>JAFIRS010001562.1:0-333201 GCA_018342105.1 Gonioctena quinquepunctata | reverse complement strand
CCGCCGCTTGCATCCGTGCCCTTTCCTCCCAACCAATTTTGCGGTTTGGACACCTTTCAAATCTGCTCGGCTTTTTGGATAAGGGCCCGGCGGCTATCCCCACGCCCAGATATCGCTCTCCCCCACCTCCCCCTAAATCACCCCCTAAAACGGCCCCATTCCGAAACCCGGGGCCCTCATCCCCCACCCCCCCCCCTCCCCCATCCCCACCTCTCTCTGAAACCGATGCCCGGAGAGGTCCCTGGGGGTGACATAGCCCTTCCTCCAGGGGTGAAAAATAGGGAATTATTGTTTTTTCACTTGTGAACTTTGAAAGGTTGATTAAGACCCTCCTTCATCCGTAAAAATGATTCATTTTTAAAAAGGATAAATTATATAAAAGTGATGAAACCTCCGAACTTTCAAAATTAATTTATATATATAACTAAATGTTAAAATAGAAAATCATATTATTTAATAGGTAATAGTTAAAGAAATGGTAAGAATATTTCGGGGGTATTCAAAAATTAATAGGTGAATTTGGGGAATTTCAGCAACAAAATTAAAAAATAAAAACAACAAAATTAAAAACCAAAAAAAATCAAATGATAAGCAAAAATAAAATAAACCTTCTTAGTCCAATTTTTTGGGCTCCTAAATAATTGAGAAACGATTTTGAGTGGGGCCCAACAAACTACAATTGAATTAGATAAAGCGTAAAATGATGGCGGCGGATGCACGGCTGCGTTTTGATTACTTCTTTCAAAGTAATATAATGATATTCGATAATTGTTTGTTTGGCGCCGACTCAAAATCAGTTACTCACATTAGTTTAGGAGCTCAATTATCATTTAGACTAAAAATGTTTATTTTATTTCTTGCTTTTCAGTTTAATTTTGTGTTAAATTTTTTTTTGTACGTATTAATTTTGCAATTATAAAGTATTACTAATGTTAGAGACTAGAACAGACAATTTCACATGTCACTAATTTTTAATGACATCTTGTTTCTGAAGACGTAATAGCCACAGCCACCTTGGCTTAATTTGAATGAATCACTCCAATAACCCCTTAGAGGGGTTATTGCCGCGGGCCGCCTTGATTTTTGTTCGCTTGCTGTCTCGCTTGAGTATTTCATCGCCAAGAACAACCGTTCAAAAATGTGAACTTTTTTTCACACTTTCTCATCAGCTAGCAACAACCGTTCAAAAAAGTGTACTTTTTGCAAATTTTTCGGTAAAATAATGAAACAGTATTTTTATTTTGTAAAATTACACACTTTAGGCACCTAAACTACACAAAAAAGAGCAATTTTGACAGTTTTAGAAAAGTTAATTTTTTGGCGTATGCCATAGTCTTTTCCGCGTTCGAACGTTCGATCATTGGATTTGTTGCCAACAAAATCAAGAGAAATATATAACTATACGTACAATCGTTTCATGGAATATCGTAAGAATAATGAGTTGAAACTCTCAGAACTAAAATTATTTTCGAAAAAACTTGTGCTCATTAATTTTTTTCAGTTTACAAATAACTGCGAGGAAATAATATTTCTTTACAGTACAAAACTATATTTCTTACGAGTATGTGAAAAAGTGAACTCTTTTAATGATTTTTTTTATTGGTGCCCCTTTTCACCCATTTAAAGCACGCCTCAGCGTGTTTAAATCGAACTTTAAAAAACGCGCGTTTATTAAAGGTAACCATAACAACATCAACAAATCGAGAAACGTGAAGTCTAAATGACAAATTTTTGATTATTGATCTGACAGGAGTAACGTCAAATAAAATATTACTCACAATTCGTTCATTTATATGTGCTCCTCCATCCATTTGATGAACTTTTCATATTCTTTTTTATATATATATATCACTGGATTTTCGCGGTATTAACCGCGATTCTGCCTCACTATTAAAAAAATCGATATTAGAATAATTCATTTTTGAGCTCTGGTGACAACAAATATTGATCTGTGGTAACAAATTGCAAATGAATGTTTTTCTCATTTCCATGACAACGAAAGGTATACTGATGTCACATCACGAATTCAACCTTCTTGCATTATTAGTTCTTATTTCTATTTTTTGTAGTAATAATACCAGTATATATGGGTCAAAGTGCACCAATAAAAAAAAATAACGTAAAGTATTCGTGGATAACTGGTCTTAAAAACACTTGCTCTATTTCGAGCACTCCGGCTGCGTCGTCGTGCTCGAAAAATCGCGCGTGTTTTAAAGCCCTTTTTATCCACTTATACTTTAATATACTATTGTCGTTTGGCAAGAAGCACTTTTCCGCACTAGTGCGGAAATAGTTATTTATACAACAAGAATAAGAAGAGGCTTTATATTCGAGTTGTATACATGATTTTTTCCAATACTTTGGTTTTCTAATATAAAAATGAAAATACCCTTTATTATTGACGTTTTGAAAGCAAACGTCCAATGTTTATTGTTTTGGCAGTGACAGTGACATTAAGCAAAATTATTTCAATCAATCGCAATACATACCTACCAGGAAAAATTAGAACAAATATTATGTTGTCAGGGTGCATAGTAATAATTTCAATTATTGAAGTCGCCATTAGTGTAAAACCGTAATCAGATAATTTTCGTATATTTATAAAATATCGCTTCAATTATGGATGAAGAAAGTGATTTTAGTGATACATCTGATATTCCTGCCGCTGTGATGGAGTCAGCGGAAGCAGTTAGCTCAGAACTTCTACTAGTAAAATCCAGATACATATACGAGAGAAAATATGATGCATTTGATAGTTGGTATTTTCAGAAAAAAATATTTAAGGTATCAGAACCCGTCATTCTTGCGTATTTGAGAGAAAAATCTAAAACTATGGAGTTGTCAATCCTGCGGTCGAAGTTTTCTATGTTGAAATCAACTTTAGCTGTTAACAAGAACATACATATAGGTGATTGTCCCAAAGTAAAGGCAAACGTTTTCATGAGAGAAGAGGTAACTTAATTTTTGCTTGATGATGCGGATGAATTTTTTTTATTGATGAGAGTAGTTAAGAATATGGGATTGTAAGGCGCCTGCCGACGGTACGAACTTTCTAAAATTACAATACATGATATTTTAGGACAAAGATTCTCATATAATTGTTGAAATTCCTGATTGAAAAACGAAAATACAATACAACATTTGTAGAAAAATCGAATTAAACGGTTTCCTTCACATAAAGGATTCAATATAAAATTGAACCAGAATATGGTAGATCTCAGGTGAAAAACAACTACTTCCCTGGCAAATACCACGCAGAACGTTGAATGATATTCACCTGAAAATCCATGCATACTTCCATATAATATCAATGGACATTGAATGCAAATGTTTCTTTCTGATAAGCTCGATTATGTTTAATTTATGTCGTGTTCACCTAACAATCCGCATACCGGTTTCAGGCTTCTTGGCCCTCATCAGTACGGAGTAGTCAACCAGCCAAAGGTCCAAAGAACTATGGCTGAAGTGAGACACAACGTAAAGAAACCATTATCTATTTTGTAATACCTATAGGTACGCCGGAAAAGATAAACTTTAACTGGCGGTACCTAGTGACAGGAAGAAACACTCCGAAAATCTCCCACCTCGATAGATTTCTAAATAAAAGATTCCTTCTCAGTAGGAGTGGCAAACCCGTCTAGCATATAGTGAAAGATAAGTGCCGTGTGAAGTGGAATGAATAGAAAAATCGAATTAAACGGTTTTCTTCACATAAAGGATTCAATATAAAATTGAACCAGAAAATGGTAGATCTCAGGTGAAAAACAACTACTTTCCTGGCAAATACCACGCAGAACATTGAATGATATTCACCTGAAAATCCATGCATACTTTCATATAATATCAATGGACATTGAATGCAAATGTTTCTTTCTGATAAGCTCGATTATGTTTAATTTATGTCGTGTTCACCTAACAATCCGCATACCGGTTTCAGGCTTCTTGGCCCTCATCAGTACGGAGTAGTCAACCAGCCAAAGGTCCAAAGAACTCTGGCTGAAGTGAGACACAACGTAAACAAACCATCATCGAGCTTGTAACACCTATAGGTACGCCGGAAAAGATAAACTTTAACTGGCGGTACCTAGTGACAGAAAGAAACACTCAGAAAATTTCCCACCTCGATCTAAATAAAAGATTCCTTCTCAGTAGGAGTGGCAAGCCCGTCTAGCATATAGTGAAAGATAAGTGCCATGTGAAGTGGAATGAATAGAAAAATCGAATTAAACGGTTTTCTTCACATAGAGGATTCAATATAAAATTGAACCAGAAAATGGTAGATCTCAGGTGATGAGGGCCAAGAAGCCTGAAACCGGTATGCGGATTGTTAGGTGAACACGACATAAATTAAACATAATCGAGCTTATCATTTTGACTAAGAAGGTTTATTTTATTTTTTGCTTTTCAGTTGATTTTTTCGTCGGTTTAATTTTTTGTTAAAAAGTTTTTATTTTCTACTTTTCGGTTCCGTATTTCGTCGGTTTAATTTTTTGTTGAAAAGTTTTTATTTTTCAATTTTTTGTGGCTAAAATCTACCATTACTACCTACTTGTTTTTTGATTACTTCCAAAATACTTACTTACCCATCTTACTTCAACTATTACCAGTTAAATAATATGATTATCTACTTTTACTATTTGTTGTAATATAAATTATTTTCGTTGTTCTGGTTAGTTTATTTCATTACTTTGTATATCATTCCATCCTCTCATAAAATATACTGATTTTGACGGATGTGGAACAAGAATAATGTCAGTAGCGATCTGTCATTGTCAACTACGTATGTGTGTGCCAATGTCCACTGGTGAAAAATTAATTATCCCCTATTTTTCTACCCGTAAGGGTGGCTAATTCCTCTCGAAATCCAAATATAAGGTATACCCTATCTATTAAAAAAAGAATCATCCAAATCGAAGAACCCAGTACAAAGTTATGCCTGATAGAATTCAGAGGGTGAGTGATCAATATCCTTCATTTCGCTACCCTCAGGGGTGGATTTCATCTTTTAAATCCAAATGGGACTAAAGTCGAAGTACACCCTATCCACTGAAAAAAGAATTATCGGAATCGAACGCCTCGGTAAAAAGTTATGCGTGATCATACATAAAAAAATATGATGGAAAAAAATTAAATATACGGGTCGAATAGAGAACCTCCTCCTTTTTGGATTCATCGGTTAAAAATGAGTAAACATCATAATTACGATTTTGTTAACTTTAAATGCACCAGTAAAACAAATGAAACGTAAAACTCGATCAAAACTATTTTTCCCTGACAACTTTTAACTCATTAATGACACTCTAGATTTAAAATTAGAAATTGATAATTTTGGGACGATAAATGCCAAAAAGGGTCAAATGGGGTGTCATTGTACTCACAATGTGATATTCTATTGAAATAAGTTAAAATATACCGGGTATCCCATTCAAAATAGGGAAGTAAAGGTCATTTCCGGTCAATCCTGAAGTGATATAAGCAATTGAATACGTCAAAAAATGCATATTTATGTACTATACCTAGACACTGAATTTCACTTGTTTATCTGTAGAAACCAAAAAGTTATATGGCGAGTCCCTTTTGACAAACACCCGGTATATTGGCCCAATCAGTGAAAATATGGAGTTTTTTTTGTGTAATTCATTACATATCCAAGCGTTGAAAACCGATCGTCGAAGCTATTTCATTAGAAGTACCTACATTATACTAATTTACGTGGTAAGATATTCAGTTGGCTTCAAGTTCCCATGAATGAGCGAATATTGTCTATCGTCCATCGGTGCTGAGTGATCACGAGATAAAAACAAACGGTAATCAATCATGGTGACAGCAAGCGCCAGGCCTAATGAATGTCGGCGTTACAAAGGAACGAAAAACGACGAATCATAAATTTCATTTGTTCTAAATAAATCAAATTCATTGGACAAACAATGCTTTCGTTACTTGATTAATTATCCCTAATAAGTTTGTCTTTAATTATCTGTCACGGTGAAATGAACGTTGAACTATCAGGTCATCAGACCAATGAAGATGATTCATCGGTGACTGTTTAAAAAATCTCTTAGTAGTCTCCGTTAAGGAGCTGTGAATGACCCCACATAATTTCTAAGGGTTTTTGTGATAATTTTTTTGATAATAACCAGAAACATTAAATGATTTTTTCTTGAAAAATGTATGCTGATAAAGAAACTATACCCAATACTGTATTCCCAAAATTCTTTTTGTTTACTTTCCGTAGTGAAAATAAAATATTTTCATGAATAATAGTATATTGTTCTATATGTGAAGAAAAGTGATAGTTTTCCATTGAGTAGAAATATTTTGATTCACGAGCGTAACGAGAGAATCAGATTGCCAAGAGATAGAAAACTCACTTTTTTCGTATTTTTAATGGAAAAGTATTGATTAATGCAATCAAAATCATCATAACTCATTATCATCGCCCTTCGTATACATAGTATATCCGTCATATATACATCTGTCGGATAGATAAATGAATGAAACAGTTCAATCAAGTATGGAAGTGCATGTGACATTAAATGTAAATAATACGTTGCTAACAACAAAACATCTTAACGACGGGTAAAAAAGCAATTAGTTTTTCATTCTTCAAAATGCATCTCGTAGAAGAAGATTTGTATGATATTTAGAAGGTAATTTCTGGAGCTACATCGAATCTATTACCATCCAAGTCAAAAGAAAAATACGAACTGTGCTTCAAGTTATTTTGTTAGAAGAGAACAAATGAAAAACTGCATGGATATAATGAAAATATTTATGGTTAGAATCGTGTATCTGACAGATGTCTATCTGACGCATGTCGTATACGAGGGGGTATATAATGATCAACAATAAAAGTGTTGCTAAGTAGAGAAGTATTGCTAACCATAAAACCAATAATTTACGATTTTCTCCCAATAATAGTACATTGTGTATCTAGTAGTTAAAGCAATACATAACCGGTCGACAATGTAAATTGTAGGCCGAGGCGTTATGCCGAGGCGAACAAGCATTGAAGTCTGTGAATGTGCTTTTACTACGAGGTACACAAACTATTTCATCTGAAATCGCAATCAACATTACCATAAATTAAGGAATTTTTATAAATGCATAACAATTTTTGATTACCATCTTATTGCCTATGAAATCGTTTGTTTATTGTTGTGACGAAAGTCAGAGATTCACTACTTATTTCGATTTAATACCTACTTATTGCTAAAAAATATTTAAAAATATTTAAAATGGAAGTGATGATGATGTCCGAGTGTGCGGGACTCCACCAGAGTTAGTAAATGCTGCTGAAAATGTCAACTTGAATTTATTGTCAAATAAATCCAAGGCAAAATATGAATACGCTTACAAAAGTTTCATGGATTATCGCCAAGAAAAAAAGACGACCTCCCGATCTGGAAATGTCATGATTGCATACTTTTCCGATTTATCTACAAAGTTGAAGGCTTCTACGTTATGGTCAAATTACTCAATGCTGAGAGCTAACTTATACAAAAGAAGATATTGATATTACAAAATATTCGAAATAACATGCTACCCTGAAACGTAAAAGTGACAACTATGAACCATAGAAGTAGAAATTTTTATCAGATGAACAAATTGAAACGTTTATCACTCAAGCACCAGATTAAATATACTTAATAAATAAGGTACGTTTAGTATATAAGAATTTTAAAATTATCTAGATATTTATGTAGTGTTTACTTTTTAGGTTGCCTTAATATTTGGTGTTATCGGTGCATGTCGGCGTGATGAACTATGGCCACGTTTATACCGTGTCTTGGTATGCAGACTAATGATTATATTCCAACCAAATACTGTTAGTCAGTGTGGTATAAACTGTGTACTTGGTCAAGTAACTAGCTTGGTTTGGTACCAGACTATAATACTAAGTAGACTAAGATGGTTTAAATAGTGGCCACGTTTATACCGTATGTGAATTTGGTAAGCTTACCAAATGTATGTGACCAAATTCAAACCAAATGTTTTAGTAATCGTTTATTTACATCGTGTTTTGTCAAATGATTAACTAACCAACTTGGTTCTGGTTTGGTATTCATTTAGTTATGTAACCAAGAGAACAAATGACAATGTCTGGATGTCAGTGAGCTCAGGCTCAGTCATCTTTAATTTTATTTGTTCAACAGTTCTTGTAAAGCCCCTACCAAGTCTTCTTCAAGGCTCTTGTAAATGTCTAGGTGTTTAAATTTCTTGCCATCCAAAATTGATATAATTTTCTTGTCTAAAAATATTTGGAGAAACGCACTGGTTTCTTCATCTGTCCAATTAATACCTTTGGACAGTTTTATAGGAGGTTCTGAACTACAGCAACTCATTTTATATGAAAAATACTAACAAAAATATATTGAACTATTTCCGAGGTAATGATTTTTTTTTTATGTTCTGGTTCCCACGAAAAGGGATATCCTGTAATGTTCAGAGAACATCGTGGGAACCTAGGGAAAGGAGGTAGGAGTTGGTGTTCTTCTTAAATTTCTGAAGGTTGTATGCCTCGGGGAACACCTCCCTAGGCAATGAGTTCCAAAGCCTCGCTGTTCGTTGGATGAACGAGTATTTGGAAAGTGATGTTCTGCAGGTCTCCAAAGTGACCACGAAGGGGTGTGATGACTGAACTTGACGGGTTAATCTCGAAGAGACTGCCAAAGCAGGAACGATTGTTGATATTTCAGAAGAGCAACGCCCATGAAAATATCTATAAAATAGAGACAAATCGCGTGTTCCAGACAAGTGAGCGAGTTTGTAAGCGAGGCATCACCGACGAGACGAATTGCCCTTTTTTGGACAGAATCCAATAGCCTCAGGATATGTTTAGGTGCCGCACTCCAAATATGGGAACAGTATTCCAGGACAGGTCGGATCTGTGCCTTATAGATCATAAGCAGCTGACTGGGGGTGAAATAGCTCTTGGCACGAAACAAAAAACCAAGTTTTTGGGATGCGGAAACTAATGTTAAGAACACAAAACATATTTTTCACTAACACTCTCTCGCTTTTTTTTATGGCTATTGTTTCCATTCGGTTCATTCAGCCAGTGCGATAATCACGACAGAACGCTTAGCAATCTTTCAAACCAAAATTCACAGTCACGGTTGGTAAAACTTATCATACTGTTTACACCATCTTAGTCAACTTACTATTAATAGTCTGGTACACAACAAATTTCGATACCAAACCAAGCTAGTTACTTGACCAAGTGCACAGTTTATACCACACTGACTAACAGAATTTGGTTGGAATATAATCATTAGTCAGCATACCAAAACACGGTACAAACGTGGCCAATATGATAAATTTTACCAACCGTGACTGTAAATTTTGGTTTGAAAGATTGCTAAGCGTTCTGTTGTGGTTATCGCACTGACTGAATGAACCGAATGAAAACAATAGCCATAAAAAATAGAGCGAGAGGGAGTTAGTGAAAAATATATGTTTTGCGATTCCTAACCTTAGCTTCCGCATCATTACCTCGAAAATTGGTTTATATATTTTTGTTAGTATTTTTTATATAAAATGAGTTGCTGCAGTTCAGAACCTCCTATAAAAAAGTCCAAAGGTAATAATTGGACAGATGAAGAAACCAGTGCGTTTCTCCAAATATTTTTGGACAAGAAAATTATATTAATTTTGGATGGCAAAAAATTCAAACACCTAGACATTTATAAGAGCCTTGAAGAAGACATGTTGAGTACGGGCTCTACAAAAACTGCTGAACAAATGAAATTCAAAATGACTGAGCCTGAGCTCACTGACATTGTCATTGACAGATGACACAATCCCGAATTAGATAGCAGAGTTTCAAACCTCTTCCTTGGTTACATGACTAAATGAATACCAAACCAGAACCAAGTTGGTTAATTACTCATTTGACAAAACACGATGTAAATGAACGATTACTGAAACATTTGGTTTGAATTTGGTCACATACACGTGGTAAGGTTACTAAATCCACATACGGTATAAACGCGTGGCCTATATCAATTAAATTTTAATGACATGGAAAATTTTGGATCTAAGCTTTTGTTAAAATACCCGATAATAAAACGAACAAACCAAGATCATTTGTGATAAACTAAACTTATATGCCATTGTATAGAAAATATGTTGCATGTCGTCCAGAAAATTTTGAAAGTTGCCTCTTTTTCTTTAAATATTCAAATGGGAAAGGTTGCAGGCAAGTAGTGAGAATACATCCGTTTGGCAAGATGCCTCAAATTGTCGCAAAACATTCAAATTTGCCATATGCACATGAATACACAGGACATTGTTTCCGTCGGTCCTCTATGACAATTTTGGTTAATGCTGGGGCAGATTTAATAGCTTTAAAGACCTATTGAGATAGGTGAATAGTTATGTACCTGCAGGTGATTAATCTTGTTGGTGTTTTCATTTGTATTGAATCTCGCTTCGGCCAGAGGTCTTCGGATCCCTGACTAGTGACTACTCCGTACTGATGAGAGCCAAAAACCTGAAAGCGGTATACGAATTGTTAGGCGGACCTGGCATAAACTAAACATAATCAAGTGTATCAGAAAGAAACATTTGCAATCAATTTTCATTATCAATGGAAGTTTGCATATATTTTCAGGTGGATACCATTCAATATTCAGCGTGGTATTTGCCAGGAAAGTAGTTGTTTTTCGCTTGTGTTCTACCACTTGTTTCAATTTATATGGCATTTTTGTGAAGAGACTCTTGAATCCCTTTTTTCTAATGTTACACTTCACATGTTTGGCTCTCTTGTTGGATTTATATGTGGGTTCATTACATAAAAGTATCAGTCCCCAGTGATTTGCATGACATTTAAATTTGTTGATTTCGAAATTATACAATTCACACTAATCTATCCTAATCTAGACGAGTTGTTTCGGTAATCCTTTCAAATTAAATTGAATTTCAGTTGTGATTGAAAAATTTTGGATTTATGTTATCTGAAGTGTTTGTTGTAGATATTATAGGGTTTTTCTTTTCATCTGTTTGGTTTTTCATTTTGTATTATCTTTGTTGATTGGTTCTTCCGTCTTTTTTTTTCCAGAATTTTCTGTTGTTTCAGGGATATCATGCTATACATGTGTATAATTAGGTCGCAGGTCAGTTCTAGCTTCTTATTCTTTGTTATTACCTCCTAGTTCTTCTAGATTATATTTGGAAAGTTTAATTAGTGCCTTATTCATAGCTTGATTCTCTGTATGTGAGTCATGTTTTGTGATTTATGGTACGATTCTATTCAAAATCGGTATCCGGTGGATTTGATTTTTCAACCGACGAAACCAAAAAGGAGGAGGTTCTCTAGTCGACCCGTATATTTTTTTTTCCATATAACTTTTTACTGATACGTCCGATTCCGATAATTCTTTTCCCAGTGGATAGGGTATACTTCGAATTTGGTCCCATTTGAATTTAAAAGATGAAATCCACCCCTAAGGGTAGCAGAATGAAGGATATTGAACACTCACCCTCTGAATTCTGGTCCGTTAACCGATTCTATCAGGCATAACTTTGTACTGGGTTCTTCGATTTGGATGATTTTTTTTTCAATAGATAGGGTATACCTTAAATTTGGGTTTCGAAAGGAATTAGCCACCCTTACGGGTGGAAAAATAGGGAATAATTGATTTTTCACTAGTGAACATTGGCACACACATACGTAGTTGACAATGACAGATCGCTACTGACATTATTCTTGTTCCACATCCGTCAAAATCAGTATATTTCATGAGAGGATGGAATGATATACAAAGTAATGAAATAAACTAACCAGAACAACGGAAATAATTTATATTACAACAAATGGTAGAAGTAGATAATCATATTATTTAACTGGTAATAGTTGAAGTAAGGTGGGTAAGTAAGTATTTTGGAAGTAATCAAAAAACAAGTAGGTAGTCATTGGTAGATTTTAGCCACAAAAAATTGAAAAATAAAAACTTTTTAACAAAAAACTAAACCGACGAAAAAATCAACTGAAAAGCAAAAATAAAATAAACCTTCTTAGTCTAAATGATAATTGAGCTCCTAAACTAATGTAAGTAAACAAACAAACTAGCAATTTAATTGGGTGAAGCGGAAAATGATGGCAGCGAGATGCACGGCTGCGTTTTGATGACTTCTTTCATAGATAATGATCTTCGATAATTGTTTGTTTGGCGCCGACTCAAAATCAGTTACTTACATTAGTTTAGGAGCTCAATTATCATTTAGACTAAGGAGGTTTATTTTATTTTTTGCTTTTCAGTTGATTTTTTCGTCGGTTTGATTTTTTGTTAAAAAGCTTTTATTTTTACTTTTCAGTTCCGTTTTTCGTCGGTTTATTTTTTTGTTGAGAAGTTTTCGTTCAAAATCAAAATGGCGAACTAGTTTCGTGATAAAGGGTCCCATTAGTATAATAAAAACTGGTTACAAGGAGTACAAAGATGTGTCTTATGATCTTTTGATGGAAATTCTAGATTTCAAGAAATAAATATTCTTTTATCAGCAGATTCAAAAGCCTTTCGCGCAAAAAAGGAATGGCGTGGCAGGGTTTTGGGAATTTATGTAAAAGAACAACAAAATGAGTTTTGCGCATAATTACCTCGTTTTTCTTTTTCAGAGCTTGAAAAACTCATTTTAAAACGTGCAGAAACACTGATTTGTGGCAAATATAAACAGAATGTTCATAAAATCAGATGTGGAATCATCTGCGACTGAAAGATAAACTTTAGTCACTATCTTCCATCGTCAAGATAACCTCTTGTGGGGTATTCATGTTGAAAAGGGAAACATTCTCAATTGAATATTGATAGAAAGATTTTTCTGTGAATTGAAAAGTCCACGATTAAAATGAAGTTATTTTTTGTGAATGTCTAACAGAAAACAACTACTTTCCCGGCTAAAGCCACGCTGGACATTGAACTACCTCTGATAGATATTCTGAAAAGGCCCTAACTCAAAAGAAAAAATCTGAAATTGAAAATTTGCATTTTCATTCAGATAGTTATTTGATTTTCTATTCCAGTTTTAATTAAGAACTCATAAAGATGAATGAGGCAAAGAAGAATGTTTTCCAAAAGAGAGTACTCACCAGAAATCATTCGTAACATTGACGCAGGAGAGACATCGCATTCACTAGGTCTTCTATACATTTTGACGGAAATTTATTTCACGCTTCCACGATCATCAGGAAGACCGGAAGAAATGGGAAACACATTTTCAAGAAGCAATCTCACTTTGCAAAGATGGAAAAAGTTTGAATCATTTCTTTTGGAGAGACACTTTTCAGAATATCTATCAGCTGTAGTTCAATGTCCAGCGTGGCTTTAGCCGGGGAAGTAGTTGTTTTCTGTTAGGCATTCACAAAAAATAACTTCATTTTAATCGTGGATTTTTCAATTCACAGAAAAATCTTTCTATCAATATTCAATTGAGAATGTTTTCCTTTCCAACGTGCAGAAACACATTTTAAAACAATTTAAAAATCAGTATGCGAATCTAACCAATAATTTTTGAAGAATTCCATTGGTGGGCATTGATAATCCTAGATTTATAGTATCGGTAATTTCGAGAAATGTTATTTTCGGCTAAACAAACGGTCTGTACACGATACTCGGGAAACAAGTTTCGCAATTCAAAATGAATGAATCTCGAAAGTCCTTTGTCTACTCTCGTTGCGCTGTTGAAGTCAAACCTGCTTTCTATGCAGTGAGCTGGTGGCCACACGATTCCCCGATTAAGACATCAGTATAAGACTGAAGTTTCTTTCATTATAACAGACCAAACACGACTCTTTGGAATATAAACATGCTTATATATTCTTTTATACACAGTTGCTCGGATATCGATACGATAAAATATGCCGGTTTTCGGTAAACATAGCTTGCATGGTTGAAGTTGTTTTGTTTGCGAGAGATTTATTTCTTTATTGTATTTCAGTTTACAACCTCGCGATAGGTTGGGCATTGTATGATTTCGAAAAACTAATTTATCATTATTAGCAAGCATATTTGTTATCATCGATGCTTAAATAATGAGCGCTGTTTTGAATTCTGATCCTTGCTTTGCATCGTTAAGTAGAAGAGTTGCATTTGGTTCCTTCCTAACATAACTTTGGGGCAGCGGAAGGTACTATTGTGTCATTATGGAAAGATTGTTTGGATGAGGATGACATTTCATTTCATTTTCTCACCCTTCTCACAGACCCGGATTAAGCCATATATAAACC
Organism: Gonioctena quinquepunctata; assembly: GCA_018342105.1. Lineage (NCBI taxonomy): Eukaryota > Metazoa > Arthropoda > Insecta > Coleoptera > Chrysomelidae > Gonioctena > Gonioctena quinquepunctata. The sequence goes on along the minus strand of JAFIRS010001562.1, from coordinate 318,977 downwards.
CGAAATGCAAGTCTCCGAGCCCTCTCTCCCCTTTTTAACCGACGAAACCAAAAAGGAAGAGATTCTCTAGTCGACGCGTATATTTTTTTTATGTATGATCACGCATAACTTTGTACTGAGACGTCCGATTCCGATAATTCTTTTTTCAGTGGATAGGTTGTACTTTGAAGTTGAATATAAGAGATGAAATCCACCTTCAAGGGTAGAAAAATGAGGAATATTGATCACTCACCCTCTGAATTCTGGTCCGTTAACCGATTCTATTAGGCATAACTTTGTACTGGGTTCTTCGATTTGGATTTTTTTTTATCAGATAGGGTATACCTCATAATTGGTCAAATTTGGTTTCTGAATGTAATTATTCACCCTAACGGGTAGAAAAATAGGGGATAATAGATTTTTCACTTTTGAACATTGACACACATATGTAGTTGACAATGACAGATCGCTACTGTCATTACTTTTGTTCTCCTACATCCGTCACAATCATTATATACTATGAGAGGATGGAATGATAAACAAAGTAATGAAATAAACTAACCAGAACAACAAAAATAATTTTTATTACAACAAATAGTAAAAGTAGATAATCATATTATTTAACTGGTAATAGTTGAAGTAAGGTGGGTAAGTAAGTATTTTTGAAATGATAAAAAAATAAGTAGGTAGTAATTAGAAGATTTAGGCCACAAAAAATTGAAAAATAAAAACTTTTTAACAAAAAATGTAACCGACGAAATACGGAACTGAAAAGTAAAAAATAAAATAAACTTCCTTAGTCTCAATAACTAAGCTCCTAAACTAATGTAAGTACCTAATTTTGAGTCGGCGCCAAACAAACAATCAACGAAGATCATTAAATTACTTCAAAACAATTATCAGAATGTCACCGCGCAACCGCCTTACCTAATTCATTTGCTTGTTTGTTTGGCGCCGACTCAAAATTAGTTACTTACATCAGTTTAGGAACTCAGGTATTGAGACTAAGAAGGTTCATTTTAGTTTTTACTTTTTAGTTCCGTATTTCGTCGGTTTGATTTTTTGTTAAACAGTTTTTATTTTTATGTATGATCACGAATAACTTTTCACAGAGCAGTTCAATTTCGATGATTCTGTTTTTATTGGATAGGGTATACTCCAAAGTTGATCCAATTCGAATTCGAAAAAAAATGTCCCCCTTTAGAGTACATAAATAGGGAATATTCATCGTTCATCCACTGCATTTTTACCCGTTGACCGATTTTACCACTCATTACTTTATACAGGGCTATCCGATTCAGATGATTCTTTTTCTAATGGACAGGGACTCCATAGTTGGTCATTTTAAGATTCGGAAAGGAATAATCCACCCATAAGGGTAGAAAAATAATTTTTCATCTGTGAACCGATTCTGATGGATCTTGGCACACATATAGGTAGTTCTGATGACACTACAACATAATGGATACCTCTAGTCAATTGAGTAGAAAGTTATTAGTTTATTTTAGCCACAAAAAAGTGAAACTTTTTAACAAAAAATTAAACCGACGAACAACTCAACTGAAAAGCAAAAAATGATAATTGAGCTCCTAAACTAATCTGAGTAACTAATTTTGAGTCGGCCAAACAAACAATTAACGAAGATCATCATATTACTTTGAAGAAGTAATCAAAACGCGGCCGTTGCTAGTTTCTTTGGCTCAAAATTAGTTACTCACATTAGTTTAGGAGCTCAGTTATCATCAAGACCGAGAAGGTTTATTTTATTTTTTGCTTTTCAGTAAATTTTTTCGTCGGTTTGATTTTTCGTTAAAAAGTTGTTATTGTAACTTTCTAAACCATATTTTTTTTTATATTCAGAAGTTTTATTGGGATTTTGATCAGTTTCATTGAAGAAAAATTTTAAATTTGTGTTTTTTTTATACCTTGGTCGAAAGTATACGAAGGCGTTGAAGGGCCAACAACAAAATATTTTTCAAAAACATTTGGAATTGCCACTTTGAACTGACAATTGTCACTTTGAAGTGACAATTGTCCCTTTGCACTGACAATTGTCACTTTGAACTGAGAATTGTTACTTTGAAGTGCCAATTGTCACTTTGAACTAACAATTGTCACTTTGAAAGGACAACTGTCACTTTGATGTCACAATTGTTGATTTTGTTGGGCCCAGTACCGAGTATTTTGCTTATTGAACACTCCATCATTTGTAAATCGTGATTCGTCGGAAAATAGAATACAGCTGATAAAATTTGTGTTAACTCTATGATTTTGAAGCAGCCAATCACAAAACACTACCCGTCTATCTCCATCGTTAGCATACAAATGTTGAACTGATATTTAAATGCTCCATATCCGTGCTTTTTCAGTATTTTTCTTGCTGATTCGTGACTTATCTGCATTTATTAACTAATTTATCTTAAAGAAACCGTTTTATCAACCTCAACCATGGCAAGAACGTTAATCTCAGTCTCTTCATTTATGATTAACCTCTGTTCCGCCTATCGATTTCCTTCTTGCCTAAAACAATTCTCAACATACGGAAAATACCGATGGGCTGGATGTTGCCGATTGGTTTATCTCTGAGCACACAATTCAGCAGCATTCCTTGGATTTCTATGACATTCTCCAAATATTAATAACATTTGAGTAAACATTATTTTGAAGCAAAATTAAACTGTAATTTAACGAAAATTGCGAAACTTTCACTGTCTTCTCATAAAGCTAATGTCACTGTCATTACCTAAGTGAGTGTTTTGTTTTCCAAAGAAGACTTGATTAAAATAACTGCAAAATATTATGCATCATGGTTATCCAAAGCGCACTTGACAAAAGTAAATAAATTATTATCCAGAATTTATGTTCTTATTTTCAATCGAGTCGCAAATAAATTAGTATCGTTAGATTTGTCAAAAAATCCTTTTTTCGGAAAGTACTTGTCAAAAAATGGTCGCCATTTGAAAAATAATAGTCAGACACGAAAATGTAATTTTGCCAACTTGTTTTAGCTATCTATCATACATAGTCACTAAAATTTTGCGATTGTTATTTTCTGACATCACCTGAGGTCCTCAGATTAGTTTAGGTCCGATGATGGCCACCTAGAAAAGGCATAGGTGACCATAGGTTTGATAATCGTTTGATATAACCAGTATACCATTTTCGGCTTCAAACCCCATGTCTTCCAAAAAATCTGCGGTACGTCCATGTAGCCTTGGAAAGAATATTACTTGGTAGTAATCCACTTTAATATGATGAGATTACTGATTGATTTTTTTCCACATGAGGGAAAGTAATTTGAACAACGAATCGATTCCATGTATGTAGATATTCTTGATTTATTTGCGTTTTTCCAGATTGTGAAAGGCAATTACAACCAGTAAATGAGTTGAGGTATTTCAATAATTGATAGTATCTGAATGATAAGTTATTTACAACGGCAATAACTGCCAGAATACATTTCAATTATCAGTGGAACTCTAGGAGGAAAATTGAAACAGCTTTGCATTCTGAGGCATTTTCCCGATAAGCCACGGTAATAAATAGTATGTTAGGAAATAACATTTTCCAGGTTTCCCTAATGTTTGTTTGGTATTAAAATGTAAATTTCATTCATTTCCTGACATAAATCCGCCTTGAAATATTACGCTAGAAGGTGCATTGCCATGGATTGATTTATATTTTCTGAATAAAATACTATTGAAAGGTATAATTTATAGTTTAAATACACTTGAAATATAAATGTCGCAAACGTGCTGATGCATAATTTATTACTATGGAAAGCGAACCATTTATTGAATATTTTGAATCGGCTATGCATGGGATAGTTAATATCTATTTGAAATTTCAGGTAAAATAATTTATTTCTTTTCATTGATCTTTGATTTACAAGCTCAAAAATAACAATGCAACAATTGTCATAGAATTAGTTTCTACCTTTGTAAGGCTGAAACGAATTTAAAGGAATAGAGTGTTCCTGCTTTGCTTTCCTTTACACAATGTGGAAGGCGTAGAAGCATTACATTTTTAATACATTGGAAATGTTGGATATAGTATATAGGTTTCAGTATTGGGTATAACCAAAATTTCTATTCAGACTGAATCAGACTAAATCTGACAAAAATATCACCACTAGGTCAACTTATTCAGCTGGGACTATGTCTAGAGAAATATATTGTATTTTCACCTCTTAAAATGAACATTTTTTACGAAAAACACGTGGGGGTACTACTGATGATGCACTTTTTCATTTTTCAAAAGATTAAGTATGTTCGCTTTCTGAATGTTCTGCCTGTTCGGCCTATGTAAGAACCCGCAGAAGAACTACAAGTTAATTTATATACTCCAGATTTTTATGATTTCTCGGTTTTATCTTTCGATCGTTCGTTCTTTCGTTCGTTCGTTCGTTCGTTCGTTCGTTCGTTCGTTCGTTCGTTCGTTCGTTCGTTCGTTCGTTCGTTCGTTCGTTCGTTCGTTCGTTCGTTCGTTCGTTCGTTCGTTCGTTCGTTCGTTCGTTCGTTCGTTCGTTCGTTCGTTCGTTCGTTCGTTCGTTCGTTCGTTCGTTCGTTCGTTCGTTCGTTCGTTCGTTCGTTCGTTCGTTCGTTCGTTCGTTCGTTCGTTCGTTCGTTCGTTCGTTCGTTCGTTCGTTCGTTCGTTCGTTCGTTCGTTCGTTCGTTCGTTCGTTCGTTCGTTCGTTCGTTCGTTCGTTCGTTCGTTCGTTCGTTCGTTCGTTCGTTCGTTCGTTCGTTCGTTCGTTCGTTCGTTCGTTCGTTCGTTCGTTCGTTCGTTCTTTCGTTCGTTCGTTCGTTCGTTCGTTCGTTCGTTCGTTCGTTCGTTCGTTCGTTCGTTCGTTCGTTCGTTCGTTCGTTCGTTCGTTCGTTCGTTCGTTCGTTCGTTCGTTCGTTCGTTCGTTCGTTCGTTCGTTCGTTCGTTCGTTCGTTCGTTCGTTCGTTCGTTCGTTCGTTCGTTCGTTCGTTCGTTCGTTCGTTCGTTCGTTCGTTCGTTCGTTCGTTCGTTCGTTCGTTCGTTCGTTCGTTCGTTTGTTCTTTCGTTCGTTGGTTCGTTCGTTCTTTCGTTCGTTCGTTCGTTCGTTCGTTCTCGTTCGTTCGTTCGTTCGTTCGTTCGTTCGTTCGTTCGTTCGTTCGTTCGTTCGTTCGTTCGTTCGTTCGTTCGTTCGTTCGTTCGTTCGTTCGTTCGTTCGTTCGTTCGTTCGTTCGTTCGTTCGTTCGTTCGTTCGTTCGTTCGTTCGTTCGTTCGTTCGTCGTTCGTTCGTTCGTTCGTTCGTTCGTTCGTTCGTTCGTTCGTTCGTTCGTTCGTTCGTTCGTTCGTTCGTTCGTTCGTTCGTTCGTTCGTTCGTTCGTTCGTTCGTTCGTTCGTTCGTTCGTTCGTTCGTTCGTTCGTTCGTTCGTTCGTTCGTTCGTTCGTTCGTTCGTTCGTTCGTTCGTTCGTTCGTTCGTTCGTTCGTTCGTTCGTTCGTTCGTTCGTTCGTTCGTTCGTTCGTTCGTTCGTTCGTTCGTTCGTTCGTTCGTTCGTTCGTTCGTTCGTTCGTTCGTTCGTTCGTTCGTTCGTTCGTTCGTTCGTTCGTTCGTTCGTTCGTTCGTTCGTTCGTTCGTTCGTTCGTTCGTTCGTTCGTTCGTTCGTTCGTTCGTTCGTTCGTTCGTTCGTTCGTTCGTTCGTTCGTTCGTTCGTTCTTAATAAATTCACCTTAATTATTATCTGTTTTATATACGATATTGATGTTTTTTTGTCGTAAGAAAGTAGATTTCATTTTCATAGGTTGGTCGAAATATGTTTTAATTTCACTTTGTTAATTGCAATTTGTTTGTTTATATATAATTCGCTATTATTGTTTTTCTACATCCATACCATCACAAATCATTCGCATATAACAGTATGGATATATAGATTGGTCAATATTTTCAGAAGGACATTTTAATGGAGAATTGAATATAACACAGGTGGCCTGCACACATTCTGGTACCCTCTAGTTTATGAGAAAAAAAACATTTTCACAAAAACATGGCTTTATTTTAACATTATATCAAGAAGTGGTCTTTTAAGTGATTTTCTAGAGTGAACTTGTCTTGGGCAATCACACATTATTCCCCAGCAATAGTCTGCCATCATATGAACGTGCCATCTGCCTTGATATCTGTTCTCCTTTGTTATATCTTCAATCAATCAATCAATCAATCAAGATATACTTTATTGTCGGAAAAAAATAATTCTTAAAGACGAAGCATCTGTACCGAGTAACTAAAAAGAAAGAATGATGAAAATATATAAATAAATGTCTAAAATATGATACATACATTCAGGACAATCAAGAACATGAAACAAGTAATGTGTAAAAAATTATATAAAGTATTATATTGTATTATTTTATATTATATTATACATTTATTTAAAATAGTCTCTTAAGTTCTTTAAGGATTATGAAATTATTCACAAGTATGGAGAACTTAGAATTGCTAGAGATTACAGGCAAAGTAATCGCCCAAATCATAGTATGAATGCTGTACCAGAATTTTTTTTAAATCTCTACTGAACCCCCTGAGACATGTTGTGTCCCTAATGGTTAGGGGCGGATGATTATACATTTTGATGCCGTTGTAAATTATAGAGTCTTTCACCATATTATTTGTTGGTCTTGATAATCTGATAAAGTTGCTTCCCAAAGTACTGTAGTATAAATCATTTGCTTCAAGAAGATTTTTAGTTTTATGTATTGGGCTAACTGATTCTAGAATGTATAGAGATATTACTGTCAGGATTTTCTGATCTTTGAATAACTGCCTATATGTATCTCTTGGCCTTTTTTGCAAATATCCCTCAGCAGAGCTCTTTTTTGGAGTACAAACGCATTTTCGTGTAAGTAAGAGCAGCATGCGCCCAAAAATGCAACCCCGTATCTCAAATGAAATTATGTTAGAACAAAATACGTGGTTCTAGCTGCGGATAAACCCAGTTCGTTTGAGATTTCCCGAATTGCGTAACATCCAGAAGACAACTTATTGCAGAAATTGTTGATGTGATAGTCAAATTTCAGTTTTATGTCGATATTTATTCCAAAAAATGGTGTTGTTTTGTTGAGAATTTTTTCGCTATGATCTCCTAGGTTATCTTGAAAGTGATCTATATGGCTATAGAGGTAGTGTATTTATGCTCATATAAGAGCCTGCATTTTTGAAGTTAAGAAGCATTGCCTCAGCTAACTCTACATAGTTTTCAGCCTTGCAATTTCCAAGGATATTTTGTGCAACCACTACAAAAGATTTCCACGCAAGTCATTCTAATTCAGTCCTGGATGCCAAAATTAATAGAGTCTTCAATCATTTTACGTATTTGTGGTTCATGAAAATGTCTGTTTTTGATTTTTCAGTACTAAGTCCAGGAAATTTCTGAGAAATGAACTGAAACCATTTACTATTTTTGTCTAGAGCTTTAACAAACAGCTTCATTAGTCCTAAATGTGCAAGTGCGGTCAAATTATTTTTTCTTGGGGAACCAAAGACTCATTTATCACATTCCTTTCACCAATGTCCAAAGCATCTCTCACAGGCCAATTTTTTTGAATCCAGTGCCTTGATTTGGCTCGACAGTATTTTGTATAGCCACTTTGCTGACCTAACAAAAAATTAACCATCCAACTCTGTTCAATATATTTTATTTTCTGTAAAAGAACCGAAATAACTTTTTTTCATTCAAGTAGAGTGAGCAATTGGAATTGTTGGAATTGAATTGTTTATTGCCATTATGTATGTAAGTAAGTAAGTAAGTATTTATTGGCCTGGAAAAACATACATAGTACAAAAGACAAGTCAAAAATACAGTACACAACATATATCAGGTAAAAATACAAATTGTGTGGAGCAAACTAAAAATTATGAACACAAATAACAGAAATATTGACTAGACAAACGCGAATACATAAACTCGAATATAACTTTTTACAATACTTTGTCCATAAGATGTAAATCTTCGGACAATCTCGGATATCTTGGTTGATTGAAGACGTGATCAGTTACAACTGTAGGGAGAAGTATTCATCCAGATTATAAAAACACTTGGATATCAAAAAATGTTTGACACTCCTTTCGGAGTCCTTGTAAGAGGGTTGATCTCTAATGTTCATTGGTGGTGCATTGTATAGAGTAACACAGTTGTAAAAAGGAGATTTTTTTAAAGTGGATGTTTTGTATTTGGGTAGTTCTAAGTTATTTTTTCTTGTGCCAAATCCATGGTGGCTCCCCTGGATAGTAAAATTTTGTAGATTTTTTTTGTGAAATTAACACATTTTAAGATGTAGATAGAAGTAAAGGTAAGAATATGTTTTTCTATGAAGATATCACGACAGTCTTTCACCATATTATTTGTTGGTCTTGATAATCTGATAAAGTTGCTTCCCAAAGTACTGTAGTATAAATCATTTGCTTCAAGAAGATTTTTAGTTTTATGTATTGGGCTAACTGATTCTAGAATGTATAGAGATATTACTGTCAGGATTTTCTGATCTTTGAATAACTGCCTATATGTATCTCTTGGCCTTTTTTTGCAAATATCCCTCAGCAGAGCTCTTTTTTGGAGTACAAACGCATTTTCGTGTAAGTAAGAGCAGCATGCGCCCAAAAATGCAACCCCGTATCTCAAATGAAATTATGTTAGAACAAAATACGTGGTTCTAGCTGCGGATAAACCCAGTTCGTTTGAGATTTCCCGAATTGCGTAACATCCAGAAGACAACTTATTGCAGAAATTGTTGATGTGATAGTCAAATTTCAGTTTTATGTCGATATTTATTCCAAAAAATGGTGTTGTTTTGTTGAGAATTTTTTCGCTATGATCTCCTAGGTTATCTTGAAAGTGATCTATATGGCTATAGAGGTAGTGTATTTATGCTCATATAAGAGCCTGCATTTTTGAAGTTAAGAAGCATTGCCTCAGCTAACTCTACATAGTTTTCAGCCTTGCAATTTCCAAGGATATTTTGTGCAACCACTACAAAAGATTTCCACGCAAGTCATTCTAATTCAGTCCTGGATGCCAAAATTAATAGAGTCTTCAATCATTTTACGTATTTGTGGTTCATGAAAATGTCTGTTTTTGATTTTTCAGTACTAAGTCCAGGAAATTTCTGAGAAATGAACTGAAACCATTTACTATTTTTGTCTAGAGCTTTAACAAACAGCTTCATTAGTCCTAAATGTGCAAGTGCGGTCAAATTATTTTTTCTTGGGGAACCAAAGACTCATTTATCACATTCCTTTCACCAATGTCCAAAGCATCTCTCACAGGCCAATTTTTTTGAATCCAGTGCCTTGATTTGGCTCGACAGTATTTTGTATAGCCACTTTGCTGACCTAACAAAAAATTAACCATCCAACTCTGTTCAATATATTTTATTTTCTGTAAAAGAACCGAAATAACTTTTTTTCATTCAAGTAGAGTGAGCAATTGGAATTGTTGGAATTGAATTGTTTATTGCCATTATGTATGTAAGTAAGTAAGTAAGTATTTATTGGCCTGGAAAAACATACATAGTACAAAAGACAAGTCAAAAATACAGTACACAACATATATCAGGTAAAAATACAAATTGTGTGGAGCAAACTAAAAATTATGAACACAAATAACAGAAATATTGACTAGACAAACGCGAATACATAAACTCGAATATAACTTTTTACAATACTTTGTCCATAAGATGTAAATCTTCGGACAATCTCGGATATCTTGGTTGATTGAAGACGTGATCAGTTACAACTGTAGGGAGAAGTATTCATCCAGATTATAAAAACACTTGGATATCAAAAAATGTTTGACACTCCTTTCGGAGTCCTTGTAAGAGGGTTGATCTCTAATGTTCATTGGTGGTGCATTGTATAGAGTAACACAGTTGTAAAAAGGAGATTTTTTTAAAGTGGATGTTTTGTATTTGGGTAGTTCTAAGTTATTTTTTCTTGTGCCAAATCCATGGTGGCTCCCCTGGATAGTAAAATTTTGTAGATTTTTTTTGTGAAATTAACACATTTTAAGATGTAGATAGAAGTAAAGGTAAGAATATGTTTTTCTATGAAGATATCACGACAGCTTTGGTTGTAGCTAAGGTCTAAGGCTGAAGCCATGTAAAAGGACAGCTTTGATACTTTTTCCACTGCTGTCAATAAAGAGACGTCCATGTACACTATACAAAATTTTCCTCAGAAAAAAAATTGCAATAAGTTTCGTTCTCCCGTGCGATATGAAGTAATTCGTATATTCCGCGGTAATAACTATTTGGAATATGTAAATTTCGGGTTGAACCGCGTCTGTAAATTTGATTATTTCGACGTTTTGGCTCTCATTTTGGAGCCATTTTCAAGAAAGAAAAAAAATAGTATAAATATTAAGGAACTCACTTAGAATTTTGTGATTTGACGCCGGGGTCTCAACCTGGCTACTCACCAGGTTTCAACATCGGTGCTCTCTGAGGTAATCTGCTTTCCCCTCCGAGAGAACTGAGGATCTGACTGGATTTCAGCCGTACTTCTACCGCGTGGTGTCAATGAAGCTGGCTCCATGTTTTTATTAATATTTTCATTGGCGAAATTTGATTTCACAGTGAGATGCCCTTAACACTGCCTCAACCGACATTATTGAAAATAATTAATATTACTGATTGTCTGCAGATTAAGACATTATTTGAGGTTCAAAATGTGAATTCTAAAAAAATATTGTGCTACATTTGAAATGTCAAAGACGATTGTAAAGAGAAATACAACGGCCTTAAAACGCATCTCACTCTAAACCCAATGACATGAAAATATTTTGGAGCGAATCATACCCTCGTTTTGAGATTGAAATGGCGGAGTCAAAAATACTGGGAAGAGTACCCTCTTTAATTAAAAATTGACGGATCCGAGCTTCTGTCTAAAATGTTTACGAAGTTTCTCATAATGACCCTGTTTTGTTTTAGTCTGGCAACCCTGTATATGCCTTTGTGTTTGCACACTATTTTTTGCGTCTGAATGATTTATTAATAAACATTTATCAAGAAAATGATTCACCCAGAAATTGTTCTTTTTACTAAATTTTTGAAAAGAGTGGGATTTACTCGAAATTCCATAAATATGTTAATAATTTTTGTTTGTTGAGCATTATAAATTCTTGAGTGCCCCTCCTAAAATGTGTCTGATTTTCACAAACATTTGAAATAATCATCAGAATCAGAGTTGATTTGGAGTGTTAGAAGTACCAAAAATAATCCACTGACTCGAATATGTGTATTTTCAATGGACATCTTGATAAAAGCATTAATTATTATTATCGGGGTTAATATAACTTGATGCTATGATTATCATCGGTTACGGTAGCTAGTTGAAACCAATGAAAATAGAACGAATATATGCAGCAGTAAGTTCTATATTCATCGGTTTTAACGAGTGCTATCACCGATTAATAATACTTGCACGAGTTATATTTGGTGAGAGAATATAATGAACATTATCAGATATAATAACTTCTTAACAAAAAATTTAACCGACGAAATACGGAACTGGAATGTAAAAAATAAAATAAACCTTCTTAGTCTCAATAACTAAGCTCCCAAACTAATGTAAGTAACTAATTTTGAGTCGGCGCCAAACGAACAATCAACGAAGATCATTAAATTACTTCAAAAAAATTATCAGAATGTCACCGCGCAACTCGATGCCATCATTTTACGCCTTACCTAAATCTTTTGCTTGTTTGTTTGGCGCCGACTCAAAATTAGTTACTTAAATTAGTTCAGGAGCTTAGTTATTGAGACTAAGAAGGTTCATTTTATTTTTTACTTTTCAGTTCCGTATTTCGTCGGTTCAATTTTTTGTTAAAAAGTTATTATTTTTCAATTTTATGTGGCTAAAAAAGAATCATCCAAATCGGATAACCCAGTACAAAGTTATGCCTAATAGAAACGGTTAATGGACCAACATTCAGATGGTGAACGATCGTTAATGGGCCAAAATTCAGAGGGTGAATGATCGATATCTTCCATTTTGCTACCCTTAGGGGTGGAATTTTTTTTCAATTTGAGATGGGATCAACTTTGAAGTACACCCTATCCATTGAAAAAAAAAATAATCATCGAAATCGGACCACTCTATGGAAAGATATGCGTGGTATGTTGGCTGAAATCTACTAATTACTAGGTACCTACTTAATTTTTGATCACTCAACTATTGACTGTTGAATAATATGATTATCTACTTTAACTATTTATTGTTATATAATATAAATTATTTTTGAAAGTGCTGGTTAGTTGATTTCATCACTTTGTATATAATTCCATCCTTTCATAGAATGTTATTATTATTGTGACGGATGTAGGAGAATCTGTCAATGTCAACTACATATTTGTGCCACTGTTCACAAGTGAAAAATCAATCATCCTCTATTTTCTACCCAGAGGGGTGGATCATTTCATTCCAAATTGGAATATGATCAACTATGAGGTATAGCCTATCTGATAAAAAAAGAATCATCTAAATCGAAGATCCCAGTACAAAGTTATGCCTGATAGAATCGGTTAACGGACCAGAATTCAGAGGGTGAGTGATCAATATCCTTCATGTTGCTACCGTTAGGGATGGATTTCATTTCTGAAATTCAAATGGGATCAACTTCGAAGTACACCCTATCCACTGAAAGAGAGAATTATCGGAATCGGACGTCATAGTAAAATCGTGATAGTCGTGATCATACATAAAAAAAATTATAAAAAATAAATAAATATACGCGTTGACTCGAGAACCTCCACCTTTTTGGTTTCGTCGGTTAAAAATGAACATACGATGATAATGGATCCATCATCTTAGCCAATCACATTAGTCGGAAATGTACCATGTGACACGTGAATTCTACTTTCATTATGATAATATTCACATAAAAATAATTGCTATAATATTCTTTAATTGGTGAACTTGATTTTTCTGCGGTGAATTGATTACAATCCCAAAATCGCAGTGAGTTCTAAAGAACACAACAAATGCTGAAAGAAATGTATCATGTTCATCCATTATAATCGAAACCATAACTTCGATATCTTGAAGTGGCGAAACCACCTATGCACAAGTATACTTCTAAATAGTAAAGAACACATTCTTCATGCTGCGTCTGATAAAGAAACTCGTAAAGAGTATTATATCGATCCTGACTTATACATAAACGTGTAGGGTGAGCTCGTTAGAGAACCACTTAGCATTGCGTTTAGTACTTGTTAACTTTAGTACAAATTTACTGCACATCATTTAATTTTATTCACATGCCTTTGCCATTTAAGAGGCAATGTGTGCGCTCCTGTACTTTATTTTTCATGGGAGAGTCTACTTCATTCGTTTTACATTCTCTTTATGAAATCATCATTGTAGATAGTTTTTGTTCTAATATACAGAGTGATCCATTTAAAAGATAAGATACATTTATTATCCTCTGAGACAATTACATAAATTGTATACGACTCGCCGTATGGATACAAAATAATGAATAGAAAATGTAATATATGACTACGTATCAAAAAGTTCACTAACAACATAGAAACACTTATCAAGTGAAAACAATTTCAATTGTTTTTTAAATGAGTAGCAGTTCATTGAAAATTCTCAGTGCAATATTGTTAGGCGACTTATAGGATAGGTTAGTTTTACATGGCGGAACACGGTAGTAATTTTTGTTTTTGAAATTATGAATGCTATTGTTGAGCCTGAATTCAGTATGGTTTGAATAAATATATACACATACTTCAAAAATATATAGACAAGCCACAGTTAGGATATCCAATCTATCTAGGAACGAATATTCGAATATTTTTGAGAATCCCAAAAAAACTGTGACGGGTCTATAATTATCTATGATTCGGGTGTCCTGTTTTTTAACCGACGAAACCAAAAAGGAGGAGGTTCTCTAGTGGACCCGTATATTTTTTTGTCCATAATTTTTTTTTATGTATGATCACGCATAACTTTTTACTGAGGCGTCCGATTCCGATAATTCTTTTTTCAGTGGATAGGGTGTACTCCGAAGATGGTCCCATTTGAATTAAACAAATAAAATCCACCCTTAAGGGTAGCAAAATGAAGGATATTGATCACTCACCCTCTGAATTCTGGTCCGTTAACCGATTTTATCAGGCATAACTTTGTACTGGGTTCTTCGATTTGGATGATTCTTTTTTTAATAGATAGGGTATACCTTATTTTAGATTTCGAATGGAATTATATACCCTTACGGGTAGAAAAATAGGGGATAATTGATTTTTCACTTATGAACATTGGCACACACATACGTAGTTGACAATGACAGATCGCTACTGACATTATTTATGTTCCACATCCATCAAAACCATTATGTTCTTTGAGAGGATGGAATGATATACAAAGTAATGAAATAAACTAACCAGAACAACAAAAATAATTTATATTACAACAAATAGTAAAAGTAGATAATCTTATTATTTAACTGGTAATAGTTGAAGTAAGGTGGGTAAGTTAGTATTTTGGAAGTAATAAAAAAACAAGTAGGTAATACATAATATATTTCAGCCATAAAAAATTGAAAAATAAAAACTTTTTAACAAAAAATCAAACCGACGAAATACGGAACTGAAAAGTAAAAAATAAAATAAACCTTCTTAGTCTTAGTAATTAAGCTCCTAAACTAATGTAAGTAAATAATTTTGAGTCGGCGCTAAACAAACAATCAACGAACATCATTGAAGTACTTCAAAAAAATTATCAGAATATCACCGCGCAACTCGATGCCATCATTTTACGCCTTACCTAATTCATTTGCTTGTTTGTTTGGCGTCGACTCAAAATTAGTTTCTTACATTAGTTTAGGAGCTTAGTTACTGAGACTTAGAAGGTTTATTTTATTATTTACTTTTCAGTTCCGTATTTCGTCGGTTTAATTTTTTGTTAAAAAGTTTTTATTGTGTATTGATTTGCCTAACTTGAGAGATTCTGGGAATCTTCCCGTTGCGGAAGACCAATTGACTAGATATGTAATTGGTTCAATTATAGACATTTTTTTATCAAAAATGAAGGAATTCCGTCTGGACCAGAAGAAAATTTATTTTTTAATTTAGCCGTTAGTAAGTTGATTAACTCATCATTGGTGAATGGAAACAAATATAATGTATTGCTATTATTCCGGAAACCCTTTCCTAATGGTTCATTGAAGCTGTCACTGACTGTTTTTTTGACTACTTCTATGGGAGCTTGTATGAAAAAGTTGTTGAACTATCTGCTATTAACTTAGGATCATGGCTTATTGTACCATCGTTTCTTTTTATAGTGATATTGCTATTTTTCTATCTTTCTGTGACATTTGGTTTATGATTTTCCATTATTCTTTACATAAATGATTTGAGTAATTTATCGATACCAGCATCACTAATTTTATACGCAGATGATAGGTCTGTTATAAATGTAATGTCGTTTTTCATATATTACATGAATGGTACTCATCAAATCAGTTGTTTCTCAATGTGGAAAAAACAATATCGATGAGATTTCATAACCATCAAAAATCATGTGGAGAAATTACATTCAGCTCAGATGACTCTTCAACACCATTTGTCTCCAGTGACAGTGACTGTGTAACATTCCTTGGTTTCCAAATTGATCCCATTTAAAATAAGAAAGGTGATACCGAGTTTTGACGCATCCTGTATAGCTGTAGGACTGAAAATATTTTACGTGGAATGGACATGATCAATCATGACAGCATACCGAATTTCAAGGCATTAATCCAACTGCAAGTTGAAAAAACCTCCAATGCACGGTCTACGTAATACACCATGTATATTTTTTCAAAATTGTTATTTGTGACTATTTATCTTTAGCGAACATCACTATATCATCTGCATAACAGACTTCTAATATAGTTAATTTTACTAATTTCAGTATCCTACTTCATATTTTACAATCTTTTATTTAGTTTTACCTTCCAGGTGTCTGTCTGCGTTCGATTGATTTGAAATTTTGCAGATATACATAATTCCGGTGGCAATACATTACGAAATTTGTGTTGGAAAAAAAACAGAATGGCGGCTCCAATATGAATATTACCCTCACTGCATAGCATCCAGAGAAAATTTTACTTTTGAGTTGCTCGACATGTCTAACAAATTTTAATTTTTTGTCTATGAAGAGTCCCAAAAATTTGGTAGAGTCTCTATTTTCAATGAAAATTATCGAGTGAGCATCTAACTATGTTTGTTTTATTAATATTTGATGAAAGAATAATCGAGTCACACTATAACTTTATCTTTTATACAACGACAGATATTTTTCTCTCCAGATCCTCAACTGTTTTACTATGCCACAAAATCGTGGTGTAATCTGCGAAGAGTGTTTCTTTCCCTAGGTTCCCACGATGTTCTCGGAACATTACAGGATATCCCTTTTCGTGGGAACCAGAACATAAAAAAAAAAAACCTGTCGAGTCAATATTTGTGAGATCATTAACATAAATCAAAATAAGTACGGGACCTAACACAAATCCTCGGGGCACCCCAGAATGTATCTCAATTTGTTTCGAGTGTTCATTTGAATTTAATTTTACTGTTTGTCTTCGACCTATGAGGTATGATTTGAACCAATGTAGAGTCACTCCTTTACATCCATGGTGATGTAGTTTCCGCAAGAGTATCTCGTGATCCACACAGTCGAAAGCCTTTGTAAGATCACAAAATACTGCTGCTGCAACATCTCCGGCATTGATGTTGGAGTAGACCACGTAAAGACAGGCAAACACAGCATCATAGGTGTTTTTATGTTCTTGAAATCCAAACTGATTCTTGCAAATAATATTATGTTTTCGTAGGAAAGCGCCGAGTCGTTTCTTAACAAGTTTTTCCATTATTTTCGCAATGGTTGGGATTAGGGAGATTGGTCGATAATTTGAGGGTCGATAATTTGAGGGGTCGTCTAGGTTGCCTCCTTTGTGTAGAGGAATAATTACGGATATTTTCAGGAAGGAGGGGGAAAACCATCTTGAAATGAGTGATTAATCAGTGATACTAGTATTTCGAGGATACTAACTGGAAGATTTTCAATAATCTTCATGGATATATCGTCATAACCTGATGCATTTTTATTCTTGATATCCTCAATGGTTTCAATCAGGTATCGCATAATATAAAATTGTATATACATTATGAAATTTTTGTTAGGAAAAAAACAAAATTTTTTTGGCCGATTCTATTCAAAATTGGTATCCAGGGGTTTTCGGGGTCGGAAATTATGTTTTTATGTCGAAATTCGAAAATTCAACATGACGGCTCCAAAATGGTGGACGAGTTTTTTTTATTATGGTCCGATTCTATTCAAAATTGGTATGTGGGGGTTTTTGGAGTCGAAGATTTTTTTACCAGCTTTTGTACAAGCTTTTATTTTTAGTTTCACCTGTCACGGAGTCTGTCTGTCTGTAATCAAATTTTGCAAGTTAAATTTGGCCAACTTCTAATCGTCCGATTGATTTGAAATTTGGCATGTGTGCATAATTTTGGTAACAATGCTTTATTTAGGAGGAAAAAACAAAATGCGGCTCTAATATGGCGAACAATTTTTGTTATTATGGCCCGATTCTATTCAAAATTGGTACACAGTGAGAAGTTAATTTTTGAAAGAAGACAGCATACTTCTTTGGAAATATTATCTCTGGTGGAGAGTTAACTTCTTCAGATAAAAAATATCGAATTCAACTGAAGAGACCCAATCTCTCACATCGTGAATTTATCGATCATTTATTAAAACAGAACACTCGAATAACTTGTCTGAAACCAAAATACGTTGAAACAAGATAAGTGATATTCATTTTGAAACTGTCTACCCCTTCGAAGTGAGAAATAAAGTCTTTTCATTGAGAATATGACCAACTTGATCTAAGTATATATATCTTGTTTCAACTTAATGCTTTATATTTTTTGAAAGTTCTCAACTCGTTCGGACCAAGAAACTTGGAAACCTTGAAATGAGAGTATATCGCTCCAGTTGAAAAATTATATTTTTGTTCTGAATTTACAATAATATCTTGAAACTGACTTATTATTCGTATCTTCTTGAGGAAACGTGTCTCATTTCAGGATTTCCCATGAGATCTTTGAAGATCTCAATTTCATTATTTCAAGAAATCAAAAATATCTGAGATAGTGAAGATATTCTTGTCTGGATGAAATTAGATTTCCAATAGTAGATGTATAATTATTTCCAAATGTTGCTTCATTAGGAGATAATGTATTTAGTAGATTTGAATGAACTACTGCACAACATCCGAAAAAAAAATTTTTTTTAAATAATTTCCTTAACTTCAATCGAAAATAAGAATCTGATATAATTATCAAGAAATACCTATATAAATATCTGAAAATCTGAAGGAGTCAAATTGTGGAATTTGTGAAAAATCTTGTTATATTTTTCATCAAAATCTACCAAAAATCGAGTTGGAAAATATTGTTGCCTCGCTCACAAACTGTAAATAATTCATATAGAACTCATTAGAAGAACATTTTTAACGCAAGCTTGTATTCGAATGCATTAAAAAAGAAAACATAATTTATTTAGAAGTGTGACGTAGGTTATTCTGTAAGTAACAAATTCACATGCTCGTCGCGTAGGAATGCCTATTTTTTGTATTCAAACTGAAAACATTGCGCGACAAGCTTTTGTACCCGCAGAATAACCTGCGTCATACATCTAAATACATGATTTTTTCCTTCTTGGTGCATTCGAAAAAAAACACCACTTTGAAAAGTTTCTAATCACTCTTTCTAGTCATAAATTTCGCAATCTTGAATTATCTAATGTTAACGAAAAATTATATTTTCCGACCCTGAAAACCTCCAGATACCATTTATGGGAAGCATCACTCCATAAATCACAAAACTCCTTTGGCAAAAAATCCCCAGACCCAAATTCTGAATGGAATCGGATCATGATCGCAAACTTGTTTACCATCTTGAATTTATGAATTTCTAAAAAAAATTCATATTTTCCGATCCCAAAAACCCATACACACCAATTCTTGATAGAATAGGACCATAATCACGAAATTTGTCCGCCATATTGAATTTATGGATTTTTACAAAATTCATGATTTTCTACCACAATAAACCCGCACACACCAATTTTGAATAGAATCGGACCATAGTCACAAAACTCCTCTGCCATCTTGAATTTTTGAATTATAACAAATATTCAAAACCCAAAAACCAACCTATACCAATTTGCAATAGAATCGGACCATAATCACAAAATTGTTCCACCTTGGAACCATCTTGATTTCATGAATTTTGACAAAAAATTCATAATCTTCTACCCCGCAGAGAATCGGACCATAATCAGAGAATTGGCAGGCCATCTTGGTTGCCAAAAAAATTCCGGTAGTTACCGAGCATTTGGCAACGATGCACAACACACTGCTCTCTGTAGCCAACCGGCAAAATTTTCGAAGAGTGGGGAAAGACGCTTCCACTTGCTCGCGATATACAAGTGCAGTGCATTCCTGTTACTTGAACTGTGTGTTTTTTGAAGGTGGGTTACGGGACAACGTTGGGAATTGCGAATTGTGAACAAAGCTCTAAATTTGGTAATAATAATAAAATGGAAGAGCTTCTTCGAGAGTGGGAACTTCCTCAATTAATTCAAATTTTTCAATGAAGTGGTAATATGCGTTTGTTATGATCTATACTATTTCACCACGTTGCGTTGGTTGTGAAAATATATCTGCATTCATCATCCTGGCTGACTTGACTACAAGGTGCCGTATACCGACGTCAACTTAATCTCGAGAAATCAGTTGATATGTCCCATGATTTGAAATCAATTAAATATGTAATTCATTGGTTTTCCGGATGTTTGTATAAGTACACCGAGTTTGTCTAAAAATTAGTTCATATATTCAAGTTCATTCTCTTGTTTCAATAATGCATTATCTCAACATTTACAATACAATTTCATAATGAAACTATTTGATTCTTGACATTTGAGTAAAGTGTTTTTGTATTCTTTATTCAAGAATGTCATTCTCTCGTTTTAGTAATCCGTACATTACTTTTATCAAGAAGAAAATATATTTCTTGCTGAGAACTTGAGTTGTTGCATTCTCCGAGATACAAATTATATACTGATGCATCATTCGAAAGAATTCCTTCCGAAACGCTATAAGACTAGATTTTCGATGTTTTTTCAATGCTATTGGAAACTAAGTACCCATTTCACATATCTACTTACCGATTAAAAGTATATGAGACTTTCAGTAGTTTAAAAAAATAATAATATTGAAATTGCAAGTTTATGGACGATACCGTTTTCTTGCAGTCTTAAGACTTATTGGTGTTTTTATTCATTCCAGATAACGGAGTCAATACAGAAATTCTCCCAAAATTAACAGAACGTATGATCAAACAACTGATCCCCGAAATTGGAACACGTGTGAGATTCAAATGTTTCAAATATTCCTGCCTGATTAAACGCTTCCTCTAGGTCAGCAAAACAGACAAGAAACAACAACAAAGTACAAATCAACTTCAATTTGCTGTAAGAAAAACCTTCCTTCAGTTCTTTCGGAAGACTACCATCAATTAACTTGATGAAAGGTAGACACTCATTATTTTTCAAGATCCACCAATGCTTATTAATAAATACAATGTGTTCCCAGTGAATTGTAACCGTAGTAATTGCGTTTGGCGGAGCGAAGGCGGTGCCGAATGACTTTCCAAGGCAGGCACAATGGTCGACTCGACTCGAATATAATTCAGATTTGATATTAAAGACGTAATAACAAGGAATGACGCAATAAAGAACCGCCGTTTAGAATATGAAATTGTCGCTGGCTTTCGCCAACTTTAATTTCTTTCGCTATAATTCAACGACATTTAAATATCTCCCGACATTTTTACGACGCCAAAGAATTATTGGAGTAAATTACATTTCGCATTTGAAATATTAAAACTTGAATTACTGAATCTTCCTCTCGAGATTTGCCATTTCAGATATTCCATTGGAAAATTTTACCCGCCTTTCATCACGTCTGGAATCACTTAACGGAGAGAATTGAATTCATTGCGGTTTGGTAATGTTTCGAAAAGATATTACTTCATATTTCATATACTATAAAGCTCATTTTTGAAGTTAACAATTGAGGAATTTCGGTATTTTCTATTAAGTTTCTCTATTCTCTGGCGACGCCAAGAAACCAGGAGCCATCCCAATTGACATTATAGGAAAATAATACCAAGCAGAGGGGTAAAATGGTTCGAAAAAGTCCGAATTTACCTATTTTTGACCAAATATTCTACCTTCAACTACTAACTAACTCCAAAGTTATGATTTGAGTTATAAAAACCGTAACTGAGACCACCGGATCTCATTCAAAAACCATAAATAGGCGTAGTGCATAGTATGAAATAACTTGTTATGAACTTCCCCAACAAACATTATAGGTAAAATTTACGTCATTCCGACCTTCGAATAGGTCAGCGCCCTAATTGGCGAAGGTAATTATTACGTTATAATTACCTTAAATTTACCATTATGGGGAAAAAAATTGAAGTATTTCAGAAGTCGAAATTTGGGAAATTAAGACATTTTTCCCTATAAGTTGAAGGCATAAATAGGTAAAATTGCCTCCAGGAAGCTTTCTGAACGCAGCCCATTCATTGTTCAGTGCATTCTGTCATTCCCATCCATCTCTTACCGACATGACCTGAGACCTAACCAAAGTTTAAGGTTAACGCTTTCATGTTTTTTTTCCAATAATGGATGAGTGTTTTAAAATAGTTGCCGTCATAAAAAGACGTGGAGCAACACCCATAGTTGACCAACAACTGCTTGTATGGAGACTTTATGCGACAAGGCCCAATGTCTGAGCTCCTCTAACAATGAGAGGTTATCTTCCAAGCTTTGTGCCTTATTCCCATTGAACTCATCGTCTTCTGATCCATATTTTTTCCCGGTATCATCATCAGTAAAAGCAATTTCACACTCTACATTAATTTCTGCAGTTGATGATGACTGAGTGGAAGATGATGGCTCTGATCTCTGGACATCGGAAAGTATGGGAGGGTTTCGGATTATATTTTCATTTGTTCTTATCCTGGCAGCTAATCGATAATAGTTGGTGGTATACCTGTATGGTTTACTTACTCTATTCAAAATTTTGCTCGGCATTTTATAGATTTCTAAAATTTAGGGCACAATAAAAAAATTAAAGGAAGTGAATTGTATCATGTCATCCTCATCTGAATCGACTTGGTCTTTAATATCTGATGATAGACTAAGTTACTTTGAGGATTTTATTTTAGGTAACTTTGACTTCGTTGTAGACATTTAGTCTGATTAGACAAATATTGTGGTAATCTCGCCCTCATTGTAGACCAGTAGGTATCAACTAGGTCAAGAAATGTCCAGGCAACTCCTTTAACTTAATCGATGCCAAAATAGGTAATGAAGAGTATATAGTAGACCTGTTCATTGACTTGTCAATTCCCTGACTATATGAACACACATGAAGTAATAAGTAGGTAAATATTCACCAGAAGGTTTTTCCTGAAAGTTCCAAGTATTTTGAACACATTTTGCTGGTTACCTTTAGGTCAAATCTAACTTAGTAAATAACTCTATCAACCCATGAGGCTGTGAAGGTATATTTGAAGTCCATAACAAGTTATTTCATACTACGCACTAGGCCTATTCAGATTTTGGTTTTTGAAGGAGATTTGGTGGTCTCAATCATGGTTTTTATAACTCCAATTATAACTTTGGAGCTAGTTAGTACTTGAAGGTAAAATATTTGGTCAGAAATGGGTAACTCCGGACTTCTTGAAGCCGTTTTACCCCACTGCTTGGTATAATTTTCCTATAATGTTAGTTGGGTCAAATATACCTTCACACCCTCATGGGTCGATAGAGTTATTTAATAGGTTAAATTTCACCTGAAGGTGACCAGCTAAATGTTTTCAAAATACTTGAACTTTCAGGGAATACTTTCTATAAATATTAACCTAATTATTACCTCATGTATGTTCTCATGTTCTCATGTTCTCTATACACTCTAAATCTCCTATTTTGGCTCCCATTAAGTTGCCTGGGCATTTTTCGTCCTAGTTTATACCTACTGTTCCACAATGAGGGCGAGATTACTATAGTCCATCTAATATCAATTGCAGAAGGTGTTTCTATAGGGAGCAAATAAAAACTCACTTCGCTAACACGAGCGTATATGCGAAGAAACGGAACGAAAAATAATCTGTACTACTTGTATACAGTCTCCGTCGGCACAAAGAGCCCGCTGGTCAACGTGGACTTGAGTGACTGCTGTCTGTTCTACAACTGATTCATCTGGGCCAATCAAGTCGGACATCAATGCTTGGGGGTGTGTCTATACGATGGGAGGTCATAAATCACGCGTTATATTTGTGTTTTAATAGCTCTGAAAGATTAAAAACCAGTAGCGTCTGTGGTCTTGGTGTGTGCCGATCGAAATACGTTTTAGGATATAATAATAACCTACATCAAACAATGAAATAAATTATTTTTCTTTCTCAATGTATTGGTATAAATAAAAGCTTGTCTTTAATTGTTTTTCATTTTTCATTATTTATGAAGTATTTTTAAAATGTTAAAATATCTAAACAAAATTAGTTATCTCCGCCACTGCTGCTCACAGGATTTCGCCGCAAGACTTTTTTATGCTTCTGCAATTGATATTGGGAAAACTATACAATATTTGTTTAATAAGACTAAATGTCTACAACGAAGTCAAAGTTACCAAAAATGAATTCCTCAAAGTAACTTGGTCTATTATTAGATATTGCAGCCCGAATCGATTCGGATGAGCATGACATCATACAATTTACTCTCCTCAAATAATTTATTTTGGAGCTAAATTTTATAAATCTATAAAATGTGAAGTAGAAATTCGAAAAGAATTATTAAATCATACAAGTATACCACCAACTACTATCGATTAGCTGCCAAAATGGGAATATAATCCGAACCTACACTTCCCAAAGTCCAAAGATCAGAGCCATCGTCCATCGTGATACTTATGTGGTACATAAGAATATTCTACTATGTGCTCCACGTCTTTTAATGACTTCAGCTATTTGAAAACGTTCATCATCCATTTTTATTAATAAAATATGAAATCAAATAAGTGCTAACCATCGACGGTGGCAATACAAAACAGGCTTATGTTAGGTTATGCCGGTAATAGATGTATTGACACAATGAACAGAGAATGCATAGCTTGGTTTTGTGGTATATATCGTTTTCTTTGAGTAACTAGCTATAGGCTAGACAGAGAAACTTGGTTCAAAACCATCAACAAAAAGTTTAGAATAATGTTTATGTTTTCTCCGTTTTAGGAATTAAACTGATTAGTGTTTCTGCTCGGAATATCGAATAACAACAATATAAATTTATTATCCTCGATTCCAATCCAACCATAGGAATGGAACGAATAGACATATCAGATGAAAGGACATCCCATAACAAATTCGTTTTTCATCATGTGACCACAATGTGAAAGGGTCTGAAATTCCCAGATGAGGAAAGTGGGCTTCAAAGTCAGGATAAAGGTTACTTTCGCCTTTGCATAAAGTCTATGTATATTCTCAAAGTTGAAATTTTATGAAAATGCGACTTGAAGATCCCATATGGGATAAACGCCATATTTTTTGGCTTGAAGCGTTTCCGCTATTGCAAAAATGATCCATAATTTTCTTGAATCGACTATATTTTGAAGATAGATAGTCAAAAAGTTGGTGTATATGATATGTTTATACATACTTCATCTATGCAATTAGTTTCTGCAGTGTTTTATGATGAAAGTTGAGGAAGTACACCTAATTTTATAAATTTTTTCCATACAAATTTGATATTTTGAAGGGGCCTACTTGTTTTTACATAGGTAAAATTCAACATTATCACAGAAAAGTTTGTATCGCAAATAAAATCCGAACTAGATGTGAATGCGAAACAATCACTTGCATTCATCATTCTCTGCTGTACGTTTCTTGACAGTTCTTTTTTCATACGCCATGTTCATCTGCAAAGCTTTTACGAATAAACATGTAGGTTAAGATTCACAATATGCAGTAAACATTTATTATCGTTTTCTAACCTTCTACTGTTTGTAACCTAAAATAGATGGAAATGACTAAATTTTTACCATCAGTTGACTATTCTGAAGGCAATTTTACCTATTTATATGCCTTTGACTTATTAGGCAAAATATCTCGATTGCCCAATTTTCGACTTCTGAATTACTTCCATTTTCTTCTCAATATTGGTAAATTTAAGGTAATTATAACGTAAGAATTACCTTCGCCAATTTGGGCGCTGACCTATTTGAAGGTCGAAATAACGTAAATTTCACTTGAAATGTTTGTTGGGATTGTGAAATGGTGATGCTGTAGTATTTTCGAATCTTTATTCTGACAACCATTCCTTTCAATCAATGAAATTTGGGTAATCATTTAGTCTGCGTGACAACCTTACGATCAAATCATCAAATTCGGTTATTTATGTAGGGTAGGAAAGTGAATACAATTGCTTTAAGATGCGATAGTCTGAGTCTCAGAATAATCTTCCCAGGCATCGTGTTTATTTCAATGCTATGACTTCTCCCAGTACTTTCGATTGATCTGATGTTCGATAAGAACATAGCACTAGGATCCAAGCCTCCTTGAAGAATTGGTTCCACAACGGATGTTTGGCGACAAATACAAATCATCCAAAGATGTATAGTTATTCTAATCCCAATTAGAACGGCAATAAAAATAAAAGCATTTCGAGGAGTGTTCATATGCATTGCCCGGCAAATGGGAAATTTATATACTACCTACCAGTGTTTTCACTTTCAAAGCGTTCTTGGTACAATCATAAAAAAGTTCTGTCGTGTGTAAGAGAATTCCTTCCCGAAACTTTTTATGTCGGTCCAATTGCAATTTTTCAATGAACACGGTGTACCATCCATCAGACCTTCAGTTCGGTTTTCGAGAAAATAAATCAATGAGTGACGCAATAGGGTTCCTGACAAGAAACATTTATCGGGCCTTAGACCGTAGCAAATCTTGTGCAGCAGTCTTCTCGGACCTCACTTTGGCCTTTGATGAGGTCAGTCATATTTTATTAATTCAGGGAAAACATGAAAAATTGGTTATAATGGGTGTGGCATTGAAACTCTTGAAGAACCATTAGGAAAATAGGCGTTAAGAATCAAAATGGAAAATGTTGAATGCACAAGTCGAGCTATCAGATATGGTGTACCGTACGCAGATGACACAGTACTATTCATAGGAGGAGACTTCTGGAGAGTGACAGAACAAAATCCTAAACACGGCATGGAACAAATCACAGAATAGTTAGATAAGAATTCAGTAAACTTGGGGAAAACCGTTAACCTACCATTTGCAAACAATGAAACAAGAGTTCTGAAAAGATAAACTCTAAATATTCCTCCGCCCTTCTGGAAACAAAGGCAATTCACAAAAACAGAAGAAACAAAATATCTTGGAATTTAAAACTTAAAAATCCTAAAAACTTGAAAAATGGATAAACCAGAGTTCTAGAAATGAATTACACTGTTTGATAGATCTTAAAAATAATTTGAAATAATATAAATATTTGAAATGTATATCTCAATTATTCATCAATACAAGGTGTCTGGTATGGTCATACTAATACTATTATCATCACTGTAAAATCACATTCTATGTTATTCTATTTATATTTTATATTACCTTATGTTATTTTATTTTTTTTATTTATTTCCATTTTTATTTTATTGGAACGTTGAATATCAATTGCAATAGCCTTAGTTATCTACGCGCAGGTTATCCTTTGTGGATCTACTCTGTTTATTTACCCACTAATGTTCATCTTTCTTGAATTTATACATTTGCTACAATTATTGTTATGGTAAATAAACATTATAACTATTATTATTATTTTCACACCCGCTCACCTCCGCTGGGACCATTACATACAGTGTGACCCATTTAAAATGGAACCACCCCTGTAGAAAACGCATTTTTCAATCAATCTCAAAATTTTTATTTTTCAATATTAAGCATCAGAAACTGTATCTTGACACAAATTTTCATAACTTTAGTTTCATTTCCACTCTATGGTTTTTTTCTTCGTCAAAAAGTTCATCAGGCAATTTTTGTTTTGAATTCTGACTACACCACTGGATTTGTAGTCATTGTAAATGGAAACCATCAACATTTCATAAAAAAATATTGGTTAACAACGAAGTTACAACAACTTTAATTTTGGAAACAAAGTATTTGATTATAATGTTTATTTAGATAATAGACATATTTAAAATCTGGCAACACTGCCGATATGGAGTAGAACACCAGTGAATTTGTACAGCGGAAATCCGAAGTCAATAGCTCATTCCGTTCTACAGTTATAGCTCCTGAAAGTATGGTAATGAGAGCGAATTGTGGTGGAAGCGATTTTGTAATAAAAATCTGACTACGCCACTGGATTTGTAAATTATATTTACTTAAAATAATTTATTTGAGTTTAGGTTATAAATGTATTCGAAAATAAAAGAAAATTGAAAATTCATTCTCAAGTTATGCAGTCTTCCATAGCCGATAAAAACGAAATGAACCGAATCAAGTTTTAAAGTATCAACATTATTTATTGAATAATAAAACAGAAATCAGGACAAACATTTTTTTTTTAAATTCTGCAAAACTCAATTGGAACAAGCTTTTAGAGAAGGTATCAATAATTTGAGGAAAGCTGAACTAATACATTAGGCATAGGTATTGTACTAAATCAATAGTAGGCTGTGATTTAGTACTCCACAAATCGCTCACATTACCATACTTATAACTGTAGAACGGAATGAGCTATCGACTTCGGATTTTCGCTGTACAAATTCACTGTTCTACTTTGTATCGGCAGTGTTGCCAGATTTTAAATATGTCTATAATCTGAATAAAAATTATAATCAAATACTTTGTTTCCAAAATTAAAGTTGTTGTAACTTCGTTGTTAACCAATATTTTTTCATGAAATTACGATGGTTTCCATTTATAACGATTACAAATTAAGTGGTGTAGTCAAATTTCAAAACAAAAATTGCCTAATAAACTTTTACATAGAGTACCTTGGAAATGAAACTAAAGTTATGAAAATTTGTGTCAAGATACAGCTTTTGATGCTTGATAATAAAAAATTCTGAGATTGACTGACAAATGCGTATTTTACAGGGGTGGTTCCATTTTAAATAGGTCACACTGTATATTCATTTCAATACGAAAAAAAAAACTGCGAACCATCTTCTTCCTATTCACAAAACTCAAATGGAGAGTAAATATTAAAGAACTTATTTAGTTGCGCTCTTGTTCAATCACACCTGTCATACGGTATACTAGGTTGGGAAGGAGTTTACCCAACCACACTAAAAACTACTGGAGACTATTCAAAAGAGAATCATTCAAATTATATTCAATCTAGATATACCCTTTTCAAAAATACAGATATACTCGATATACGAAAACTATTTTACATATGACAAAAAAAACTTTTTTCCAACTACATATATCATCAATAGCAAACTCACCTCAACATGAACTATTATATCACGTTCCCACGATTATTCAAATCAATAGGCTAAAGAACAATTACGTATGTAGAAAAAAAATGCAATATCTCACCCACAGTTCTGAATAAGAAAATGTGAAAAAAAGAGAATTGGTTTCTCTATTCCTTCATATCAGAATTTGCGAAGACATTCCTCTCTTTTTCCCGAATTAGTAATTTATTATTGTTGTTTTTTTCTTTGAATTGATGAGGTGTATGTATGTAACAAAATATGTTACTGTGGTACTTTTTTATTACTGTTTCAACGAGTTGTTTTTGGTGATGACAGAAACTGTTAATTGACTCACGGGAAGGAGATTTCAATCAATTTTACTAATTTCAAAGCGTCTGGCGAGCCCAGATCATTTCGGTCTGACTTTGCCAGAAAGCAAATCCAACATATGCCTTTTTTTCTTAAGAATAGCTCCATTGTCGTGATTTCGGATTTCTTTCAATGAGCATCTTCATGAGTTGTTCAATACCTTCATCAACTCTTTCTTTCATTCTGATTTTTAATCGAATTCGAAGCAAAATCTTTCACAAATAAAATATGTTTTTCGAACGCATTCCAAGTGCTATTCTATACCAGAACTTCTTTACATCTTTCGAACATTTTCAGGATCCCAGATTTATAATATGCCTCTCTGATGTCCACGTTATTGGAATACTACTGAAATTTTATTTATTTCATGCAATACCCGGAGCACATTTATATGATAATAAGTGGTCATTTTCACTAAGGGATGTATATAAATGTCTAGAAAACAATTCCATAGAGAACTTGGGTATAAAGGGAAATCGGTCGCCGGTTCTTCATGGAAATCTAGGGTTATCGTTGAATACGGACTTTCATTCGAATTCTGTTGACCATATTGAATGTTGAATGAGTGAGGTAATGACATACTAATTCATGATTTTTATAAAAACATCTTGAATAATTGGAAAGTGGGAGATTTCCAAGATTTTTTGAGACCATTACCTATGTTCAACCATTTCGTATTTGTTAACTTATGAAAAATACACGTATTCCATAGAGTATCCTCAAATAGAAATGTTTTACCATTTGCATTTTTCTGGATGTAGTCGATAGATGGGCTAATCGATAGATGGGCTAAATATACTGTGTATGAATTAACAGTCTCAAGAACATTATAGTCATGAAATATTCCTGCCTTAATCCATCCATTATCACTGAGGCCTATTCCCCAATCGTCCGGAACCGAATTGGTGTCTAGACTTGGTGTTAATCTTTTATGGGCAAATTATTAGAAGAGGTGTTATATTACCTGCTGATGAGAAGGTAAACATCTCGGTCTTCCTGGCCCAGCTATGAGGTAACGGTGCGTCAGATTCTAACTCCTCTATACCTAACCAATTGTTCACGTCTAGGTATATCACTTGGGTGGGACTAACTTTTTGCAGATGGTTTCAACACTCCACGTTATTTCACATTTTTGACATTTTTCGTAACACTTTTCCTAGATATACATTATTTGATCGTCAAGAAAGACTGATATTCCTTCGCTAATTCCTCTATTCGTTGCAGACTTCGCGGTTGTATTAGTTCCAACACCAACATACAATGCGGTGAAAAATAATATCACCAAACAAATACAGGGTACCAACTTATGCTAATTGAGACTTGAGAATGAGACTTACCTAAATCGTTTCAATTAACATAAGTTGGTACCCTTATTTTTGGATATTATTCACCGATTTATGTTCAACAGGAATCTTAGATCTATTTTTCATACTTGTCATGTGTCAACTTCATATACTTCAATAATCATTCATTTTGCATTGGTCACCACTGCCTCTTGAATCCAACATGTCCTCCATAAGAGCCCATTTGGAATTTTAAAATGTTTATACACTTATGTTTAAGTAATCTTGATCAATTTTGATCAAAGTTTTAACTATATATGACTTTACCAAGAGTGTTGTCTGTTGTGACATGGTATTTTATAAATTGCTGCAAGTGAAAGGGATTTTTAACCTCACTTTTGTAAGTACACATATGCCTTTTTGGTTTTTCAAATCTTATAATGTTCAATTTAATTCATTGTAGAGTTCCTGATGAAGAGACAATAAATGACTCGAAAGCTTGAATAGAAAAAAGAGTACACTTTTTTTCCATACCCCTGTTGACTGCATACCCGAATTTAAAAAAGATTCTTCTATATATATATATATATATATATATATATATAGTTGACTCAGTTTCTCGGATTTTTGTCCGCGTTCTGTGTTTCGAGCCTAATTAAAGTAATAAATATTCTAAGCAAATAATTTAAACAAAAATACATTGGCATGAACTTTTCCCTAACTGCGAATATCGACCTTCTCTTTCCATGAAGCTAGCCGATTCTGAATAAATTTCTCGTAATCACGTCGGAAAACAGATCCTGCAATTTTTTCTCTAGTTCAAATGGTAACATTATGGAATGGCGTTTCTGTGTTAACTTTCTGTGATAAGAAGTCCCATGCCAAATAATCGAGGGGGCTCAGATCCGGAGACCTAGCGGGCCAGAAAATACTCGAATATGGGCCGATTACTATTACAATAAAACAATTATTCAGGAATTGTCTCTTATCTATCGTACTTTAGCAACGTAGCAAACCTTAAATAATAATAAGGCTGCTGCTCTTTTCGATCAATTGTTTTTTTCCATTTTCTCACCACTATGTGTGTGATATTTCCCAAGTTTTGATAGTCTGATAGCATAATATCTACAGCTTTTTGGGCACTACAACTTTCAGTTGAGGAGTTTTGACTTAAGATACAACCAAACACAAAAAATCCATGAATATTACTGTTGATTTATATCATACTTTTTGTTTGCCCTGTATGCTTCTACTTTATGAGTGTTCGTTCATGTCAAGGAGAATGCTATTCAACAAGGTTGTTTTTATCTCTAGAACTGCAGTAATTCGTGAAATTTACGTTCTTCGATTGGAAGCGCGCCATCAGATTCCTAAACTTCAAAGATATAAACTTTCAAGAGTTACAAAATTGGCATCCATCAATAAAAACGTAGGCGGTAAGTAAAAAGTTTATAGCCACTAATATTAATTTTTGCCTTTAAAAATCGTATATGTATATCTCAATCATGATTCAGATTTCTTTTTGAAGGGTATAATTCAACACAATGAAATCAAACTAAGGATCTCCTTAATGATTGAGTCTCACACTGACATGATGAGACCGATTTTGAGTACACTATCATGTAGACACACAAAGGAGGAATTGTAAAAAATGTCAATATACAGCAAAACTAGGAGCTAATAGAATATTTTCTCGTAACTGAAAGAAGAAACTAATTGCCAAAGTGACTTTTTTTGTTCAAGTGGTTACGTTAGCTCAAGGCTGAATTAGTTTGATCATTTAAATATACCTACTCAATCGGCCAATAGAAGTTCGGTTCCACCAAAAGGAAAAACAACATGTTTACCGAAAGTCTTATCCCAGGACCATCCCAAATATTTGTCAACCCAAAGTCGCCGGAGTAAATTGTGTTTAGAATGGGGATTATCTGTGTTTCCGGCGTTCTCTTACAAACGTCAGTAAATACAGGTGCGCCAGCTTAACACATGTCATATCCCGGCGCTACTCAAGTTCAGTACTAAACCTTAATTACAGTAAAAACGCAATCAAAGCTGACGAAAAAAATTAAGGGGTATAATTAAGGGATGCTCGTTTTAAATAGTCTAAGTGGCTGAAATCATCGACACTTAATGGTGTTTATTAGGTTTTGAAAGTGGTAGGATGTCGAGAGAGTGCTTGAAATAGGTGGCAAGCGGTAACGAGCACTTTGGATGTTTTTAAAATTACTTGAAGGGTACACGTGAAACCGATTAATACGCGCTAAGAGTAATTGTAATTTCCTCGACGATGGCGTTACTGGAAAGCTGCATATGAATATGTTTTGACTACAGAAGAGTTAATGTGTCTGTGTCAACGTGGTAAAACAATTAATTTTCGCATCTTGATGTGGGTCGTTTGAGTATAGTATGATGATCTTTTCAAATAAACGATATTGCCAAAAAGTCAAATATCTTTATAGAAAAATTCGTACGCAGTCATTTGAGCAACACTTTTTGAGGAATTCCTGGATAACGGATTACCTCATAAAATCTGCAGAAGAAAAACAAATGGATGTATTGAGAAGATCTGATCGATTGCTATAAAGGGAATTAATCTGAACCAATAAATATAAAACTACAATTAATAAATCGTCTAAGCCAAATCTAATTTATTTCAGGTAAAACTGGATAAAAATCAATCAGATAGGTTGCTGTCGGAAACAGATGAAA
Source organism: Gonioctena quinquepunctata (assembly GCA_018342105.1). Classification (NCBI taxonomy): domain Eukaryota; kingdom Metazoa; phylum Arthropoda; class Insecta; order Coleoptera; family Chrysomelidae; genus Gonioctena; species Gonioctena quinquepunctata. Next base: position 286,053 of record JAFIRS010001562.1, on the reverse strand, counting down.
AATGGAAAAAGTCGAATAAAACACAATATTTTTCTCACTTACAACGGAAGAAGGAGAAAAAAGCACAATACTACATCCAAATCTGAAAAAAATCTACAACTGAAAGTCATCTTGTATTATTATGCAACCCTTAATTTGTAACAAAAAATATTTGTTACAAATTGAGGGTTAATATTCAAACAATCAAATTAACTTTTCAGTAAAGAAATAATTTCTGGATGAAAATTTCCGTTGACAAATATCAATTATTGAATCGTTTAAATATATTTGAAACTTACAGGGATATATGAATTTTCAGCTAATAAAATCAATATTTCTTGACTAACACCAACACCTTCAATAAAAACTGATCTATAGTGATGCAGGTAGACTCTAACTGCTAGAAGGAATCAAGGTCAAACTCCAGATATTTCACGGTTTCTGCTGAATGCAGATACAGTTGTCTAGTAGTCTTATGATTTTAGAAGTGAACGCATGTGTTTTTAGGTTATTTATGTTTCAAAAGACGATGTTAACATTCACAATTGAACTTATAAGTGAGAATTATAGGAAATAAAATTAAAATTGTGAAGAAATAATTAAAAATATACTAAAAGAGTAAATTAAATCTCATGTTTTGAGTTTGTGGTGAAAATATTTGGAATTGTATTTTTAGTTGATGTATTTCGAATAATTGAACTGTCATCATGAAACATGTATTACAACAAACTCGCTTGCATTACATATGAGTTGAAAGACGTTTCCCGTTTACTGAATGAATATTCAATCTTAAGTAAATTTTGTAGCCTATTTGGAACGTATTATTTGACAATTTTAAATTTCAGCCCCCCAAAAACCCTTTCAATGAAATTCAGTTTTTGATACCATTCGATATATATTTCCTGTCATACATCTATTTTCCTTTGAGTCTGATTTTCATGTATACGACGGTATACTTAAAAAATATTTTCTTATATGTTCTGTACCTGTAGGAGATAAAAAAAGCGTAGTTAGATGCACGTTAAAGTGCGAAAAACTCACAGAAGGGACAAGAACTAAGTTTTCTAAGTAGTAGTATAGCGATAGAAAAATATTTTTTAACGATTGGCATGCTTGCTTTTTTGCAGCCATTGAACGATTTTTCTTTAATTTTTTTAATATATAGATATTGGCTGGATCTGTTGGTAAGTTCAAGAGTATCACTATAGTTCATAGGAGAATTATCATAATCATAATATACAGTGACCGGCAGAAAGTACGCATCATATGGGAAATTATTTTATTAATAAATTTTACCAAATATCGATATGTGCAATCGCTTCTGCATCAAAAGCAACCCCAAAAGACGTTGTACAGTGCCGTTCGTCTTCTCGTGTTTGGCGGGAAATTAAAAAAATTTAAAAATTATGTCTCAAAACACACTTATTTGGGAAAATATTGAAAAATTTATTTGGAAAAGTTGTTAAGAACGACATTTTATAGCTATGTACAAGTTTTGAAAAAAACTGAGATAAAAAAATAAAAATAATTTTTTGCTGTTATAAAAATTTCAATTTGGAAAAATAGATTTTAGACAAAGAAACTCATTAGTAAGGCCAACAGTAATATTTTAAATGATATTTTGTAAATATTCGCAAGCTACTTCTATTTTATTCGGAAAAAAATTGAAATCTATGGATTTGCTATGTATTCAGCTGCTTCATAAGAGGTCACTGAAATATCTCCAAGACATTAAAATCCCGACACTGTTCATTATTAATATGGGTCCTTGTATAAACATAATTTCAAATTGAATTTTTTATTCAAACAAAAAATAAAATGATTACAAACTTTCGAGTATGCATTAAATTCTTTGGTTTATAATTATTTCAGCTTCTAATTTTATTATAAAATGTAATTATGTAAAAAATTGAATCAATTTTTTGTTCTAATAAAAATTCATATTAAAATGATTGGTTCTTTGTCAATAATAAACAGTATTGGGATTATAATGTCCTGAAGATATTTCTGTGACCTCTTATGAAGCAGCTAAACACATGGCAAATCCACAGATAGCTGGTGAATCTTTACAAAATATTACTCTTGGGCTTTACTAATGAGTTTCTTGGTCAGAAATGTATTTTTCCAAATTGAATTTTTCTTTATGGCAAAAATTGATTTTTATTTTTTCATCTCAGATTTTTTTACAAACTCGTACATAGATATAAAATGTCGTTCTAAACAACTTTTCCATATAACATTTTTCAATATTTTCCCAAATAAGTGTGTTTTGAGACATAATTTTTAAATTTTTTAAATTTCCCGCCAAACACGAAAAGACGAACGGCACTGTACAACGTCATTTGGGGTTGCTTTTGATGCAGAAGCGATTGCACATATCGATATTCGTCAAAATTTATTAGTAAAAGAATTTCCCATATGATGCGTACTTTCTGCCGGTCACTGTATACTGCTGAAATGCTTCGTGAACCCGTTTACAACTGACTAATAACGTTATTTCATGTTCGTTTATCAATATCGATTGTTCATGGCTTTCCTTTATTCTGTCAAATGTGTAAATCGCCATGTTACATTATGCGTTCTCGACAAAGACGGGAAATTATTTCCCGGTTCCAGCCTTCCAAAAGTTATCCCCTAAATTTACGCACATTTTCCTGTTCAACATTCAAATCACAAACTTCCCTCACGCGCTCAGGAATCAGGGATAGAATGGGCGAGAAAATTCAAATAAACACATTTTGAACGTTTTCAGCAAGTTCAGCAGGAAAGCAACACACCCCGGCGTTTCGAACGGTACTAAATCACCTTCTAAGCCTCAGATGTAAATCTCGAAGCCATTTTATTTGCATGGAGGATGTGACGTATAAGTGATTGCCAATCTCCTTGGAGATCCTATCAAAGTCCGGAAATCTATTGGCGAATGCTGATTGCGAAATGTCTTCATTTAAATTTTAATACGTTTTCATTGAAAGGAAACCGGCGCTGAAAACGTCAAGGCAATTATTGATGACCGTTTCGCGATTTCGAAGTGGAACTGATCATTTATTAGGGAGAATAATGTGAAAAGGGATTCGATAAAGTGTATTTATCAGTTCGTAGAGCACAAACTTTACTATTTGGAAGTCAGTTTTTTGTGATTTCGTTCTCAGGGGCGACAGAATTGAATCCATTTCTCCGAGTTTGTAGGATAAATATGCAGCACAGGCAGTGCATTCCATGATTCTGGAGTGTCATGGTTAATTTTACATTTTTCTGCATATGTCTTATTATTTGTGAAAGTTGCCTATATTGAACCGACTCCTAAAATGGACCAGCGATTTTTAACGCATATAGACCAGCGTAAGATGTCTAAAACCATGGTGTATTCACTTATACCTGTAAAATATTGGGACAAACTGGGGGACAACAGCCCACTTGATAAAGGGAGTTATCTAGAGTTTCAGATGGCGCCGACGTCGTTTCTTGTCATAATTCAGTAAACTGCAATTTCATACCACACAGGGTGTTTTTGTGATTTGTGTCTCCTGATCCGTTCTATGATTGTGCTTTTGTCGCCTTTAAGGTTATGTCAATTCGTTGTGAAATATTTTGAGGTTGATCGATCGATGTAAAATATTTTAGAACAAACTATTCCATGTACTAATGTCAGTGTTATCAGGGTTATTATATATTGTCAGTATTATATATATATATAATAACCCTGAGTGTTATATAGAATTTTCGAGAGGGTTCCGAAATAATTCTAATTATGAACCTTACCAATTTATTTTGTATGGTTAATTTTCTATTGATCCAGCTCCACCGAGTTGGTACTTATGTATTTCTGTCCCTGTTTGCTCGTGATAAAAATCTTATGATGGAGCGGATAATGATTTTATGAAGTGCTGTAAATTACATACAATTACTTAATTGAGCTTTCAAACCAATAAAAGTAAAATTTGTGAGATAGTGAAGCTCTATCAAACGACTTATAGTTTGCCGATATTGGGTATGGAAATGAAATATTGCGAAGTTTCAACAGCTGCCATTTTGAGACTATTGGACCATTTTCGCTCGTGGTGACGTGCTCCTCCAGCGCTGCACTTCAGAGTCGCCGCCTCACATTTTTTTCGCACGTTAGCGAAACAATTCTGCAGCTTAAAGTTTTTATTTTAAAGAAAAATTGTATCTACCTTTTTCATGTCAATTTTTCCATTTTTGCGAGTGGCACCATTATTTATTCATTTTTTTTAATAATCAATATACAATGTAATTTGGCAACTTATTTGTTAAATAATTAATTAAGCACATACTTTATGGTTGGTAACTTTTTATATGTTGTTCCTTACATCATCACTAATGTACAGTAAAAGTTCCCGCAGTCCCCTAACTTTCTGAAGCTAAAATCTAATATTATTCCACTACTAGTAAAATGACTCGATATATAAATCAATTTGAATCTTCTCTGAACCTCTGCCCATTGGAATAATTTTTTCAACTTGTAGATTGTAATGTATCTATAACTAGCAAGCAATAATTTTATCATATTTATTTTCATATATATATTTTGTGAAATTCGGATACTTTTCTGACTAAATTATTATTTAAACTGATCAATTGCAAATTTTCTTCAAGACATGAAGTACGTTGATTACAGAAAAAAAATTTCATAGGTATTGAAGCTCTTGAAACATTATTAAGGTCGTGAACAACAACAGTACTCCGTTCAATACAGCATGTACCAGTCGTATAATAAAGTTCTGCAGAATTTAACTCATTTGTTGTCCCAAAAATTCTAAAAAAATGATACAGTGAATAACCAGGTTTTACATCTTAGACCATGCGTTAGTTGTTCTGGTGTAGTACTACTAGGAACAGTGCTCGTTCAGAATACAGAATGTAATTCGGAAAAGTACTGTTTCGTGAAATGTCTAAATTTGGTTCAAAGCATGGCTAAAACAATTTACATACGATCATTAATCGTCACCAGTGCAAATGATGAATGAACGGGTGGTAAAAGTTCTTAAAGTACGTCTTTAAACATATTTTTATTGTAATGTTGGCCATCTTATACTGGATATCATCTGGGATTTTGTGAATTGAAATTAAATAAATTTTCAGTTTTCAGAACTGAACAATGAATGAAATAAAACAGTATAATTTATAAACAAATAACTGTTTATAGGAAACGAATAAAATAAATAAAAACGTTCAACATAATACCTAAATAAACATAAAACATTCTAAAAGTCATATAACATTAAAAAAAAATCATAATATCACTATTTAACAAAAATAAATACGGGTACTGGGCCTTAATCATACATAACAACCTAAATATCAACTTATAGAATCAGTGAATTATTTCGTCAATTATGTTTGAAGTTTCAGGGAGATTTTCATTGTTTTCATCTGATATCTGCTTATATTTTTTTATCAAATGACTGGATGGGTTCCAGGAATGACACTCCATTCCCTGTAGCAAACTCTTACTATGAATTAATGAATTGCACGTTTTCATGTACAAGCAACTTCTAAGTTTGTTTTCAGAAGAGTTAATTTAGGAAAGATGCGTTCAGTATTCGCACTGCTGTGTGGTAGACTAAGAATACAGAAGGCAAACTTTGAAATCTTTTCAAAAACATAATTTTCAGATTCCTTTATATTGGAAACCTTTTTCCAAAACTCCTCTTCATCTGTTCCAATGCTCAAAAAGTTTTCTTTATATTCTCTCAATAACCGCCATTCAGAGGAAATACTTTCAAGTTCATCAAATGAAACTAGATTTGGGAAACACTGTAAGAGGGGAACAATGGAGGGCTGAGTTTCCGACTTAATTGTGTTATGAAACGTTAGTGTACTAATTTTACTCAGAACAGGATCTTTGAAGTTTATACGTTTTTTGATTTCTTGGCATAATGTTATCAAAAAATCTAATGCTCTCAATTTGAAAGTTTTCAAATCAGCTTGACTTACCAACAAAAATGAGGTTTCTGTTCTGGCACCGAAATAAATGGCATCAATATCTAAAAAGTGTCGAGCATCTGCAGGATCAACATTTGCTACTGAAATTTTCTTCAAATAACTTTCCTTCATGTAACACTTCATAATCATTCGATAATATTTTTCAATTATTGTCAAAAGATTACAGATCAGAGGTTTTTTCACTTTGGAACAACTGATTTATATTTACAACTATCTCCAATATAAAGGATAAAAAAGTTAAATAAATTTTGTAAATAGGACAGTTTAATGCATTATTTATGCATTCTGTAGACTGCAAGTTATCAGTCTGATAAACTTTCTCAAAATAATTTTTGAGTGCATCCCACTGTTCTAATAATCTATTGACAACACTTTCTAGAGATAACCATCTCGTTTGGCTTGATTTTAGAATTTTGTGTGGTGACACATCTAAAAACACTTGAAAATCCCTGTACTCTCCTTGCCGTTTGCTGCTATTCTTGAAGTAGCCATAGATATCTCTAGCTGAATCTTCAATTTTAGAAGGAAGTTTATGCAAGCAGCAGAAGCCCATAAATGCATCGAATGACAAATGCAACCGAATACAAAGAGATTCGGTATGATTTCCTTCAATTTCTTCTGAACACATCATGTACACCCATCATAACATTGCAGTTGTCAGCAGCAAAGCCTATAAAATCGATCGAGGAATTATTGAAGAAAATGTAAGGAGATACAACTTCAATTTAACTTACCAATCATATTATTTTCTGGAATATTATGTGATTCGAAAAAACCCATTAAGATTTTGAAAATAGTTGAAGAGGTCCCATCTTCTATCTGAATTAGGTTAAAAAATTCATCGGTAACTCTGAAAACGTTAAAATATCTAACAACCATAGCCAGAGATTTACAGGTGGATATATCCGTTGTCTCGTCAATGATTAAAGAAAAATGTTTAGATTTCAGTTGTTCACACACTCTACTTAAATTTTCTGGTCCAATATAATGGCAAATCAATTGTGTGCCTTTTGTCCTACTACACTTCATTTTTTGGCAATTGAAGAATCAGGAAATAGATTTCTTATTAACTTTGGTAGATGTTCTAAAGTTTTGAATGGCAATGAGCATTGCCAACTGTAACTCGGTTTTCTTCACATTTCTATCACTTTCAACAGCATCACTTTGAAACACTTTCTCAATTTTGTTAGACATATTCGTAGCATTCATGCGTTTAATGTGAAATTTAGTACTTTCATGTCTATTTATATGGACTATGCCACCTGAAAGGGCCTTTTTGCATAAAATACAATATGATGAGCCCTCTCTATTTTCCAGCCAACTACGACTTTGTTTCCATTCGTCCCTGAATTTCTGCTCAAAGATCTTCTGTTTTTTTTTGGTAGGAGCTTCAGAGTCAGAGGGGATTTCTTCATTGGAACTACCTACCACTGTAATCTTTTTCTTATTCATTCCCTATTTCAATTTCAATTCTTTGTCTTGAAGTAGATGGTAATGAGACTGGTTCAGTCTCACTTTCAGAAGCTTCATTCGGCCTTTTTTTCTTTCGGATCACAAAACTTCAAATAAAAAGAAAATATCAATATTTATTATAGGTACTTGGAATTCAATTAATCTCACCTATCCAAACTCATTTTTACAATGGCGTTCATGCGAAACAGCAAGCTGTCAAGATCTGTGATCATATATAACTCTTGTCTATGGTGTGATTCCACAGGCTCCGTTCGCTGAAATTGTACTAGAAGAGTACAATTGTACTAGGAACGGCAGCACTGACTGGGAAATCCATGATAAACAGGTTCCTCTTGATCAGTCAGCATGAAGTGTTCTATTCGCAGTGTTGCCAGAAGGGGTACATTGTAACACATGTGGTACATTTCCGTGATAGAGCTCGTCCAGTATTGAAACGACCGTTTGGTAGGTAGAGAGGGGGAAAACACGAGTGGACACGTTTACTGTGCTACGGGAATCTTCACCAGTGTCTTGGCATGCAGCGTTTGAAAAGTTTGTTTGATTAATAAATAGGTAGTGCAGTTATTTATTCAACTTTGGAATAGTTTACTCGTTACCTTGCCGAAATGCCCAGTGGCTCCGTTAGCTGAAATTGTACTAGAAGAGTACAATTGTACTAGGAACGGCAGCACTGACTGGGAAATCCATGATAAACAGGTTCCTCTTGATCAGTCAGCATGAAGTGTTCTATTAGCAGTGTTGCCAGAAGGGGTACATTGTAACACATGTGGTACATTTCCGTGATGAAAGTATAGTGGTAGAGCTCGTCCAGTATTGAAACGACCGTTTGGTAGGTAGAGAGGGGGAAAACACGAGTGGACACGTTTGCTGTGCTACGGCGAATCTTCACCAGTGTCTTGGCATGCAGCGTTTGAAAAGTTTGTTTGATTAATAAATAGGTAGTGCAGTTATTTATTCAACTTTGAAATGGTTTACTCGTTACCTTGCCGAAATGCCCAGTGGTAGGTACTATTCAGTAGCGGAAAAAGAAATAGGAGTGTTAGGAAAGTTATAGGAGTGTTAGTTCTCTACGTCTCGTGAATCGCCTATACAAATAATTTGGTACGCCTATGAATTTCTATTGATACCACAGTTAGACAATGGTTCGGGATTTCGATAAAAATTGGTTGTTGGGTAGGGGAAGGCCAAAGTGGTTGTTTCAATACTGGACGAGCTTTATAGCTCGTCCAGTATTGAAACGACCGTTTGGTAGGTAGAGAGGGGGAAAACACGAGCGGACACGACTTGATGTGGCTGCTTATGCTACGGCGAATCTTCACCAGTGTCTTGTCATGCAGCGTTTGAAAGGTTAGGTTTGTTTGAATAATAAATAGGTAGTGCAGTTATTTATTCAACTTTGCTGGGCAGTACAATTTGAATGTTTTAATTATTTATTCAGCTAGTTTTTTATCAGTAATTCAATGTTGAACAATCATGGTCGAGATTTTGAATTGTTATCGGCAGAACCGAGCAGAAAATTTCAATGTCTAGTTTTTTTATGGTTTGCATCAAAAGTATATCACCATATTTTTACATAGGGCAGAGGAACATTCGAGTCATTCATGATAAAAAAATAGTTAGCCCTCGTGTATATTAGTATTTTTTTTAATAAAACAATCTATAAATCTCGAAACTTGTCCCCATCTTGGAGTGACCGTTTGGAATTTTTATGAAAAAACTAGCATTGCAATGCAACACAAAAAAAATATCTGTTTGTCTTCTTCGTTCCGGTCACGTTTCCGCTACCGTCCCGGTCTATCTGTCTATCTTTATATCTATGTATTGAATTTTTAAATTTTAACAAAAAAATCATAATTTCCGACCCCAAAAACCCCCACGGTCCAAAACTGTCCGCCATCTTGAATTTATGGATTTTAAAAACGGGATCTCCGACCCCATAATCACAAAACGCCATATTGGAACCACCATCTTGAATATATATTATATATATAATATATATATATATATATATATATATATATATATATATATTGGGAAGTGGGGAATTGTTGTCCGTGAGAAATTATGAAAAAGGAAATTGTAGCATAACGGACATATTTAAATTATAGAAAAAAAGCATCCTCCAGCGAGATTCGAACTCGCAACCCTAAGCTTGCAGGACTTATGCTATACCAATTGAGCTATGAAGGCTATGCGAAATCGACACACACTCGTGAACACTTTACTTCCTTCAATTTAATGCGATGTTGGGAAATGAAATAGAAAAATCAAACGTACTTATCAGTGGCCGTCGAGACCCGGTACACCCAAACATCATCGTCGAAGTGACGATTTCAGTAGAAGATCAAGGAAGATGATCTCCAACCACTGATAAGATTTAGCCAAATATAAGTTGTGAAGTGGGGAATTGTTGTCCGTGAGAAATTATGAAAAAGGAAATTGTGGCATAATGGATATATTTAAATTAAAGAAAAAAAGCATCCTCCAGCGAGACTCGAACTCGCAACCCTAAGCTTGCCGGACTCATGCTCTACCAATTGAGCTATGAAGGCTATGCGAAATCGACACACACTCGTGAACACTTTACTTCCTTCAATTTAATGTGATGTTGGGGAATGAAATGGAAAAATAAAACGTACTTATCAGTGGCCGTCGAGACCCGGTACCTATTCACCCAAACATCATCGTCGAAGTGACGATTTCAGTAGAAGATCAAGGAAGATGATCTCCAACCACTGATAAGATTTAGCCAAATATAAGTTGCCAAGTGGGGAATCTTTGTCCGTGAGAAATTATGAAAAAGGAAATTGTGGCATAATGGACATATTTAAATTAAAGAAAATAGGTACCAGGTCTGGACGGCCACTGATAAGTACTTTTGCTTTTTCTATTTCATTTCCTATCATCGCATTGAATTGAAGGAAGTAAAGTGTTCACGAGTGTGTGTCGATTTCCTTGATCTTCTACTGAAATCGTCACTTCGATGTTTCTGTTTGGGTGATTTGGTTTTCGTTCGCATAAGTCCGGCAAGCTTAGGTTGCGAGTTCCAGTCTCGCTGGAGGATGCTTTTTTTCTTTAATTTAAATATGTCCATTATGCCACAATTTCCTTTTTCATAATTTATATATATATATATATATATATATATATATATAAATATACATATATAGGTTCATGATCTCCGACCGTAGGCACAATATTAATCTAATCGAAATTAAACCACAATAGTTATTTGTCCGACATTTTTAGTTCTTTAATTTTGATTTAAAAAAATAACCTAAAAAAATTTTTTAAATCAAGTTCCATTTGAGCCGTGTACTAAAAGTATAAAATAAATTTAAGTCATCGCTGACAATGATTTAATTATGTTTTGTTGAATTATTTAGTTTCAAAAAGCTTGTCGCGTGAAGTGTTCATAAAAGTAGGTACCAATTAATTTGATTGGGCAGTGATTAGTTGGTAAATAAGAACTTGTCAAAGTATTTGATTTTTACAAAGTATTCATGAAAGTAGACAACTTGTCGAAGTATTCATTTCATTACAACACACACATACCAATTTTGAATGGAATTCGACCATAATCAGAAAACTCGTCCTTCATCTTGGTGCCGCCATCTCGAATTTATAAATTTTGACACAAAAATTCATAATCTCCGACCGCAAAAACCCCCACATACCAATTTTGGATCGAATTGGACCATAATCAGAAAACTCGTCCGCCAAAAACTACGTCTCGTGTTTCGCCTATACCAAATAATTTGGCACGCCTATAGAATTTCTATTAATAGCCACAGTTAGACAATGGTTCGGGCATCTTCGTGAAAAATTGGTTGTTAGGTAGGGGGTAGGGGAAGGCCAAAGTGGTCGTTTCAATACTGGACGAGCTCTATGGTGAATTCAGTATTGAGACAGCACAATGGTAGGTAGAGAGGGGAAAAACACGGGTGGGCACGATTGTAATCGTGTGCAGCAGTGTCATAACATTCAACGGTTGAAAGGTTACGTTTGTTAGGTTAACAAGTGGGTATCTAGTGTAGTTTATTCAATTTTGTTTACTATTTCCTTACAAAAATGCTCTGGGTTCTGGGGTAAGTAACTTTTCAGTAGCGAAAGAAGACATTATAGTGAATGCTATCAAATTTATGATAGGTCTTGTGTATCGCTTTCACTAAATCATTTGGTACGCCTATGGAATTTCTCGGACATCTTCGAGAGGAATTGTTCATTAAGTGGGGGAAGGACAAACATGCTGTCTCAATAGTGCATGCACTTTACTACATCACGAATATGAGCCAAAATGTGGTACAAAATGAAATCATGGACATCAAGTAGTACCATATGAGTTTTATTTCATGAAGAATATCAAACGTTGGCACCAGCGTGATCACGACATATGTCTCGTCCTTTGTCAGTTTTTCATGTTTTCGTTAGTTACTTTCATTTTTTATTTTAACTTTTCACAAATCACAATTCCTAAATTTAAACAAGAAGAGGTAATACATGATATATTGGCTATGAATAATTGTAAATAGCGTCAACAGGTTTTTGTATAAAAGGGAAAAGACAGAAGATCAGGTAGTGGATTAGAACGAGCTGAACAATGAATTATTTTTTCTTTTTTGTTCTTGCCAGAATCTATTGTTGTTTTTTTTCAGATCTATTATCTTTTATCATTAATAAAAATATACAATATCATACCATACTATGGAAATTCAGAATGCGCGCGTTTTGTTCTGAGATTTCATGTCCACAGAACCATGATTATGAGATATAAATTTTGGGGAATAATGTAATCCTCCTTTAGCTTGATGATTTTTTTTCCCTCGATACCACATATCTTTTGTTTTTTTTTTCTCGAATTCTCGATTTTCACGCACTTCCTGTTGCACTTTCCGTTATTTCGTTTAATTGACAGATTTTATTCACTTATAGTTTTTAAATACCTTACATACTATATACATGATATATTCAAAATCATTTTTGACGTTTTCTGTTTTTTATATTTTCAATATTCATAATTTTGCATCAAGATCTTTCCTAGCATCTCATTGGCTATTGTGTTCAGATCTTATTTCTTATACAGAATGTTCTAAACTTTAACATTTTGTTGTCTGCTTGTGCTCAAAAATATATTAGTGACTTTTAATTTCTATAATTTCTATTAATTATTATAATTAATTATTTCTATAATTTTTATTAATTATGTCGAAAGTGCTAGAAATTATAATGAAACAGCAGATCTCTGAATACGTTTTTAGCAGAGGTATAATCCCTGATATTCAATCGGGCTTCAGAGAACACTACAGTACAACCACAACGTTACTCAACTTGGGCGATGAAATTTTCAAATCTTTGGATAATGGTCGATTGGGATGCTTAACTTTGCTGGATTACAGTAAGGCCTTGAATCATGAATTACTTTGCAAAAAACTTCATTTTTTTGGATTTGACGAAAATGCTGTACAATCAATCAAGAACTATCTCTCACAACGGACTCATCGAGTTAAATTAGATAATAAGATGTCGAATGCCTTACCAGTTAATTTTGGTGTGCCACAAGGCTCGGTACTAGGGCCATTGTTATTATCTCTATATATATATCAGATTTCCATGAACTCATGACATCTTGCAAAATCTACCACTACGCTGATGATATCCAAATATATATCGACTTTGAGTATGAGGACTCGGATATTTGCACTACACAAATCAACAAAGATTTGGAAAATCTTTTTAAGATATCCTCCGCACACAATTTGAAATTGAATGCCGCCAAATCATCGGTGACGTTATTCGGCAATCGAAATAAAAGGGCCTTGGTTGAGCAAAACTTCGCCATATCAATTGATCGCGACATTATACCTTCAACCGCGGAATGCAAAAACTTGGGTGTTTGGTTTGATTCTGAGCTCAAATTCTCCAAACATATCCAAATGCTATGTAGTACCTCTTTTGGCACACTGAAACAACTATTTCCTCACAGGCACGTCCTTCCTCAACAAATTAAGGTTAAACTATGTGAAAACTTATTATTTTCAAAATTGTCTTATTGTGTCTGCAATAATGAAGTCTAATCTGAACAGGTTACAATTAATCCAAAACTCTTGTGCTCGTTTTTGCAGTGGTCTCAGAAAATACGATCGAATATCTAATAAAATGACAGAATTGGGTTGGTTGAAAATAGATAAAATGTTCAAACTTCACACTCTCACTCTTATGCATAAAATTACAAAAACGGAGAAGCCCCCATACATATATATATATATATATATATATATATATATATATATATATATATATATATATATATATATATATATATATATATATATATATATATATATATATATATATATATATATATATATATATATATATATATATATATATATATATATATATATATATATATGGTAAACTCAGATTCCTAAAGCATAATAATGTTAATACTAGGAAAAAACAGACTTTACAGATCCCCAAGCATCGCACCTCAAGCTTCATTTACACTGCTTCCAAGCTTTATAATGATATTTCGACTCCTTTTAGGGATTATTCAATAATTAATTTCAAAAGAAGACTCAAACTTTCTTTTTTTTCTTTGGAATCTTAGTCACCCAACGTATCACGAACCTTGCCATGTGAACCTAACCTGAGTCATGTATTTAATAGTTAGTATTATTATTTAGTAGTTATTTATATGCGTATATATGTGTTTAAGGTGAATATGTATGTAAATTTATGTGATATGTGTGTGGGTATATTTATTGTATTAATTGCATTAATGTATATTTATTGTTTGTTATATCTATGAAATATTAATCTCTGCCACCACTATTATATTCTGTTTGCATTTGTATATTTGATCGATTTCTTCTTGTTTATTTTTTTTTTCTTCAAATTGTTTGTAAAAAATTGGTAAAGTTGAAAAACAACTCTCAGCTGACACTTCACCATTTCATATTACCAAAATATGAATAAAGGCGATTTATTATTATTATTATTAATTGCTTGTAATGTTAAAAACATGTTTATTTAAAACATAGCATAAATTACTATAATTGGACGTATTGTCTGTTGATTGTAAATAAAATAAAAATAAAATACCCTCACGTCTTCTTAAATTTAGGCGTGCTATCTTCCAATTAGGAATCAGTTGCTGAGATTTTTCATTTGATTTTTTTTGTCGTGGATATATAGAACGAATGCTTTGCCACACGTTCTGCATCGGAACAGTATGTATGGAAAAATCATGGCGCTTGACAACCGTCCGAATCAGTTGATAATATAATACGATCCGAATGGGAAACGTTAGAATTTCATTGTCGTTTTCGACAGTTTCCTATAAATTATTTCAAAAATCGACCCACACTGCCCCGTTTGAATAAAAGACTACTGGAACTGCTGGAATAGGCGTGTGAAACATTTCCATTTCTCGACGAAACCTTTCGCTGTTATCCCGCCTCTCTCCTCAAGAGAGGCCGTGAGTGTTATGCCCTCATAAGCGAAGCCACTCTATTCAAACGACGTTCACAGAGAGCAGAAAATGAAATTGCCAGAATATTGGATTACCGAAATTTAAATATAAAGTGGAACTCGTAATAAAATGGCGAACTTGCCAATTCAAATGGAGGCAATCTAATGCATTTTCTCCGGCTTACGACTCGTATCATCCAATAAAGTTTATCGCGCGCCGTATCAACTTCTCCACTTCGCGCTTTTTTACTCTCTGTTTTATATTTTATGAGAAGTAATATTCGCTTACTCTTCGGTGGGGAATGGAAAGACGAATGTATACTTTTTTCATTATTTCCCAAATAACGAGTGTGTTCAACAATATCAGATTTTGCACAGGCTTCTGCTTACGTACTTCGGAAAGAACATCACCCAAATAGAATTTTTAGTGGACGGAACGTAGCGGCCACAATTCTGGAAAATGTTTGGTGTTTGACCACAACCACTGCCACGTAATATACACGGTTCTATCACGCGGCGGCTACCAAAATGGGAAACACTTTTTTTGATGGACGCTACGTTCCGATCTCGTTCATAGATCTCAGATCAAGCGCGTATTTAAGGAAGGGGGGGGGTGGAAAATGTGAATAATCACCCCCCCCCTAGTAACTGCAAAATGTTCAAATTGATGGGATGGCCACCACATCTCTACTCAAATCTAAAACGTCGTGGCCGCTATTGTCACTAGGCATGTTATAATAATAATAATAATAACAATAATTTATTTTCTCTTGTTGAAAAGTATAAACTGGAGAACATTCTATGAATACAATAACAAGGAAAGCGTCAATTGATACTCAATATGTATTATGTGGTAGAAATAAAAGATACATCTTAATCATATCATATCACACCATAACGTATCATATCATAAAGAAAACAAGTATATATACAGGGTGTCCCTGGACTTCCTCTTTTCCTCTCGAGAATGTATATATGGGGTCAAAATATCACCAGTACTTCATATAACTTTTGTTCCTAAAAGCCTTCGTTACCAAGTTACGGGCCCTCAAAGTTACAAAATGAAAAATGTTTTTCTTTGATAACTTTCAAAGTGAATATTCACAATCATCTACATTTTGGTGATTGACTAACAAATGAATCCTTCGATGAGCTTCCATGCAGGAGTCAGTTGTTTTGTTACAAAGTCAGGAACGGACTACCCCCGATGGTCCACACCCCAAAACTTTGAAATGACAGATAATTTTTCAATAGTTTTCACACCAGAGATGCCTTGTTGAATAGAATTACATTACATTGTGAAGCCATACGAAACGACCCTGGCATACTATTTCAAGTGCAGAGAGGGTGTAAGAAAATGTATTGAGAGAGACGGGGGACATATCGAGCAGTTTTTGTAGCGGATTTTGCATTTCTGTTTGCTCTTGAGGCTTGCGATTGATTATTTACAACATGAGTTTTGTAAGGTAAACGTGTTTGCATGATAAAAATTCGTTATGAACATTGTATCTATCATTTCTATTTTCATTACGAATTAATCTTTTCGAATAATGGTAGACATCTCAGGTTGGATGTCGTCGAACAAAAATGCATTTTTATCAAAAATCGTTGCTCCGATCGATTTTCCACACGAGTACTTTTATTCAGGAAATTGTCCGGGTAACCTTGTTTTGTTAAAACATATTGACAAATCCCATTTATTTCAAAGTTTTGGGGTGTGGACCATCGGGGGTAGTCCGTTCCGGACTTTGTAGCAAAATAACTGACTCCTGCATGAAAGCTCATCGAAGGAATTCATTTGTTCAGTCAATCACCAAAATTTAGATAATTTTGAATATTCACTTTGAAAGTTATCAAAGAAAAACATTTTTCATTTTATAACTTTGAGGGCCCGTAACTTGGTAACGAAGGCTTTTAGGAACAAAAGTTATATGAAGTACTGGTTATATTTTGATCCCATCTATACATTTCCGAGAGGAAGAGAGGAAGTCCAGGGACACCCTGTATACACATACACACACATATACATATATATCACGTCCAAAAAAACAACCATATATCATGAAAATCTACGAGACTCTAAAATCAAAGTTAAAATTCATCGAGAGTGTGGCAATTTTTTTTCGACGAGGGCAGTCTTTAGTCTTGATTTAAAAACATCGATATTTGGCGCAGTTTTGATGGAAGCATCGAGCTTATTATAAAGTATGGGCCCTAGATAAAGATGACTTTTTTTATATAGGGTAGTTCTGTGCGTTTTGGGTATCAGTAGGTCTCTAGAACGTGTCAAGTACTGATGCTGGTTTGGTGCGAAGTTGAGTCTATTCTTATATACGTGTTTACAAAGTTCGTAGATATAGATGCTAGCAATAGTAAGTATTTTTGATTCTCTAAATTTATTTCTACATAATTGTCTCCACCCAATTTGTGCAATGATTCTGACTGCATATTTTTGTAAAATAAAAATTCTTTTCGCAGAAGACCCTGTACCCCAGCTCAAAATTCCATACCGTAAATGACAATGTATGGTCGCATAATACAGATTTAGTAACACTTTTTTTTACCGCAGTGCGTCGACATAAAACTCAATGCGTAACAATTTTTACGTATTTTTTCGCATAGTGAAACTCTATGCGAACAGTCCATGCAAGTTTGTGATCTAAAGTAAGACCCAGTATTTTAGTTGTAGAGCATGATTCAACCTGTAACTCGTCATTCTCATGAATTTTGAAATTTTCTGGGATATTGTGCAGGGTGAATTTCATCAATGCTGTGTTGGATATGTTGAGAGTCAAATTATTTTTGTTTGCTCATGTTATAACTTGATCGTAGACAGTTTGTGTCATTTCTGTGAGAGCTGTCACGTTTTGCCCTTTGACAAGAAAATTTGTGTCATCTGCGTAAGCGATTACATGAGTTTCTGAAAGATTATTGAAGTAATTCATCAGATCGTTAGCGTATACAAGGAAAAGTAAGGGTCCGAGTATAGAGCCTTGAGGGACGCCCTGTTCGATAGTTGCAAGTTGGCTTTTGGAATTCTGAATAAATACTCTTTGGGTCCTGCCTATCAAGTATGATTTCATCAAACTCAAAGCTGTTCCTCTCACACCAAATCGTTTCAATTTCAGCAAGAGAAGCCCATGGTTAACACAGTCAAAAGCTCTGGAGAAATCAATGAATAGTCCACAGATGTGTAGTTTCCCAGAGCATTTATTACGTGCTCGTTGAATTCGTATAGGGCTGTATCAGGGCTTTTGTTTTGTGTCGATTTGGCGAGAGGATTTTATTGGCAGAAAAAAAAGACATTGGTTCTTAATATTTAGCTCAACAATCTTTGAAATACCTCCGTAGTTATCGTAAAGATTCGAGTCACCTTTTTTAAAGATTGGTAAGACAAATGCTGTTTTCAATTTATCTGGAAAAATTCCTTGTCCCATAGACTGGTTCACAATGTATGTTATTGGTTTACAGAGTTGATAAGCACATTTTATCAGAGATCAGAGATAGTTGCATTTTAATTTTTTAGTTTTTTCACATAATCAATAACGTCATTTTCAGTAATTGGATGCAAGAAGAAAGAGTTGGGACATGTTTTGATATTCCTTTCCATAAAATTCAGTTCAATTTATTTTTGCTGTGGAACTTTTGGTTACTTCAACGTTACCTTCACAAATTTTAATAATATTGGACTTGCTTCCCTTTTTTGAATTTGGTTCACGATTTGCCACATAGTCTTCGATTTATGGGTCGAGTTGTTTATTTTGTCTTCTACACAATGTTTGTAGTTTTCTTTCAGTTTTTCCCTGTATACTTGTGTTGTTTGCTTACTTGTATCTTTGAAGTTCTCATTTACTCTAGACAATCCGAGTAAAAAGAAACTGTTTTTTTAATTCATCAATTTCTGGAGTGAGTTGGTTGCATTAAATTTTTTTGTCCGTTCTTGAAAGCGCTTCAACGGAAATGCAACTTCGATATAACAAAACATGAGAGAACAAGTAAATATTGTCAATTTTTTTACTGATAGAAAAATCGAATTAAACGGTTTTCTTCACATAAAGGATTCAATATAAAATTGAACCAGAAAATGGTAGATCTCAGGTGAAAAACAACTACTTTCCTGGCAAATACCACGCAGAACATTGAATGATATTCACCTGAAAATCCATGCATACTTCCATATAATATCAATGGACATTGAATGCAAGTGTTTCTTTCTGATAAGCTCGATTATGTTTAATTTATGTCGTGTTCACCTAACAATCCGCATACCGGTTTCAGGCTTCTTGGCCCTCATCAGTACGGAGTAGTCAACCAGCCAAAGGTCCAAAGAACTCTGGCTGAAGTGAGACACAACGTAAACAAACCATCATCGATCTTGTAACACCTATAGGTACGCCGGAAAAGATAAACTTTAACTGGTTCAATTTTATATTGAATCCTTTATGTGAAGAAAAACCGTTTAATTCAATTTTTCTATTCATTCCACTTCACATGGCACTTATCTTTCATCTTTTTTACTGATATTTCACATTATTATCAGTTTTATGTCTGACGAAGGCATTTTCCAACGTTTAAAAAAATACGCTATATGTTTATAAAATATTTATAAACAAATTGATAACTGAATATTTTTCAAAAATTGTTTTTTGCTTAGGTTGTCAAAGTTTATATATTTATAAAGAATTTGAAAGAAAAAAAATTCTTAATAGGTATATTATTTAAATAATAAAAAATATACAATTAAAAAAAATTAAGATTTTTTTTAATCGTAATGAATTATTTGCAATCTTATGCAAAAAAAACAATTTTTGAAAAATATTCAACTTATCCATTTGATTATAAATATTTTATGAACAAACTGCTTTTTTTTTAAACGTTGTAAAATGCCTTTGTCAGTCATAAAACTGATAATAATGTAAAATATCAATAAAAAAATTGTGACAATATTTACTCAATTTCTCATATTTTGTTAACTTAGAAATTAATAATCAACAAAATAATAAATTTTTAAACAATTTTATAGCGCGATATCATTGAGTGCACATGTTAAATAAGCTGCAGAACGCAAAAACATTATGGAGTCATTCTGTAAACAACTATTCGGGTTTAAATAAAATCAGCGGTTCCAAAAAATTTACTTGATTAACAATAGCCTCACATTATCAAAATTCACTGAAAACATTACTTTCCAACGAAATTACATTCTTTCAAGTGTTCAGCTGATACTATCATTTTTTTGACATTTTAAATTATTTTTCTATTTAAATCTTGTTTCGCTAACATATTCCCCTTGATAAAAAAGAGTCTTCATAATTTGAATACATTGCTAGTGGGGCAACCGCTGAACGAAGTTTTTCTTCGTTGAAGCGTTGAAGCGAAGTGGAATACTATTTAAAACTTGGCTGCGATCAACGATGCAACAGGAGCGGTTGGTTGGATTAGGTATACTTCATGTTCATAGAGATGTGCAAATAAATGTTTTAAATGTTATTGAAAGGTTTGCAAATAAGAAACACAGGATACTGGATTTCATTTTGTGATTTTCATTTTTATTTTAGTGAATGAAATCTTTGTTTTTGTACCTACTTATAGGTATATGTATATATTGATCCTCATTCCAACCAAATGATTCGGAAAAAAACCTTTTTCTTCGTAATATATTTCAGTGCATTTGACTTGTGGAGTTTTTTCGGAATTCTCAGTCTTCCAGGTCCAAGTAAATATTTGTTTCGAATTTAGTACTTTATATTATTAGTTCACCTGAATGGTAGGTAAATATCCAAACATACCCCCGTAAAAGTTAATAGATTTCAAATAAATCGGATTTGGAAGACAACCCTTATTAAGAGGATATGTAAACTAAGTGTACTGAATGAATAAACTTTTTCCAAATTAGGGAATATAATTATTCTTGAGTAATAAACCGATTCGAGTATTTTGTAAATCCTTCTCCATTCGATTCTATCTATAAATTTTTTTTGCAGAACTCGAAATTCATGAATTATATTTGTATGCATCAACAAAATTCCATATCCTCTTAAATGGAAACAGTTTTCAACCCCAACCTAAAACTCTGCATTATCGGTGGCGTTTGTAACACTATATTCGGGGTAGTAAGTGGTGTTCACCCCTCGAATGAGGGTGTTTAAACAAGAGGAAGCCTTAATCGCTTAACATTTAGAGTTAACCGTCTTGTTTGCTTTTCAATTATGTGAATGTTACCAGTAGGATTGCTCGGCTTTTGAATACATCCGCTATATTCAGTGATCACAGAGGAATAACATTGAAATCTTTGTCAAATTCGATTTTGATGCTGTTCAACAATAATATGCATGAATGTATTGACTTTTTAATTTGGATCTGAATCGCTTTTTCATAGTAGGAATTTAGATATTTTTCAAACAGGGCCACATATTGTGAAAGATAAGTGCCATGTGAAGTGGAATGAATAGAAAAATCGAATTAAACGGTTTTCTTCACATAAAGGATTCAATATAAAATTGAACCAGAAAATGGTAGATCTCAGGTGAAAAACAACTACTTTCCTGGCAAATACCACGCAGAACATTGAATGATATTCACCTGAAAATCCATGCATACTTCCATATAATATCAATGGACATTGAATGCAAATGTTTCTTTCTGATAGGCTCGATTATGTTTAATTTATGTCGTGTTCACCTAACAATCCGCATACCGGTTTCAGGCTTCTTGGCCCTCATCAGTACGGAGTAGTCAACCAGCCAAAGGTCCAAAGAACTTTGGCTGAAGTGAGACACAACGTAAACAAACCATCATCGATGTAACACCTATAGGTACGCCGGAAAAGATAAACTTCAACTGGCGGTACCTAGTGACAGAAAGAAACACTCCGAAAATCTCCCACCTCGATAGGTTTCTAAATAAAAGATTCCTTCTCAGTAGGAGTGGCAAGCCCGTCTAGCATATAGTGAAAGATAAGTGCCATTCACCTGAAAATCCATGCATACTTCCATATAATATCAATGGACATTGAATGCAAATGTTTCTTTCGATAAGCTCGATTATGTTTATTTATGTCTGTCACTAACAATCCATACGGTTTCAGGCTTCTTGGCTCATCGTACGTATCACCAGCAAGTCAAAGAACTTCTGAGTGGACAACGTAAACAAACCATCATCGATCTTGTAACAGTTAAAGTTTATCTTTTCCGGCGTACCTTTAGGTGTTACAAGATCGATGATGGTTTGTTTAGTTATCACTTCAGCAAAGTTCTTTGACTTGCTACTATTATGATGACCAGAACTGAAACCGGTATGCGATTGTTAGTGAAACGACATAAATTACATAATCAGCTTATCGAAAGAACATTGTTCAATGTCCATTGATATTATATGGAAGTATGCATGGATTTTCAGGTGAATATCATTCAATGTTCTGCGTGGTATTTGCCAGGAAAGTAGTTGTTTTTCACCTGAGATCTACCATTTTCTGGTTCAATTTTATATTGAATCATTTATGTGAAGAAAACCGTTTAATTCGATTTTTCTATTCAGGGCCACATATGTTTTGCACAATTTCCATTTTTTTCGTTTCTGAATGGCGAGAGAACGGTCAGACAAGGCGGTCACTTTCAACAATAACTCCTCCCTTGATTGCTACTATAATCAGTGGCGTACGCACAAGCAGTATAATATTTACTCAAATAATATTGTATAAACCTGTAGTTACTGTATAAAATACAAGAAGTATTTGAGAAAACCGACTCATATACCACATACTGAAAAAAACATTCGTTTTAAAAACGTTTATTACTATAATATAGGTATAAAATAATTGTAGTTATTCACTTGTAGTATATTATTCAACGAGCATACGAGCCGTAGGCGAGTGTCGTACATCATCCAGGTGAATAATAGCCATAATATGCAAGTGGAATACTATAATTTGTCCACGTCTCTTAAATAATACTTTTTATTTTTTATTTCTACATGTGGGTAACATTGAATCAAAACATCGGATTTCTATATAACTAATTGAATTAAAATTCAATCATTTATTGGAACGAAGTTCCTTTACGATGCTTGCGGTAGGTGTTGATGTGAAATCGTCACGTAAGAAAAAAGCCTTATGCCTCCTCCATGCGACTTTCTCTCTCTGTCTCTCTCTCTGTCTCTCTCTCTGTCTCTTTCTATTATATATGAGCTCATACGATTCCGAAGGTGTACGAAACCATCCAAACTGCTGTTTTGCTTGCGGGAAATTTAAAATGATATATGAGCGGTATTTTTGTTAACCGACGAAACCAAAAAGGAGGAGGTTCTCTAGTTGACGTATATTTTTATTGCTAGGCAACAGTTTCTCATTAAACAACCCAAATTTACCCGATAAAATACAAACCTCTCGTGTAATTATAAGTGATAAAAATAGGTAAAACGATTTTTTCTATGTAGAATTTCAAAACTAGAGCCACTTTGCATCAAGTATGACATAATTCTTTTAGCATATTTCAATATTTTTTATGGAGATATCCAATTAGGAATATTTTTAAACAGAAAACATCCCTCCAGCAGATGAGTGTATTATATATCAATTGGTATTTTCAGATTTGAATTAAAATTCAATCATTTATTGGAACGGAGTTCCTTTACGATGCTTGCGGTAGGTGTTGACTGGTGGAAATCGTCACGTAAGAAAAAAGCCTTATGCCCCCTCCATGCGACTTTCTCTCTTTCTGTCTCTCTCTTTGTCTCTTTCTATTATATATGAGCTCATACGATTCCGAAGGTGTACGAAACCATCCATACTGCTGTTTTGCTTGCGGGAAATTTAAAATGATATATGAGCGGTAGAATATCTATGCGAATACAAGTCGGATATTATCGTTGACGTGAACGATATTTTTGTTAACCGACGAAACCAAAAAGGAGGAGGAAGTGGAATGAATAGAAAAATCGAATTAAACGGTTTTCTTCACATAAAGGATTCAATATAAAATTGAACCAGAAAATGGTAGATCTCAGGTGAAAAACAACTACTTTCCTGGCAAATACCACGCAGAACGTTGAATGACATTCACCTGAAAATCCATGCATACTTCCATATAATATCAATGGACATTGAATGCAAATGTTTCTTTCTGATAAGCTCGATTATGTTTAATTTATGTCGTGTTCACCTAACAATCCGCATACCGGTTTCAGGCTTCTTGGCCTCATCAGTCATAAATTAAACATAATCGAGCTTATCAGAAAGAAACATTTGCATTCAATGTCCATTGATATTATATGGAAGTATGCATGGATTTTCAGGTGAATATCATTCAACGTTCTGCGTGGTATTTGCCAGGAAAGTAGTTGTTTTTCACATGAGATCTACCATTTTCTGGTTCAATTTTATATTGAATCCTTTATGTCAAGAAAACCGTTTAATTCGATTTTTCTATTCATTCCACTCCACATGGCACTTATCTTTCACTATATGCTAGACGGGCTTGCCACTCCTACTGAGAAGGAATATTTCATTTAGAAACCTATCGAGGTGGGAGATTTTCGGAGTGTTTCTTTCTGTCACTAGATACCGCCAGTTGAAGTTTATCTTCTCCGGCGTACCTATAGGTGTTACAAGCTCGATGATGGTTTGTTTACGTTGTGTCTCACTTCAGCCAGAGTTCTTTGGACCTTTGGCTGGTTGACTACTCCGTACTGATGAGGGCCAAGGAGCCTGAAACCGGTATGCGGATTGTTAGGTGAACACGACATAAATTAAACATAATCGAGCTTATCAGAAAGAAACATTTGCATTCAATGTCCATTGATATTATATGGAAGTATGCATGGATTTTCAGGTGAATATCATTCAACGTTCTGCGTGGTATTTGCCAGGAAAGTAGTTGTTTTTCACATGAGATCTACCATTTTCTGGTTCAATTTTATATTGAATCCTTTATGTCAAGAAAACCGTTTAATTCGATTTTTCTATTCATTCCACTTCACATGGCACTTATCTTTCACTATATGCTAGACGGGCTTGCCACTCCTACTGAGGAGGAATATTTTATTTAGAAACCTATCGAGGTGGGAGATTTTCGGAGTGTTTCTTTCTGTCACTAGATACCGCCAGTTAAAGTTTATCTTTTCCGGCGTACCTATAGGTGTTACAAGCTCGATGATGGTTTGTTTACGTTGTGTCTCACTTCAGCCAGAGTTCTTTGGACCTTTGGCTGGTTGACTACTCCGTACTGATGAGGGCCAAGGAGCCTGAAACCGGTATGCGGATTGTTAGGTGAACACGACATAAATTAAACATAATCGAGCTTATCAGAAAGAAACATTTGCATTCAATGTCCATTGATATTATATGGAAGTATGCATGGATTTTCAGGTGAATATCATTCAACGTTCTGCGTGGTATTTGCCAGGAAAGTAGTTGTTTTTCACCTGAGATCTACCATTTTCTGGTTCAATTTTATATTGAATCCTTTATGTGAAGAAAACCGTTTAATTCGATTTTTCCAAAAAGGAGAAGGTTCTCTAGTTGACGTATATTTTTTTATTTTTTATGTATGATCACGCATAACTTTTTACTGAGACGTCCGATTCCAATAACTCTTTTTTTAGTGGATAGGGTGTACTTCGGAGTTGGTCCCATTCGAATTAACAAGATGAAATCCACCCCTAAGGCTAGCAAAATGAAGGATATTGATCACTCACCCTCTGAATTCTGGTGCGTTAACCGATTCTATCAGGCATAACTTTGAACTGGGTTCTTCGATTTGGATGATTCTTTTTTTATTAGATAGGGTATACCTCATGGTTGTCCATATTTGAATTTCGAATGAATTATCCACCCTTACGGGTAGAACAATAGGGAATAATTGATTTTTCACTTGTGAACATTGGTACACATATGTAGTTGACAATGACATATCGCTAATGTCATTATTTTTGTTCTCCTACATCCGTCACAATCATTATATTCTATGAGAGGATGGAATGATATACAAAGTAATGAAATAAACAACCAGAACAACAAAAATAATGTATATTACAACAAATAGTAAGAGTGGATGATCATATTATTTAACTGGAAATAGTTGAAGTAAGGTGGGTAAGTAAGTATTTTGGAAGTAATAAAAAAACAAGTAGGTAGTAATTAGTAGATTTTAGCCACAAAGAATAAAAAATTATAACTTTTTAACAAAAAATTAAACCGACGACATACGGAACTGAAAATTAAAAAATAAAATAACGGGGACGTTAAGGGAAATAGACAATAAAAAATATATTTTTTAATGAACACTAATGACAACTCTTTGGTTACTTATTAATTTATCATTTGGCACCGAATTTGGTGAGGTAAGAAATCAAATAATTTCACAATATTTTATTTGTCACAGAATAAGCAGATGTGGATTTCTTCTGAATCTGCGTCATCTACTCCTGCACAGACTGTATGGGCCCACTGTCCACATAGCTGGCAGGCCACCCAACGCTCCGAAGCCTTCAAATAAGTGTGGTTCGAGTCAACACAATAGATGCATAAGACATCCTCCCCAACATTTTCTCCATCAGAGCGAGTTTTTTTTGGCTTCTGTTTTTTTGAGTTTTTTTTCAACCGGGGATCATTCGGATTTGAACACTTCTTCGTCCGTTTGAATTGTTCGCGTTTTCCCACACAATGGGGTATCCCATTGTGCCCCATAGCCATGTCCCCGTTATGCCCCCATGTCTAACATAATTTTAAATAACGAACAAAAAAATGAATTCAAGGTCAGAGTGATTTTGCTCAAAACATATCAATAGTTGATGTTAGTAGTGATACACATTAAAAAAACTATAGTAGTAATCTAAACACTTACCTTTTTAGACGCGTTTTGGTAACCACTCAAAATTAGATGAAATGTCGCCGGAAAAAGAATTGGTCGTCAAAAATAAACGCGTGTACTCTGATCGCCGGTCACTGCCGCACTGAAGGCCGATGCGAAATGCCCTCTTATTGGCGAAAACAAAACACGGCTAGTGTGCGTAGTTACTTGTATGTGTGGGTGGACTACCTGAACAAATAGGCTAAAGAATATGCTGTCACTTTAAAAAATCTATTTGATGCGTAGACAGCGTTTCTTGAAAACTGAGGAGTAATATTTTATATACATTCTCGAATTACTGTCTTCAGATTGTTTACTTCTCGGAATGGTCTGCGCTTCTAGATTTTTGCTTCAAATGCCCCCAAAGAAAAAAAAAATTGGGGTAAGGTCTGGCGACCTGGCTGACTCGGGTTGTTCCATATTACACCCAATTGAAAGATAAAGTATCTGACACCTACACAATTATTAATTAAATATCCATCACATTGAAACCATAAGTTTTCTTATTCATCAAAGAGCATTTTATCTGAAACTTGAGTTATTGCATCATTTAAAAACTGGCAAGTATCTCTGTGAACTTAAATTTTTCCCGGAAGGAATATGGGCCAATCACATAATTAGGGCACTTTTTGCCCACCACTCACAGTTTTGTGAACTGACAACCTCATTTGAACTAGAAGTCACCTCGTCTGTCCATAAATTGTGCATTTTCTTCTCTTAGTCCTTGAAACCAAAAATAGAAATCCAACCGTAAGTCAAAATCTTGCTCTTTCAGAGTTTTTGAAAATTTTGGCTTGTACCTACTGCTTGAATTTATTATTTTGTGATTTTTTTCTCACGGCTTCCCTTTTAGTACCAGTCCTATTACAAATATCTGTTATACCAGTTTTTCCATGCTCTATTCATCCAAGCATACATTTAATTGGGATTCTTCATTATAAACTCTTGTATTATTTCCATAGCATACTTCCTAGCTCCAGATTATTAGGAATTTGATGGGCAAATTGATCAATTTTGGCTTGTACCTACTGCTTGAATTCATTATTGTGTAAAAATTTTTTCTCACGGCTTCCCTTTTAGTATACCAGTCCTATTACAAATATCTGTTTTTCCATGCTCTATAACATCCAAGCATACATTTAATTGGGATTCTTTATTATAAACTCTTGTATTATTTCCATAGCATACTTCCTACTCCAGATTACTAAGAATTTGATGGGCAAATTGATCAGAGTTATGGCATTCAACTAATGCGTTTTTGTATGTGACAATTCAACTTATGTATAAAAAATCGCATATGCCACAGTGCAATTGTCAGTTTGACAGCGGCAAAAGTTAGCTGCAACTTTTTCGGCGACAAATGCACTAGAGGTTTTTTCACTCATTCATTTATTTATCAATTCGCGGTGTTGGTTGCCAGAATAAATGGTTTGACATATTTGTCAACAACAAATTTCTAAGCACTAACAATGAGTCGATTCGATGAGTCTTCGAACGCCGAAATTAGTCAAATTGTTAATACCTGTGTGCCTACTGATACAGTTGCGACGCAATCATCAATCTGGCGACAATTTTCTACGTTTTGCGATGCAAAAGGATATACATTTGAGCCAGATACTTCCATCGAGAAATTGAATGTAATATTGCAAGATTGGGCATTTAATATGCGAAAAGGCAACGGAGAAATTATAACGAATTCAATATTGTATTTGACCCTTTCACCGACGTTCAGTTTGATTCATCACGAGCTGCACGTAATGCTAAACTTAAAATCCTACAAGCACAACCCGAAAAGAGAAAATCTAGTGCATCGGGTCTTAATAAATCTGAAGTATTGGCAATGGCCAGATTATATGACGAAAATGAACCGGAAGGACTTCAAAAGAAATTATATCACATTTTGGCGTTAGAATTAGCTTGGCACGGAGGAGAAGCAGCTTACTGCAAAACCACTTATTTCGTATCTGAAATTGAAAATAATGGAAAATAAACTGGACGTATCGAGTATAATCCTCTATTTTCGAAAACGAGACAAGGCTGTAATAATAAATTATGGGGCAGCAAATGGATTTCGCCTAATATTTTAGAGGAAAATATTTGCCCAATACGTTTATTTAAAAAGGTAATGGAAAAACGAGACACTTTTAGTAACATTGCACAGAGTATTTCTCACACCAAATCCCTTTTAAGAGAACAAAAATTCTAAAGGTTGGTATAAGAATGTGCCGATTGGAATTAATGAATTTTCCAAATAGACTAAATGCTCAGCACAACGTATTGGTATAGATGTCAAACGTGTCAAAATTACAAATCACTCAAATCGAGCAGCAGCAGTTAGCGAATTAAGTAAAATCGGAATTGAAGAACAAGCTCTAATAAAAATAACAGGACACAGCAATTCATCATCAATAAAACCATACTTATAAGTTGACGAAGAGTATCATTCGAGCATTACTCAATCAATTCGTTTGGAAAAAGAAAAAACTTCAACATCTACCACAGAAACGATTAGCTGTGGCACCCGCAGCGACATCACTGTTCCTAGTATGGATTTCAATAACTACGTTTCTAATAATTGTACATTCAAATAGAAATGTGTTTATTTTTAATGTTTCATGAATAAAGTTTGCATTGATGTGTTTCTAAATTTATTATTCATTAAATTGTCCTGCTGAATTACACTCGATGTTTGTATTGATATCAGGTAAATTTGTGTTGTTCAAATTCTAAACTGTTTCCTTTAGCAATTTGACTCGAAAAACTGTTAACCTAAAAACGCTCTACCTCCGGTGTCGCGTTTTTAATTGTTGACAGTTTCTCTTGTCTAATTGCTAGGCAACAGTTTCTCATTAAACAACCCAAATTTATCCGATAAAATACAAACCTCTCGTGTAATTATAAGTGGTAAAAATTAGTAAAACGAATTTCTTTATGTAGAATGTTGAAACTAGAGCCACTTTGCATCAAGTATGACATAATTCTTTCAGCATATTTCAATATTTTTTATGGAATTTGCAATTAGAAATATTTTTATACAGAAAACATCCCTCCAGCAGATGAGTTCATTACATATCAACTGGTATTTTCAGATTTTAAGAAAATTTAAATAGCCCAAAATTTGTTAAGAAAACCAGAAAAAAATCAAAATTGTCCAAATTGGTTCAAATTTTCATGTATAGATTAGACGATCGATAGAAAAAAATCGTAAACGTCATTTTGTATTATTTTTAGATAGTAAACTGTACATAAACTCTACATTTGCGGAAACTGAATATTAAAGAAATCCCATATATGATTCGGACTGTATAAGAAATAATTTTTAAGAAATACCAGTGCTACTTACTAATCATTTCTCCAATTGTGAGAATAAGTATTCCAATACATTTCAAATTTCTTATTGGTAGATCAGATCCATTATTGGGCCATGAGGATTTGTACAATGAATTGTCAATTCCACACCCACATTCAAATATTTTTCTGAAAAGTGGCTCGATGACAGTTATTTAATTTTCACGATTTTTTATAAGTCAGCATTCAACGAAACATTCATATTCAATGATTCTCTCGATTCAGTTTGTTGCCATATTGGTTGAATTTTTTGTATAAACGAATTTCAAAAGTAGTAAATTTCCAACATCCTGAATTTATCACATTCCCATTCACACTGTTCAGCGTTATCACTTCAGCGATTCCATACAATATCAGGAAGGGAGTGAAAAATGATATTCTGCGCTTTCAATAAGAGGTAATATCTCCCACAAAAAATACAAAATGTCACGCTGGAAGGTACACATTCCTAGCATGTGTGATATCAAATAGGGGTGGTAAAGGACAGAGTATATAAACGGAAGAGCAGTCTCTAATCTTAAGTTTCCGGTCGATTAGCGACGTACACCAACCGCCATATTGGAGTTTGATTTAAGAACACTCATTTGATCCCGACAAAGACGTTCAACTGTTCTATTATCTTTTTGACACTAACTTTATCATGTCGCCTCTGAGGCGGCTGCAATTTCAGCCAATATCGTTCTTCAAGTTATTGTACGCTGAAGTAGAAATAATCTTTGTAATTTTTCACTTATCGGAAGGTATAAATTAGTTCATACATGGAAGAACATGAACTTGGATATAGTACGCTAGAAGACCAGAATATATTGGATATCAGTTCATCCAGAGTTGTTCCTGAAAAATTGTTGTTATATATTATTGAAGTAACATTAGGTTTTTTCAAAAAGGGGAATTACACGGATATATGAAGAGAGATTGTAAGTAAGGTTTGTTTATAATTAACGAGTCTCCTCCAAACTAATACCGCATAAAAAGTTGACAGTAAATTGATCAATTCTGTTCGATTTCTGAAAATCTTGGTAGTTTCCCAACCAACATTCTTGGAAAATTATACCAAGCAGAGAAATAAAATCTCTTAAAAATAAAAAACTTACTCGTATTGACTTTGAAGGACACACACAGACAAACAAATAAACGCACTGATAGGAAAGCGAGTTAATATTGCATTGTCAACCAGTTCTGAAATATTTTTAGAGGTTTAAGCCTCTAGCTTTCGGGAAGTTAGTTTAATCGATTGTTCCTCAATATTATTAATAAGGTAGTGGAGGCAAATATGGCCCATCTTAATGTATTTTTTTTCAATGAATCTGAATATGTTAAGGAACAACGTAATATGCGTAAGTATGTGGCTGATATACGTATATGATTTAGCCTGGTCAGAAATGATTCTTTATAGATTCATATGTAAATACTCTTTGCACTGTGATTGGGCCATATTACCAATATGGTCGGATTATATGGCCCACATTAAAAAATCTTCAAACTTGGGAAGATTGATCTGGTTTTAAATTTTTTTTAAGTTGGTTCCACGAAATTAAACACTGAAAAATTGTATTGAACTAGTCAGGAACACAAACGAACGTAAAAAGTATTGAAAACAATCAATGAGCACAGCTAAACAATTCAAGCAACATTTTATTGCACATTTGAAAAATAAAACAGATTAATATTCTAATTTGCAAAAATTAGGATACTTGAAAATGAAAACAAGAAGATAACTCTTCATCGTCGTCATACTTGAGGTCAGCACATGCCACTTCATTGGGCCATAATAACCGAAAGGACCTCAAGACAACATGATGGCTGAAAAAACCGACAGAGTTTCATTAGCGAATAAGTGTTCCGGGCAAGGATACTTAACAACATACACTTACCTCTCTCAATTGTGCAGGCCGTTCACTTTGGTTCTCAGCGTAAAAAACGTGGTCAATAAATTGGCTGAAAAATTATAACAGCATGTGCATAACCCAGCAGTCAGAATCCAACCAGCTGCTGCGTGCAAAACCGTGGAACCAGATCGCAGATAAATGTTTTAGTTTTTGCGCTAACGATTTTGGACCATATTACCCGCTGGGCCATATTTGTCTCCACTACCTTATTATTTCAGACAAATGAACAAATTGGCTGACAAGAAAGCGAGTTAATATTGCATCGTCATCCAAGTTCGGAGCTTTTTCTGAAGCTTCGAGTCTCTGCTCATTGGGAAGTTAGTTAATTAAACGTGGTAAAATGACCCTTTAACAGTGTGGTAAGCCATTTCGATATATTATATCTTCTGAAATTTGTTGCCAGAGAACATTTTAAAAAGACAGAACTAGAATCTAGACTACTCGAAATAAGAAAAAATATCAATCCCTCGGCTCTATAAAAATACAACATAATTTCGTTAACCCTAGACCAATTTATACAGCGTCGTTCCAAATGAACTGAACCAGATCATTCACAAAATATAACTAAATGACATCGAATGGTTAGATATGCCTAAGAAATATTAAAAGTTATCTTGGACTAAAATAAATTTTCAGGATTTACATCACAAAAGGGTTTACCGAAAGAAAGCCAGGATCTTTCTCAGATTATTTCCTTCCTCTTTTATATTCCGTTCAAAATATTCATTAATGTTGATATGGAGTACTTTTATGTTTGTCAAGGGATTGTGTTAGGATTAACTTTCTAATTTTCAAACATCTCGAATAATCTTAATTTAATGTTGAATTTTTGTTGCGTTGAATTCCTCAAACTTTTCAGATGTATCACATTTATAAACTACTACATGTTGAAAATAGTATATTGTTTTACGAGTGACGAAAGTAACATTTTTGAAGAGAGAAACAGTTTCAAGCCGAGCTTAAAAAATGTTTTCGCGAGTGAAAACTATACTTTTTCTACAACCCTGTTTATATCATAATAATATGATAAAAAAGAACGATTAACAAATAGTTTATTTTGAATTAAAAATAACACAATTTCTTCAAACATTACTTATGATTTAAATATTGGTTAATTGTTACATTCGAGCAATTATTTTAAAATTAAGGAGTATTACAATCAATATTTTTATGTATTGAGGTAGACGATGTCACATCTGTTTTCAATCGATAAAGTGGTTCTCAACATCGAATACATAGACCATAGCGTCGATGACTTAATTTTTTTCGACAACCATCGAAAATACGCAAGCAGCACTGTTTCCGAAAATGAATTTACGTGATTATCAACTCTCCAATCCATGAATTTTGCATATATTTCTTCATATCTCTTTTTAGATTTTACTGGTAATAAAACCAAAGAGGTTTCCTCGGCTTGATTTGCTATTTCTGGTGGTGTATTCGGAAAATATAAATCACTTTCCGAATCAGAAATCACGATAACTTAAAAAACTAACAATGTTTTCAGTGCAAACTGACAAGTCTAAACAATTAACGAGGAACGTCAAACTAATTAAACCAGGCAACTAGATATAAATTGTTTTTAATTCTCACGGTATTTTTACGATTCTATTTTGCTTTTTAACTAACCAAAAGTAAAAAAAATGGATTCTCATTATAGAAATGATTCCTGTCTTTGTTAATTAATAATTTAAAGTCATCAAAACATTATATACGTGGGCAGGAAATGATTGAAAATATAAATTTAACATTTAAAGTCATCAAAACATTATATACGTGGGCAGGAAATGATTGAAAATATAAATTTAAATCATGTTTTCGCTGAAGGTATTCTATTACAAAATGACGTCTTTCCGTAAAGGGTTGTAGAAAAACATTGTTCAAGTATTAGAAACAAGCTGAATGATTTTCATTTTATATACAGTGCTTTTCTTTTTTGAACGGGTCAACTCAAAAAATTGAATCTTGGGATAATGAAATTGACATCAATACTATATTTTGGAGTAAAACTGACAGATAAAACTTTCAAGATGGCAACCTGGGAAAAAAAATTAATTGCAAGAGGGGTCTTGTGACAGATCCTTTTGAAGTTCCTGACGAATACTTCACTGCTCTAGAATATAAAGTCAATATCTTCACCTACTACAAAATGGCGGAAAATTTAATAATTACCTGAATACAAACACATTAATATCGATACATCTAGAAATATTTGTTTTTCTCTTCCATATGGCAATCCAACAACCCGATAAGGTTTGATAGGTATTTTTGTTTAACAAAAAATGACAAAAATTCAGTACGACAACGAACATCATTGTTCAGTTAAAATATTCTTGTTTAGTTTTCGGTTTTACTAGTAAATAGGTACCACTTGAACTATCTCTAAAATGGTCAATTCTCGTCCATTGGAAGAAAAAATCGAAACGATTTTTATTTACGGTGCGACGCGTAACTTTCACGAAACCGAAATGATTTTTAATGATCGTTTCCTGAATCGTCCTATCTGTAGAAAATATCCAAAGGATATTGTAACCAAATTTACAACTACCGGTAGTGTACAGAACAAAAAGCCCCTAGGTCGTCCATCCATTCCGGAAGAACAGCAAGTTCAAATAATTGGTGAGATGATAGTAAATCCTCAACAGTCTACTTCCTCCGTCACGAATGTTTGTGAGGTGTGTGTGTCCTTCTACTGTGTGGAGACTTTTGAAGAGGAATGAGTATCATCCATACAAAATCAAAATGGTACACCAGTTAACTGAAGATGACCCTGATCGAAGAACAGAATTCTGCGAAATTATGAAGGAAACCATTGCAAGGCATCCACTTATCTCCACAATATTAGTTTCGGTGACGAATCTACATTTTATCTCAACGGCAATTGTCACATACAAAATTGCCGTTATTGGAGTGACACCAACCCTCACATTTTCCGGGAAACTCATACTCAATATCCAGAAAAAATTAACGTCTGGGCAGTAATATTGGGAAAGCATATTGTAGGACCTCTATTCATTGAACAAAATTTAACAGGAGAACTGTATTGACATCAATACTATATTTTGGAGTGAAACTGACAGATAAAACTTCCAAGATGGCAACCTGGGAAAAAAAATTAATAGCAAGAGGGGTCTTGTGACAGATCCTTTTGAAGCTCCTGACGAATACTTCACTGCTCTAGAATATAAAGTCAATATCTTCACCTACTACAAAATGGCGGAAAATTTAATAATTACCTGAATACAAACACATTAATATCGATACATCTAGAAATATTTGTTTTTCTCTTCCATATGGCAATCCCAACAACCCGATAAGGTTTGATAGGTTATTTTTTGTTTGAACAAAAAATGACAAGAAATGTCAGTACGACAACGAACATCATTGTTCAGTTAAAATATTCTCGTTTAGTTTTCGGTTTTACTAGTAAATAGGTACCACTTGAACTATCTCTAAAATGGTCAATTCTCGTCCATTGGAAGAAAAAATCGAAACGATTTTTATTTACGGTGCGACGCGTAACTTTCACGAAACCGAAATGATTTTTAATGATCGTTTCCCGAATCGTCCTATCTGTAGAAAATATCCAAAGGATATTGTAACCAAATTTACAACTACCGGTAGTGTAAGAACAAAAAGCCCCTAGGTCGTCCATCCATTCCGGAAGAACAGCAAGTTCAAATAATTGGTGAGATGATAGTAAATCCTCAACAGTCTACTTCCTCCGTCACGAATGTTTGTGAGGTGTGTGTGTCCTTCTACTGTGTGGAGACTTTTGAAGAGGAATGAGTATCATCCATACAAAATCAAAATGGTACACCAGTTAACTGAAGATGACCCTGATCGAAGAACAGAATTCTGCGAAATTATGACAGAAACCATTGCAAGGCATCCACCTATCTCCACAATATTAGTTTCGGTGATGAATCTACATTTTATCTCAACGGCAATTGTCACATACAAAATTGCCGTTATTGGAGTGACACAAACCCTCACATTTTCCGGGAAACTCATACTCAATATCCAGAAAAAATTAACGTCTGGGCAGGAATATTGGGGAACCATATTGTAGGACCTCTATTCATTGAACAAAATTTAACAGGGGAACTGTATTTGAATATGCTGGGGAATACTGTTGCCCCTTTTATCACCGAAATCGTCGAAGCGAATCCTAATGAATTCGATATGGATATTGTATTCCAACAAGATGGAGCACCACCACATTACTACGGACAAGTAAGAAACTATTTGGATAATACTTTCCCCGGTCGTTGGATTGGCCGTCGAGGTCCTACGGAATGGCCAGCCCGCTCGCCAGATTTAACACCTGTGGACTTTTTCTATGGTGTTATCTGAAGCAAAAGGTGTACGAAACTGAACCTGCTTCAATATTGGATATACGGCAGAAAATAATAGATATTTGTAGAAATATCGACGTTAGTGTGTTCGAAAATGTTCGGCGGGAAATATCGGATAGGCTGTTCTTATGTCAAGCCGTTCAAGGCAACCATTTCGAGCATCTTCTGAACTGAACTCAGCTTCTTTCCTCAAATTATGAAGTTAAACGTCGATGTATTAAATGTTCCGCCATTTTGTAGTGGATGAAGATATTGACTTCATATTCTAGGGTTGTGAAGTATTCGTCAGGAGCCTCAAAAGGATTTGTCACAATTTTTTTTCCCAGATGGCGCCCAGTTGCCATCTTGAAAGTTTCATCTGTCAATTTTACTCCAAAATATAGTATTCATGCATCAATTTCACTATCCCAAGTTTTAAATTTTGTGAGTTGACCCCTCAGATCAATAATGTTTACTTATTGATCTGAGGTTGACCCGTTCAGAAAATAAAAGGGGGGGGACATTAGAGAAAAGCACTGTATAGGCATGAGTATGATTGGGAGAAATAATGCTAACTTTAATGAAAATGTTGGTTGACAACTCCAAACGCACTAACACATAACTCTGGTATAATGATTCCGAAGAAGCTTTCATTAGTTTCCGTGGTATAATGAATGAAAAAAGAAAGACCGAACAAATTGCGCCTCAAACTATAAGCGGTTACCAGGACGAACGATCGCAGAATTGATAAATATCAATGAGGCCTTATCTCATATTGTGTATTTGAGATTATAGTGAGATTGCTAGTAGATCCACGTCCGAATACGTTCGAGTATGCCCACAGTACCGGTAGTATCGGC
This sequence comes from Gonioctena quinquepunctata, assembly GCA_018342105.1. Lineage (NCBI taxonomy): Eukaryota > Metazoa > Arthropoda > Insecta > Coleoptera > Chrysomelidae > Gonioctena > Gonioctena quinquepunctata. The sequence continues at coordinate 248,884 of JAFIRS010001562.1, read as the reverse complement.
GGTGGTTAGAGTGAGAATGCCTAATGGCACATTGTGTGCTGAAGTACGAGCTTAACGCGGCCCAGTTGGGCGGTACTGCCGCCTCTTCGTTATGGTCTGAGTGACACTGCCACCTCGTACTGTCTTGTTAGTACGCCGAGGCTGGCGAGGCCACTTTACATTGAATGAAGATATCGGAATAATAAGCTAAATGGACGCAACTCCTCCAGATATTTATCACTGCGCTTTTTTACTCATTTGGAAAACGACGCTCAGACAGCAACTAGAACGTTTTATGAGACCATTCTAGTTCTATGAGAACAGGAAACTGTATTTCTTCTGCTTCGGTTTTGCTGCGACGCTTTTCTTCACAATGTATAGGACGATCTCGATGTACCTTGATTATATTGGTTTGATAGCTAGAATTGAATATTCGTTTGGAGTGCGTGCTTTTGCTTTTGATAGTTATAACTATCTGAATGAAAATGCAAATTTTCAATTACAGATTTTTTCTTTAAGTCAAGGTCCTTTCAGAATATCTATCAGATGTAGTTCAATGCTCAGCGTGGCTTTAGCCGGGGAAGTAGTTGTTTTCTGCTAGACGTTCACAAGAAATAACTTCATTTATCGTGTTTTTTTTCAATTCACAGAAAAATATTTCTAGTCAATATTCAATTGAGAATGTTTCGCTTTCGCCATGATTATGTTGTTACAGTTTTCACGAGCAGTCGGACAAATGAAAGGCACTACTTACAGTTGAATGCCAACGTTTCGGCGAGGGATCTCGCCTTCTTCAGGGCTGCAATGAATATAAATTTAATTCTTGTTGTATAAATACAGAATTCACTGAGAAAAGGAGAAAGGTACATGAAAAATGGCATTTCAACATGAGATAACCAACTACAAGACAATAGAACGGGGAACGGAGGGTTTTTTTTCCCACATCACATCCGAAAAACATATTTAGGAATAATTTTACTAACTCACTATACACTGTTGAGTCTAATCACCTCAAAAGTAATATGAGTAATGGTGTCAGAAAAATGTAAGGGAGAGTTTTCTATGGAAATCACCTGAATTGTTTAAAGAGTAAATTGAGGTTGTATCTTTGTTCGATGTATATTTATATATATATATATATATATATATATATATATACAGTGAGTCTGCTTAAGTTGGCTACATATGGAAAACTTTTTTATTTAATTTTAAGAAAAAAAGTTATTTCTCATAAAAAGTTCTGCATAGTCTAAAAGCCAAGATGCAACCATCATATATCAAATTATATCAATCTCATACGAGGTATGTAAAAAAATATTAATTTTACTCAAGAGTATTGTGAAAAGTTGTTCTGAATTAAAAATCACGTTCAAATATGCAGTTGCCTTAATTTACAGTATTTTTTTTTATTTCTCGAAACATCTCTACAATAACAACAAAAATGTAACTGTAATTATTGTACATGTAATCTAGGATGCTCTGACAAGCAATGTCAGACAGTAAAATGTTTGCCAGTGACATTCAAAACATCAGTTGTATTTAACGAAATTTGGTAGAAAGTATTATAAAATTTGGTAAAAATTAAGAAAATAAAATTGAAATTGTCTTAATTGTGGGTGAGAATTATAAAACTATCGTGAACCGCAGAAATTTTTAATAACAGACACCCAGAGGAATTATTAACGAAATTTAAGACTTCTAAGGATGTAAAAAATAAATTTAGCAAGAAACGCCAACAACGGATTGCCAATGATGACATGGAATTTGATGTAATGATTTCAGCAATCGAACATCCTAAAATATCCTCGTGAGAAAGGGCAGCTTCGATGCAAAATCCTATTAACAAAAATACGGTTTCAAAAATTTATAAAAAGAACAAGTTTCACCCATACAAGCCCCGATTTATTCATACGTTGAAACCAGGAGATCATGATAGATGATTTGAATTCTGTTGTAATATCCAAGGAATGTTAGAAGATAACCCATTTATGGCAAGACATATTATTTTTTCGAATGAATCAACATTTACATAAAATTTACAACTGCCGTTGGTGGAGTAATACTAATCCAAATTTTACCATCAAAACTCGGGACCAGTATGCATTCAAAACAAATGTGAGCTGTGGAATATACTGAAATAAAATAATTGAATCTTTTTTTTATGAATCTTTGAATGGGGACCGTTATTTGATCTTTTTAGAGAATGAATTAGACGATTTTCTTGAAAATGTCAACAAATATGGTTCCTACAGGATAGAAATATAGTTCCTACAGTAGGTTAGATATAAGGCAATACCTTGAAAAGTTATTCATCGGTTATCTGAAATTTTTTGGCCTCCTCGGTCTCCCGATTTGACGCCACTCGATTTTTTCTTGTGGGGTCACCTGAAAAAAAAGGTGTATCTTCAAAGGCCATTTACAGATGCTGCTCATTTGGAAAGAGTCATTATATAATGCGTTCAGAGTATTACTCCGGCTATAAGAAGGGCATTGAAAAACTTTCGTGATAGAACAATCACTTGTATTGAAAGAGAAGGCGGATATGTTGAGGCGTTAGTAAATTGAGGGAGCTAATAATGTTCGTTAAATTATTACTACAAAATGAATTATTATGGCATTATTAATTTAAATGCATCGCCGAAATGTTACACAAGTCAGACATTAACTAATCAACTGTTCAATGTTCATTAGATTTTTTGTTATATTTTTTTTGTGAAAATTTGCTCATTAATTTCTGAACAGAACGAAAAGGTTAACATGTTTGTAATAAATAAAAATGATAAATGTTTGGTATTGATAATTTGAGAAAAATTTGTAAAAAAAGAACTTTTTCAATTAGAAGGATGTAATTTTATATTGAAACAAAGTTTTTACTTCCGAACAACTTTTCATGATAACAATTTTCGATATTGTGAAATATAAAGTTGCTTTACTCCTGAGTAAAACTCATATTTTTTTACATACCTCGTATAAGATTAATATAATTCGATATCTGATGATTGCATCTTGGCTTTCAGACCATGCAGAACTTTTTATGTAAATAACTTTTTTTCGTAAAATTAATAATAAAAAAGTTTCCCATATGTAGCCAACTTAAGCAGACAAGGATGGACAACACTTGGTAGTAAACGACAAATCAACAAACAGAAGCCAGCCGCACATTTGTGGTTTTGGTTAGCCGACCCTGCATTCCAGGGCAACAACCAACGTCACCACGGAGGCAAATATAGCTACCTGCGTGACATCTGAGTCCAGGAATATGAAGATGAAAAGGGAGAATATCGAGGGGACTGGTAAAAACAAAATGGTTGTTGCCCTGGAATGCAGGGTCTGCTAACCGAAACCACAAATGTGCGGCTGGCTTCTGTTTGTTGACTCCGTTGATTTGTCGTTTACTACCAAGTGTTGTCCATCCTTGCACTTCTTCACCGTACTGATGAGGGCCGCAAGTCCGAAACATGTGTCTACGATTTACACTTTTAATTAAATTCCTTCCATTATATATATATATATATATATATATATATATATATATATATATATATATAATTATGATGATGTGGGTTGTTGTGTTTTATTGATGGATTATTATTATTATCATTTTATTAACCACTAGTCATCACAATAATTTTGCAATTTGTTATGATAGTAAGCTTGATCAATCTGATTTATTATCAGTTTAATTGATTCTTTAAAAAAAATACTTATAACAATAGAAAATCCGGCTATGTTGTTCTTACACTTTTTCAAATACCATTTTACCTTTCCTTTGTTACCTTATTCCAGCTCAGTCGATACGCCCATGGAGGTCATCATATAGCCCAGCAGAGTTCATTTGTGCCATCTAGTTGCTTTGTTGGGAGTCAAGTTATTGTTTCATGAAAATATAGTTCGTGATATGATCAAATGATGAATAACGAAACAGAAAATGGTTAAATTTGTTTTTCTTTTTATGGAAATGAATTTCCAAAAGTTTAAAAATTATACTCCTGCGATATCTAGCTTATATTAAATATAATTGAATCTATGAACTTGAAAATCATCACATGACTTGCCCATGCGCAATAGAATGAATGAGCAATGAATATTACAGGTTATATTGCCACAGTGGTACATGTATGAATAAAGTTCATCACTGTAGATAAATATTATCAAAAACCCCAAAAAGTGTCTGATACCAATGATATCACTTCGTTTATTTGTGTTTTTAGAAAGTACCTGTAGTTCGTTGCGTTTGTGCACTCACGTTGACTTCTGGCTGTGTCCAGTGCTTTGGAAAGTGAACCTGTCCGACGTTGGCCCCCTTTTATTGTTGGTTACGTCCTGTGTGGAATGTGATCTGGATAGCAAGTAAGTGGTTTTTTGCTCAAATAGTTGTAGGCTGTTTCTTGGTTTGATTATTGATTGGAATTCTCTCACAGTTGTGTTTTCTGCTCATTTGGATTGATTTATCGGGGATGAAAATTTTTCTAACGCTTTCTCCATATGATTTTATTTCGACTCCTGTTTTCTTCCTCCCGTAGCATCCATAAATTTTTGTTTTTGGACACGACCCTTTTAAAAGCAACTTTTCTTATTCTACACTATGAACTTATTTTATATACAGCTTATATTTCTATACTTAATATTATTTATACAAAGTGGTTATAAATTCTTATTCAACATTTTCTGTTCTCAGATTTGATATTTTATAATTTTTTCATGAGAAATTATTTGACATGTCTCTGTCATGTTCCCTTGAGTTTCTAAGTTAGTATACAGGATGTTCTTGCTTATATATAGGTAATTTGTATCTGTTTGAATTCTAACATTTTGTTTGTAGATTTTGATATCTATTCTTTTCATAGGTTGTGCAATTTAAACGGATAGTTGGAAACCTATTGATGTCAATAGAAAAGCTCCATTGATAAACTCTTAGATGATCTGCGTCGCACATAAGATGGCAAAAGGTTTCAGAAATGCAAAGTGCACAGGAAAATTGTAAAACCACCATAGCAGGTTTCATGTGATATATAAGTATCATTTTATCAAATTTTTATTCTTTTAATAGTTAACATATATTTGATATTATAATAATGTATGTATGAATATATATATATATATATATATATATATATATAATCCGAAATTATGTTTGTCAGTTTTTCAAGAAATAACTCAAAAAATTTCATTTTGGGTATGGAGGATACATAAATTTGAGTGAAAATCATGAGAGGAATCCAAAATTCTTATAAAATACAGGTTGTTCCATTAAAAATAAGAATGATGACGTCACTTCCGGAGAAACCGGAAGCGTCACAATAACAAACATATTTTAGTTGGATTTTCAATATTTCGTTCATTGCCCCTACGAATTTTCAGAATCATGCTACTTTTAGTACTCTTTATATAGATCGCTTTAATAATAGAGCTCAAGGAAGGAAGAAGATATATTTTGGAAAAAAATACATCGTTTTGAAATACATATTGTAAAAATAGAAATTTATCAGTTATAATTTTTTATCACAAATTAATACATTTCTGTCTGCTACATTTAAAGATTGAATTCATTTTAAACCTTAAACTAAACTAAGAATTGAAAAATCGCTCTTGAACATTGGTTTACAGTAAAAAAGGAACTTGAAACTGAAAATATTAATCAAGAACAAATTCAGTACGAAACAATATAGGAACAAAACTAACTAAAATCGTAATTGTAGAGGAAAATTTTAACCATATCAGTGATACAAAATCTTATTTAAAAAGTACAATAAACTAAATCTTTTTTAGAAAGATTGAAATCACAACTAAAGGAGAAACTCAATTTTGCGTTTCTTTAAATCTGCAAAACAATTTATAACTTCTTTATATCTATTGAAATATTGCAGTTGATGTGCAAAAGGACAAGACCTGCTAAACGTTCCTCGGTCATGTTTGATCTAAGCAACGTTTTGAACTATTTTAAAGCCGAAAAGGACCTTTCTACAGAAGCTACACTACAGGGCAGAGTTAGCAAAAGTTGTTTACGTTTATTTTGCTACAACTTTAGCTCTGATTCTATTTTTAAGTTTAACATGGCGGAATTTCCATTACCAGATGGAAGATTTTTGAAAAATAATTTTTGTAAATGTACTTGGCAGAACTATTTCCAAATCGAATATATTAGTAAAAACACTATTAAATCCATAGTCCAAATAATTTCTTACTGAATCTTAAAATAGGAATGTATCTTGTAATTCTATAATAGTCTGCTTCTATAAGGATACAATGATCCCCTTACAACTTCGATAGGCCTCATGAGATTCTCCTCTTGGTAAAAGACGAATGGGAGAAGGAATATTGAGAACTCACAAGGGCCAATCTACAATGGTACATAGACGGCTCCATTACGGATGACGGAATTGGGGCCGGAGTACATGGAGTAGAACCAAAATTTAACCTTAGTGTAAACCTGGGACAGTTCGTCACAGTATTCCAGGCAGAAGTCCATGCATTCAAACTCTGCCTGCAAGAAATTCTGAACAGAAACAGTAACAATCAATCGATCAAAATAATGTCGGACAGCCAAGCAACACTGAAAGCTCTGGCATCAAGTGGGATAGAATTCAAGTTAGTATGGAACTGCGTGAAAGCCCTTCAAAACATAGGCAGGGTCAAAAGAATAACTCTGCTATGGATTCCTGGACATGAAAGGTTTGAAGGAAATGGACGAAAATAAGGCACTATGAAGGAGTTCATAGAAGCAGAGCTCTTCTTGAGAATATCAAAGAGCATAACCAAAGAAGTGTTTTCAGACTGGACCGAGCGAAAAAATCGCGAGTACTGGTTTAAAACATTGGTAAGTCCACTCGAAGGCATTCATACCGAATCCTTCTAAAAGAAGAATAGCAGCCCTGTTAGAACTGAATAGGAAAAACCTGAGGATTATAACTGGGCTACTGACAGGTTACTGTAGACCGCGAAAGTATCTCCAAACGATCGGACTTACGGAGAGCGCAGAGTGTCGCTTTTGTCAAGAAGAGGAAAAAAAAAAGTAGAGCACATATTGTGCAGATGCAAGGGTCTGGAACGAACAAGATTTTACAATATGGATTACGGGCAGCTGGAGCCCAAAGACCTGGAAAAGGTATCACCGAGCGTCATCATCGACTTTGTCAGAAGCGCGGGATTTGAAGGTGAACTCTAATTTAATCAGGATCGAGCCACAATAGATCTAAAAGGTCGCAGAGGAAGGGGCGGTTATCGCCCCATTCGAAAAGAACCTTACCTAACCGCTGCTATGGGTATATAGGTAGCCAGAAAACAAGCATTTTTTGAATTATTATAGTATTTTTCAGTCTGGAGGGGGGTAATTACCCTCAAACTCCCCCAATTGATCCGCCCTTGATGAAAATATACTCTGTTTTCCATAAATGTCTCCAGTAGGTAGAATTTCTGAAAACATTAAATAAAAATGAATCAAACGTATTTTGATTTTTACGGCATTGAAAATGAATTTCACAGAGTTTGAGTGAAACCTTATTATAGTTCAGGACTCCCAACAATGAGGGCGAACATTCAATTTTCTACTTTTATATTTACTGATATGATACGAAATTTCAAAAACTTTCGAAAATATTGTGAAATGATCGTTTATAATTACTAGCCTCTAATCCATCATTGGAAGTTTGAACAAATTACTTCAAACGTGAGGTAGACGATAATAATCAGTTTATATCTTTACATCCAAAATATTTCCGTTTGTCTTAGCTACAGACAGATCAAATTTAATCGGTGCACAGAATGAAGGATTTTTTCCATTATTTCAAACATTCAAATCTCGTTGATACTAATTTCATAATTCTCTTTCATTATCAGATAATTATCACAATTCCTTTCCGCAAATTCTGCATATTATATCTCATTTCAGAGAGAGGTTTCATGTTAAAATGAATTTCTGCACTCAAAGTCGGATATTCTCCGAAAAAAGTCTCATAACTTCATAACCATCAAAAAATAATAATTCCTTTTCCCCTTCGCTCGTTGCCATGACTACCCGAGCTTGAAGTCTCCTCTTGATTGTTATTATTCGGTCCCCTCACTTTAGCGCCGCTTTCACATTATACCTGCCCGCTTTATTGATTAAACTGTACACTTTACATTTTCTCTTCTCTTGTGAGTGAAGTGGAGGAGAGTATATGATTGACTTTCATTATCATCAGCTACAGTTTTACTGGAGATCAAATATGTTGGGTGCTTTCCAAGAAGTCTTAGAAATTAGTTTGATTGTACCGAGTGGGCCAAATTGGACACTTTTAAAGGGAAAGTCCTGTTTTCAAACTAGACAGATGAAAACTGATGGCTGTGTCTGAGTGTCAATTTTTAATGACAAACTTGTGTTGAAAATCTCATATCGATATCTATCATCGTTTCTGAGTTACGGCATGTTTTTCGAAAATGTGCATTTTTAAAAAGTTGCTAAAACTTTTTGTGTAAAAAAATTTTCTATGAAAACATTTTCGAACCTTTTTTTAAGTAGAATTCAATGGTTTAAATAATTTATTTTTTCAAATCATATATTAGAGTAATCAATGGAAAAATCATTATTTTAAATGAGACAACCTGCATGAAAAGGGAAACATTCTCAATTGGATATTGATAAAAAGATTTTTCTGTGAATTGAAAAATCCACGATAAAAATAAAGTTATTTTTTTTTGTGAATGTCTAACCAGCCACGCTGGACATTGAACTACATCTGAAATAGATTTTCGTCGATAAAAATGTATTGAAGACCTAGTAAATGCTTTGTTCATTTTTCAAACACATTTGCAATGAAGTATGATAATTGTGAAAAATGGGATCTGATAGTCTGTTTCATACAAACCGGGGAAAATGCAAAGGCAGCAAGCAATATGTACCACGCGAGGTATCCAGAGAGAAGACAACCTTCGCATGATTGCGACACAACTCAATTGATGGTGGTCAATTTGAAAAGAAAAGGTCAAAATTATATGCATCAAATAGGCATAGGGAGTTGGGAGAAATAGTCGTTTTAGGAGCTGTTGCAAATAATTCCAAAACGTCAACGCGAAATTTAAAAATATTAACACGCCTACCAAGAACTAACATTAGGCGGATTTTGGAAGAGCACAAATTCAAGCCGTACGGGATCAGAAGAGTACATAAACTCAGACCAGGAGATTTTGAACGAAGCATGGATTTTTGCCAGTGGTTCCTGGAAAATTGTAACCAAGTGCTTGATTTTTCGTTAAATTGTATTTGGGAAGACGAAGCTTACGTAAGCAGTGTGGCATTTTCAACCGCTACAATTCTTATACTTCGGCATAACAAAATCATCATTGTGGAGTAGAGAAGCTAAGGAAGATTTGGATTTAGTGTACAGAAAGATGTTTTTAGGGGTAGAATTATCGGCCCGTTCATTTACAATGGCAGTCTCACTCCTCAGAGGTATTTAGAAATTTTGAGGCAATACATTGAACCCCTTGTTGATGAATTGCCGCTAATGGAGTTCAGAAAAGTATATTTTCAGCAAGACGGGGCTTCGCCTCACAAAACTGCAATTGTCAACAATTTTTTGGCTGCAAATTTTGGCAATAATTGGATAGTCAACCAAGGACCCAACCATTGGCCGGCCAGGTCACCGGACCTAACGCTTATGGACTTTTACCTCTGGGGAAGGTTGGAAGATATTATTTTTGAATTGCCGACCAACTCTAGACACGAATTGGAAGCGTCTTCTCTCACTCCCATTGAACTAATTAATTCGGCAAGAAATGTTCAAAAAAGGTGCCGCCTATGTGTAGGAGAAGCTGGTAGATATTTTGAACACCTCATCTAAAGAAATATTTTGTTCTTGTTTGTTCTTTATTATTATTATTATTATTATTATTATTGTTGGGTTTCATTTATTAGTAGTAAATATAGTATAAATTGTTATCAGTTTTATTGAAACTATGAGTTTTGATTACTGTTGTGAACAGCTTTCTTAACATTTGATAGCTACTAGTGAACATTTGCTTTCTGCTTTATCGCCGTGTCATCCAAAGCCTACTTGTTCGAAGAGTCCGTTTCAAAGTCTACATGAAAAAACCTAAAAGCTCTGCATTTCAAAGGTGACTCTAGCAAAACATCAAGTGTGCTAAATTTTTGGAATGGTAATTTCACGCTCTATTAAAATATGCAAGAATATACAGGTTCTCTTTAAAAAAATTATTTTTCCATTAATAACTATTGATATATGATTTGAAAAAATATATTACTTACACCCTTGTAATTAACGTAAAAAAGTGCTACAGAAATGTTTCCATAGAAACAAAGAATTTTTGACAGGAAAAAAGTTACAGCAACTTTTAGAAAAACATGCTGTAACTCTGAAACGATGATATATATCGATATGCGGTTTTCACTATTAAGTTTGTCTTAAAAATTGACCCTCATCAGTTTTCATCTATCTAGTTTGAAAACAGGACTTTCCCTTCAAAAGTGTCCAATTTGGCCCACTCGGTACCAATATTAAAAAAAAGCACCTACGAAGGTGGTTGATTATAGATCATTCGTATTTATATCAAATATCGCTAGAAAAGTAGATGAAATATTGAAAATGAGACTGGAAAAGTTTTAGAATAATTGAGTTGATTTTTGAGAGAGTTCAATCAATAATGCAAAGCTTCAACCATGGTAAATACTCGAAGTTCTATTTAAAAATTCTCACAATTCAGTGTATATTTCTACGATTGAACCCTCTTGAATAGAGGGGTGTTATATGTGTATGTGTATGTCTTTCTGTGGCATAGTAGCTCCCAAACTGACTGACTTTTTTTCAAGGTGATTTGATCGAGAGTATTGATTCAAGAAAATCTATTCAGCCGGTTGAAGATCTTCTGATCTTTTCTAGTTGATGAAGTGATGTGAGCACCTTCCATAGGTCTGATTGATTCGAAATTTGGTATTCTATTACTTCAATGGTATTGCAAGAACATGATAACCTTGACCTGATGCTGCAGTATCACCTGGAATATGCAGGATAACCAACTCCTCACCAACTCACAGCAGAGGTATCGTATTTGGGCTCATTGGAATGGTCTCAAAGAATAGGTTATAGATAAATGGTGATCAGGGTTTGATGATCGAGCAGGAAAGAGGAATAAGAATAATTTGGTGAGGGATTCTGAGCTACTTTCACTCGTTCAATCGATATGAAATTCTGGTATACGATGTAGTTTAGTGTAGAGTGAATGGAAGAATGATGAGTGAATGGGATTGAGTGAATAATAACACGATTTGATATGGTACTTAATTAATAAGGCCTGGGGTGGGGTAGGTACGGACCAACGTGGGAGGTATTAAATGGACTAAGCGAATGAATGATTACGATTTGGTATGATACAGTAGAGTATGGATGGTGTAGTACGTACAAACTACAAAAAAAAACTAAAAGTAGCTCAAGTGAGAATTGCAAAGTATTCTGAATGCAAAAATATTTTTAAATAATAAAGTACGACACTTAGTGAAAAATTCAATTATTGAAGTACCACCTCTCAGTCTTTGCAATTCTGCTAAAGCTGATCTGTCATGCATTATAGTAATAAGCGTATGTTTACAATCATCGTAACTAAATCTACGAAAAATCACATTAGCATAAGTAAATTATATAATTAAACTTAACTAGGAAAAGTACATAAATTCATCAAAAAAGTAAATTTAGGAAATTTCAACTGATAAGTTGTTTGTGATTAATCAAATCAGTCAAAATACTAGAACAGGCAAATAATTACAAAAGCAGATTATTCCTAGGCATATACCATATAAACAGAAAATGGAAAATACTTCAATTATAAATGAGATTCAAGTCACTAGCAATATTTCTTAATATTTTCCAATTAATTTAGTTTTTCGTTGAACACCCTTTACCTATAAATTAAGTTTTAGAAATTCTCCTGCATTCATCAGATAAAAGGAAGATAGAAACACTTCGATTCACTAGAGTTCTCAGTTGCGGGAATGTTTTCTTAATATATGTTTCTCATATATAAAAAAAAAAGAAAAGTTTGTTTTTGTAATTGTTTCATCTTCCTCTTATTTGATGGATACTTGAATACATGCAGTCCTAGTCTGAACGTGATGCTGAACAATCCATGAATGTGTTCATTTTATATAGTTGACTAACTCTTTGTTTTGTAAGTAGTACCTATATTATTATTCGTCAGATTATGTCAATATGTCCTTTGTTTTTTCCACTTTGGATTTTTCCTGATGAAGTTAATAAAAACTAACGAAATATTGAGAATTATGAAAAACGAACGGGTTTTTAATAGTCACAGACCGCATACCTGAAACCTCACATGTTCCTCAGTATATATATATATATATATATATATATAGTGGAGATTAACGTCTGTAATTATTATCTATGGAAACAATTTATTCGGCATTCAGACAGGAAAATGAAACTGAAATGAAAAATAAAACCTTATAACGGATAATGTGGACGGCCAGGAATCGAACCTGGGACCTTTCGATTTCTAGTCGAACGCTCTACCGTGTGAGCTACCAGTCCATGTTAGAATCCGGCGATTCACATCTTTAAATTCAGTTCCATGTTAGTGACGAAGATGATGATGGGGGTTATTGTGATGTATGCAAACAGTATCGTATACAACCTAATTAAATTATAACACACCTAATTAAATTATAACACACCCTAATTAAATTATAACACACCTGAGAATTTCGAGTTTTGAAGTTGGTCGAAGATCCAAAATAGGATTGACACCAGGAATAAACAATTAAATTTAATTAGGTTGTATACGATACTGTTTGCATACATCACAATAACCCCCATCATCATCTTCGTCACCAACATGGAACTGAATTTAAAGATGTGAATCGCCGGATTCTAACATGGACTGGTAGCTCACTAACTTGACGAAATCGAAAGTCCAGGTCGATTCGGATCCATTTATTTTCAGTTTCAAGTTCATTTCCTGTCTGAATGCCGAATAAATTGTTTTTATATATATATATATATATATATATATATATATATATATATATATATATATATATATATAAATTTAGAAATAACGATGAAAATTGGTATGAACAGTGGGAAATAACGGGGATCTTCAGTCAGCACAAGTGTTGAACTATGAAAAACAACTTCCACAAAGCTATGTCTTGATAAGCCTAGATGTTGTTTCCTTATTCAGTAACATACCGATAGAATTAGTGTTGAAAAGTATAACTAAAAGATGGAGTAAAATAGAAGAATACTGTAATATTTCACAAACAAAATTTTTAGAAATCATTCAATTCATATTCAAATCTAGTTTACTTTTCGTTCGAAGGAAATTTCTACAAACAAATTCTTGGAACACCCATGGAAGCTACCATCTCACCAATCATTGCTTCGTATGTAATGGATGACCTATTCGAAGAAATATTACCACAATTGACGTTTGAAGTTCTATTTTAAAAAAAATGTGTAGATGATATTATTTGTGCAGTACCAATGGATAAATCCGATGAAATTTTAAGAAAAGTAAATAACTACAATAAAAATTTTCAATTCACAATTGAAGTAGAAAAAAATAAAAGTATTCCGTTCTTAGATACTAGAATAATTCGTAGAGAAAACAATTCACTAATCACAGATTGGTATATAAAACCAACAAACTCTGAAAGATACATAAACTATCATTCCTTCCACCCAAATAGACTGAAAATAAATTTGATTCTATGTATGAAAAAAAGAATCGAGATGTTGATTCATCCTTCATTGAAAAACAAAAATTTTAAATTCCCCAAAAAATTTTAACAGAATTCTTTTCAATACCAAAAAAAATGAAACAAATAATCAAAATTCAGAAAATAACAATGAAAGGATAATTTATTCTTCAATTCCTAATATAGAAATTCTATCATCAAATATAATTAAATTATTCAAAAAATCCCACACCAGATTTGAAGAAATCAAATGTTGTCTACAGCATACCATGTAACAACTGTGATTTAAACTATATTGGTACAAGTTCAAGAATTTTGAATAATCGTATTATCTCTCACAGAAGTGATATAAGACTCAACAAGAAATCATGTGCATTAGCTCAACATGCTATTGAAACAGGCCATGAAATATCATTCAAGGAAGCACAAATTTTCCATTCAGAAAAAAAATTATCTAAAAGATTATTTCTTGAAATGATTGAAATTAATAAATCCAATCAAAATATGACCAAAAAAACAGAAATCGAAAATCTTAGCAAAATCTACAGTAATCTTTTACAAATGGATTAAAACTGATGATTCTCAAAGAATAAATATAAAAATTAACACACCCACTACTATTATATATTTTTCTGACGATTAATCATAGGTTGTCATTTCAAATCCTTCAATGTCACTCGAAACGTCAAAGATATAACACCATTCCGACAAATATTCACATATTTTACGTTTTTTTTTTTATTAATGTTCATTAATCAACCACTCAGATTACTGTAAGTACTTCCTTCATTTTAAGTATTTTTTTTCTCAATAATTAATTTACATATTTTAGGACCCTGAAGAAGTTTCAAAATCGAAACGAAAGCTCGGTCCAACGTATTAAAGAGTTTTTCATAGTTCAACACTTGTGCTGACTGAAGATCCCCGTTAGTCCCCACTTTTTATATATATATATATATATATATATATATATATATATATATATATATATATTGTTATGTTATGAAAAAACAGTTAAATATTTTAAGAAGGAATAAACCACAAAAAAAAATTATTGATCAGTTATTAGTTCCAAGAGATTTGTTTTTGAATAACTTTTGAAGTTCTATTTATTTATAAGCCTTTGTATAATATGGATAGATACAAAATGTCAAAGTACGATAAAACAATCAATTGTATACACTGTCAAAATTATCATAACCCATAATTGTTCAAAAGACAACTAAAAGTCTAAATTTTACAAAATTTGCAAGAATAAAAGGAAATCAACACATTTATAAACTAGAAACACACTGTACATGAAATTGTAGCTAACTAAAAGTAGCCAATGAGAGAACAGCAAACGTCTTTATGAAAAATAGCCAATCAGAGAATAGATGGTCAGTTGAAAAGTTAGAAATTGTGAGAGAATAGCAACGAGAGGGTATCATAAGCAATTATTATTAGAATTTGTAAATAGTAATAAGTATGGAAAAATAGCTCGATATATAAATTGAGTAAGATAAATATAAACAGTGAAAAGTGACAATTTAGTGCGCGAATTCAAAATTTCAAATAGGAAAACAACAGGAAACAGATGTATCTAAGCGACAGAAAAACAAAGCCTCGAGGAGATAAAAAAATATTCCCAAGCAGATAGCACGCACAAATTTTATTAATAAGAAAATGGAATAATTCCATCATTTGGGAAACAAAAACAGATATTACCTTAATGATATAATATAGCCACGAATCTTGATGCTGATTTCCACATCTATATCGTTCCTGATACTGGTATTGCAGTCCTGACAGCGAATGAACAGAGGAGACATCCTGTTTTATGGTATAGTTTGAACACCAACAGTTCCAACCAGGTATAAAAACTTTCATAGTGTATTTCCGGTCCAGAACTATTTCACAAATAACCAATTGCACATTCGAAGAACGCTAGTTCACTTTACTCTGAACAATAACAGAAAATTTTACATTCACGAAAAGTGAGGTTCTGTTTATCTATCCATGATCTGATTTATCATTATTATTCGTGAATATTTGATAGATTCACTCTAGTAATAAGTTATTTCTCGTATGCCAGGTAATTTTAAGTCTTCCTGAATAAAGGATATAATTGTTTTTGATAGTTGGTTGTTTATTTTCTCACAATGATCAACTAACATAACGAAGATCATTCAATAAACTGAAGTTAGTCACCAGTGGCAGTGTATCTATTGCTTTGAACCGGCCACCTTTTGAGAAAAGAGCGTACCAGCTGTTGTCTAGCCGTGGCAAGGAAAAATAATAATTGTTGGTAGCGTGACGAGAGAACAGTGACGTTCGCTGGCAATTATTATTACAGGGACAGAAATATCTATTTATATCATATAAATTTGGCTCTTAAAGAATAACGAAAAATATTAGCTTCATTCATTATATAAAAACAAATTTATATTTTTCAAATTATCAAACCATAACAATATATATATATATATACTTGTTCACCCGCCTACTACCCCGTTTCAGAACTATTTCACCAACATAGATCTCAGCTATTGCTACACAACATGAAAGTATAGTTATTTTCTTTTTCCAGATTATTTTGTGAACCAACTAACCATGTATAAAATTAAAAACAATAAATCAAAAAGGAAAAAATAAATAATACTGATGATGCCCCCGGCCAGGGGCGAAACGTCTACCACCATAAGTTGAGTTTTATTTCACCAAAAGAATCCTCATTCCAAGAACTTCCTACCAAAAAGAGAAACATATACCAGGATTCAAGAAAACTGTTGGGGGATAACGGGACAACGAAACGGGATACGTAAGGAAACGGGATAACGGGAAAACCGGAAAACGGGAATAACGGGATAACGGGAAAGGGATAACAGGATAACGGGATAATGGGAAAACTTGATAACGGGATGTAGGGAAAACGGAAATAATGGAAAAACGGAATAACCGGATACCGGAAAAAACAGAAAAACGGAATAACGGAAATAAAGGAAAAACTGGATTAGGGATAAGTGTAAAACGGAAAACGGGATAACGGGATGACGAGAAAACGGTATAAGGGTTAAGGGAAGCGGGCAAAGTTGGAAGCATCTAGATGAAACAACACAAATAAAAACAAAGGAAAAAAGACATTATACGCGGACGAGACTTTTCAGGATTTTTTTAGGGAATATAGAAATTTGAATAGGACAACGTCTATCGGGTCAGCAAGTATAGATATAGATTTTTGTCGTCGAACACGATGATCATTCCCAATTTTTACTTACCAGTATTAATGTATTAGAAAGCTGCGATAAAATAGGAGTGTCGGACAAACGGATGGACGGACAAACTTACATCGGTTTCAGCTATTGACATAATCGAAGACAACAAAACAAACAAAACACAATCGAAAATTATCACCTTCTCCAGTTGAATAAGAAGCAAGCAGTCAAAGAAAATAGAATAATTGTGCTGAGTTCATATTACATTTCAGATTTATATTGTTCTGTATATTTTTTCCTTTTGTGTGGCCCTAATCCGCGGTCGTAGGTGCCAATCGAATCCCCGTGGTAATTGTGTTTGCGAATAACAAACAGCGGAAAGCAGAGGCAATAAAATCATATTCATGTAGCATATTTTCCTCGGATATTGAGTTACACCCTCTGAGCACTATAATAAATAAATCTGTAATATAATATGCACCCCTCAGCTTGGGAACGTTGCCGAGTCGTTCGTCCATCCATTGGATTATGTGGTTTACATGGATTAACCCTGGCTTTTTAACGTTGGCATATTGAATGTGTAAAAGATATTAAACGATTTGATTTATGCTGCGCGTGCCCACTATTAAAATGTTTGTGAAGGAATCACGCTGTTTAACTTTCACACAGAGATGAGAATTGTAATCGATACCAGACTTTCTAACTTCATCAGTTCATTTGTTCTCACTATATCGTAAAATCCGGGAGCAAACAGAAGAGTGCAAGAAACTGTGGTCTTTTAAACATATTTACCTACGACCACTGTAGAAAATAGGCAAAAACACACGACACACAGCCTCAGTAAATAGCTCATTACGCACGGTGAACAAATCGCACAGTTTTCTTAAACAAAACGCACAGTATACGTAGAAGTAAGCGAAATACTTAATAATTCTGCAAGTAGGTCATGATCGCGCAATCGCCTGTCAACAGCGTAGTCATAGAAACTGTCAAAAACAAAATAATACAAACCAACTTTTTTGAAAGACAAATAAGTGCTAGTTGATGATTATAAGATGCATACTGTTTGAAAAAGAATGACTACATTTTCAATATATTAAGTGATAGTGAGAACGAAAATTTAACTCCTCTCAACCTCATGGCAATGGCAAAAATGGCAACGAATGATTTACTGCCAAGTAAACCCGCGAACGCTACGAAAATTGTTACAGTAGATTCATGGACTGGAGACTAAAAAATAAAGTGAATTCCTCCTCCGAAAAGGTTTTGGTAGCATATTTTCAACACCTATCGGAAAAAATGGAACCCAGCTCTCTATGGGCATTTCACTCAATGCTTAGATCGACTCTAAACATAAAAAACAACACAAATTTAGAAGCCTATTCCAAGTTCATAGCGCAGTTGAAAAGGAAATTGGATAGCTTTAGTAGCACAAAATCTAAAATATTCAAGATTTCCTGACAATCAGTACTTGTTCATGAAGGTAAAATATGTCCACTAATACTATTTGTGTTACAGTAATTTTTATTTTTAGACTGTTCTTATAATTGGCGTAAGTGGTGCATGCGGAAAACAGGAACTGAGAGATATGAAAATTAAAGATGTTGAGGACACAGGAAAATCCCTAAAATTCCAAATACAAACACCAAAATTTAACGTTTTTTTGTGATCTCTGACCATTTTTATTCTAGAATCAAAAAATATTACACTATACGCAAGGCAATACTGAATGGAAATGTACCTGTTTTTTTAAATATATAAATGGAAAATGCACCAAACAACCCGTTGGGATGAACAAATTGGGCAGTATTCCATAAGAAACCTGTGGTAGAAGTCCATTGTATCTCGAAGTGGAGTGGTATAATTTTATGAAGAAGAAAAACACGAAGTCGTCTCCACAATATAATATTAAGATCGATTAGGTCAATACCATCGATTATTGAACATGTTTCGAACCTCTATAGGTTCATCTTCAGCATATATAAAAGTATTCTACAATGAAAGAAGAACAAAGACTTAGTTACATGGGTAATATGATACGATAAGTGCTACTTACATGGAGATGAAAAAATTCAAAAAATTAGTTTTGTGGTTCAGCATATATAAAAGTATTCTACAATGAAAGAAGAACAAAGACTTAGTTACATGGGAAAAAGGGAATACCCCTTTCCAGGGGTGCGTCCCATACTTAAACTTGGGAGGGCCGAAAACTTCCTCCGATACAAAATAATTCGAAGCCATGAGGAAAACAACAAATGCAATGGCGGTGATTGACAGCACATAAAGAGCCAACCATCTGTCAGACTGAATTGTCGAACCTAGCCATGGAACGACGACAAGAGAACTCCATGCACGGAACAAAATTGAACTAGAGTTACCACTTTGGTTTTGATTTACATCTAGTTCAATTTTGTTCCTGCTAGTTCTTCTCGTTCCATATCACTAATTCATCTGACAATATGCTTTATCAATCACGCATTATTTTTCCTCTACTTCATGTATCGGCAATCGGCCTCCCAATTAAATGGACACCCTGAAAGTATTCCACATGCAGTATAAACTGAATATATAAAAATTTAGTAACATTACCAAAACAATTTAACATCTCCAGTAACAGCAATCATATCCAGAACAATCTTTTCTTCTTCATTGAAATACTATATGCTGAATGAACTAAAGTTCACATGTTCAAAATCGATATTGATAATCATCTTAATATTATTGTGAACGACTTCTTTCTTCTTCATAAAATTCCATAAGAGATTGCAAAATTTCTTGAACTAGAAAATCCTGGACACAGGACACTGTTTTCGCAGATCTTCGGCAACTATTTTAGTCGATGCTGGCGGGGATCTATTGGTTTTGAAGAGACATGGTGGCTGGCAATCGTCTTCATTAGCAGACGGTTATGTTGACAATTCCTTAAAAAACAAAGTGGGTTCTTTGTATTTTAAGGAATTGTCAAAATAACCTTTTTCTCATCGGGAATATCCTCCGCTATTTTACATAATAGTAATACAACCTCAACAAATGAAAATTACAATGTCATATGATTCGACACATCGAAATACTTCTAATATATTTAATAATTGTACAGTAACAATAAATAATTAAAATGTTCCTAATGTTAATTAAACCAACGTAGTAGTAAATCGAACCAATTATATCCTAAATGATCATCAAAATTGTAAAACATATATCCTCTATAATTTTGTAAAATCGTTCGAAATAAAATTGTTTAAAAAATCTGAAAATGCAATAATATACAGGGTATCCCATTTGAAGAAATGAAATACCCTGTCATAACTAGTTTTTAGATATCTCTGTATACATGAAATGAACAACAAAAAACGACAACTAAAATGAAAAATCGACGTGTTCAATCATCATTTACAATACCTAATAATAATGAAAATATTGAAAGTAGTCCAGACTTTTTTGGCACACTGTATATGGCCGTAGGTAAAGTATAGTACGTAATATGCTTTTTACATGAAATTCGAGATGTTCAGAACTGTTTGAATTCAACCCACAGTACTCGCTAAAGATTTCCCAAATTATTTATTTTACGTAAATGGTTGTGAAATGATAGCTATTATGGTACAACTGATATAAAAGAACAACAACAGACGCTCTAGCCACTTGAGCTAACGAACACAGAACTTTTCCGAACGATTTCAAAATACTCAGAATTATTCAAACGAATATGCATATTTTGTCCCCATATCACGCCACTGTATGTGAGACTCCTTGACTGATCACAAAACGGTGGTACTCAAGTTCTTAGACAATTTCTTTTTTCGGTGAAACCATTGTAGTTGACACTGCAATTCTCTGATATGTCATTGAAGCAAAATGTGAAATAAAATGATCTCAAAAAGTAATATTTCATTTTTATTGTTTTAATCATATTGGCCAAAAGATATTGTGAAAATTTCGTAAGATTTAGTGGACTTCCTGTATTCTTTATCTATTGGTTGACAGTAGCGAATGACAAGTTCATCTAAGGTTCATTCTACGAGTACATTCTTTCGTTACCATAGAATCGGGTGAATAAGTAGCGATTGTTAACTTCGACAAAGCAGAATTGCGGTACCCTAAAGTTATATTGAAGTTATATCTTCAATTTGAAATGAAAAATGAACGATTTAGAAGATTCATTGAGTGACATTTCACCAAAAATCTTGGAGGCTGCCGATTCGATAAATAGCCAGTGAGTTCCAGAAAAGTCTCGCTGGCGTTACGAGAAAGAATTTGCAGCATTTGAGTTGTGATGCAAGGAGAAAAATAGACTTTCACTGAAAGAAGAGCTATTTATAGTATACTTTCACCCCTTATCAAGAAATCTTTGCCCGTCAACATTGTGGTCGAAGTACTCAATGATTAAACTTATTGTAAAATTGAAGAAAGACATTGATATAAGCCAATATTTCAAATTGACGCCATATCTATAAAGACTGAAAGAAGGTTTCCAACCCAAGAAATGTCAGGTTTTCGGAAAACAGGAAATCGATAAATTTTTATCTGATGCTCCGAACAACGACTTCCTCTTTATGAAGGTGGCTACCATTTTTGGAATCGCTGGTGCGTGTCGTCGCGAAGAATTGATGAATATGACGATAGACGATATTGAAGACAAGAAAAATGTTCTTGAAAAATCGAATTAAACGGTTTTCTTCACATAAAGGATTCAATATAAAATTGAACCAGAAAATGGTAGATCTCAGGTGAAAAACAACTACTTTCCTGGCAAATACCCCGCAGAACATTGAATAATATTCACCTGAAAATCCATGCATACTTCCATATAATATCAATGGACATTGAATGCAAATGTTTCTTTCTGATAAGCTCGATTATGTTTAATTTATGTTGTGTTCACCTAACAATCCGCATACCGGTTTCAGGCTTCTTGGCCCTCATCAGGTACGAGTAGTCAAAGCCAAAGGTCCAAAGAACTCTGGCTGAAGTGAGACACAACGTAAACAAACCATCATTGAGCTTGTAACACCTATAGGTACGCCGGAAAAGATAAACTTTAACTGGCGGTACCTAGTGACAGAAAAAAACACTCCGAAAATCTCCCAACCTCGTTAGGTTTCTGAATTTTCCTCGATAGGTTTCTAATTTTTTTTTTCTATTCATTCCACTTCACATGGCACTTATCTTTCACTATATGCTAGACGGGCTTGCCACTCCTACTGAGAAGGAATCTTTTATTTAGAAACCTATCGAGGTGGGAGATTTTCGGAGTGTTTCTTCCTGTCACTAGGTACCGCCAGTTAAAGTTTATCTTTTCCGGCGTACCTATAGGTTTTACAAGCTCCATGATGGTTTGTTTACGTTGTGTCTCACTTCAGCCAGAGTTCTTTGGACCTTTGGCTGGTTGACTACTCCGTACTGATGAGGGCCAAGAAGCCTGAAACCGGTATGCGGATTGTTAGGTGAACACGACATAAATTAAACATAATCGAGCTTATCAGAAAGAAACATTTGCATTCAATGTCCATTGATATTATATGGAAGTATGCATGGATTTTCAGGTGAATATCATTCAATGTTCTGCGTGGTATTTGCCAGGAAAGTAGTTGTTTTTCACCTGAGATCTACCATTTTCTGGTTCAATTTTATATTGAATCCTTTATGTGAAGAAAACCGTTTAATTCGATTTTTCTATGCATTCCACTTCACATGGCACTTATCTTTCAAAAATGTTCTTGATATTACCAACCCGAACACAAAAACCAACATTATGAGAGAAGTTGTGGTTTGCGACCCAGAAAATGAAAGAACAAGCTACCTAGAGTTATACAAAAGGTATGCCAGTCTGCGTCCTGCTGACACTCATCAACGGCGCTTTTTTCTTGATGGCAAAATGCTATGTACTTAGGCCTTCCAAATCCTGAGAATAACCCGGTCATTGTTTTCGGAGGTCGTCAGCCACAATGTTGACCGACTCTGGGGCCAACATCACCAATATCAAAAGGCACGGTGGATGGAAATCTACATCGAGAATTCGCTCGAAAATAAGAAGATTGCTCATCATATTTTAAAAAAGACATTCAAACACTCCAATACCAAACTCCCTATCGACATCAGTTTCTAGCAGCAAAGCAGCATCCTGTCGATAATTCAGTGAAAATTCAACAAGCTTTCTTTCATGACACATCTAAGCAGAGCCGATCGGCGTTAAATTTGCATAATGCACAGTTTAATTTTAATATTATCCATAATTAATTTGAATTGACGATAAATACACATTATATTATGTATCCTTTCTTTCTCATAAAAATTTTAGATATATTATACCGTAGGAAAAATGTTGTACTAACATATGCGGAAATGGTCCTTTCCGCACTTGTTGGGTAAATAACTATTTCAACCCTAGTGTTGAAAGTGGTTTTGACACATTATGTGAAAACATCAGTTTTTAATTCACATACCTTACAACTAAAAATGTCATTTTTGATGGTAGTTGCACAAAAAAAAAAATTTGTATATGCTCCCCATGACGGCAACTTTGGGAATTGAAAAAAATCTGAACTACTTTTACGATCCGTAAAGTGTCGTCATGGCAGCACTTCACGAACCTAATTTTATAATGTAATTGTTCCAATTTAATAATGTAAATGTAATTGGAACAACATTACATTTCGGGACCACAAATGAATGTGGATTCTTAAACACAATGTGCTTATAGAGAAAAATTTCATTAACATTTTCCAGTGTGTTTGTCTCTTATTTCGAATGTTCCATAATTTTTGTAATTTCAAATTTCCCGCCACTGTGAAGTTGGCAATATATTCAAACAGGTTGATCCCTCCCCACTTTGCATATTGACAGCTGTCTTATGTCTAATGTATATCATTTCCTTTTCTGTACGATCCATGCTCTTCTGGCATAACTTGACCATGGGCAGAATTTATTTTGACATCTCCATGACGAGAATTTTTCTAGTTTTTAAATAAAAGTGGTTGTGAAGTTGTTTACTTATTTTTAAATAATGCATTGATTAACAATCTGCTTAATTGTGTTCGTTCCTGACTATGTACGCTTTTAACTTTATAATGTCATTATCAAGTTAGTAAGTATTTCTAACATTTTATGGAGTACCATGTGACTCAAACTTGTTCTTTTTACATTTTTAGATGTCTTGAAAAAGGAAATGAACGTTTCCGAAAGCTCGACCATATAACAAAGAGTATTCTTTAACCCAGCCCAGTTATTTTGACTGCATCCTTAAGATAGTTTCGTAGATTTTTTCCTTCAACTAGTCAGTCAAGACTACCCTTGAATATATATATATATATATATATATATATATATATATATATTGTTATGTTGGGGTGATTGCGGTCGTTTTTTATTTTATTTTATATTTGTTTTCTCACTTTCCACAGCCAGACATCATAACAAAATATATATAATTTTTATTATTTTTTTGTTTTACTTTTGTTTTGCTATTATCTTGCTATTTCCGAAGTCTTTAAGCTAATTCCCTTTTCGAGGATTCATTTAATATGTATTGATAAATAAATACCCACATAAATATTCAATGTCTCCAGCTATGCACTTTACCTCCTTTCTTTTACCTTATTTCCTTCCCCTCAGCTAACTCAATCGGTACGCCTATGGAATCTCAGGGGTCGGTTCTACTGTGGAGCCCACTTGACGTCAATTTCAGAAAATAGCAATTCATTGTTGATCAAACATTGAAAATAATGCAGAGATTCATCAAATAATAATTTCCTTCATTCAGGAAAAACTTATTACTACCTAGTCTGCGATAAATAACCTAATTAGTGCTTCATAGCGAGTATATATACAGCAAATGTGAAATAATGGGATAAAAAGTGAAATTTAATCTAGTTTGTAGGTTATGTGTTCTTTATGGTAATTCGTGAAAAGTTCTAACAACATTCTTTAAAAGTTTTGTTTTTACTTGCACTGTGGTGACTTTTATGGTTTCAAAAAAATACCTTGGGACGTCTGGTAACAAGAATGTCAAAGTTTCAGATTTTCTCCGGTTCCTGGAAACTGCTGATCCTTTTGTCGGTTGTGACTTTTCCTCGTTTTGGCAAATATCCAATGAAAAAGGTGAGTTTAACTTTGCATCTGGGATCTTTTCATCTGCTATGGTTCTTTGTATCATTTCCCATCTTGTCTTGACAAAATAGCTGTTTTCCTTATATAAATTGATGATTTTTCAGGATGTGATTTTATCATGGGTTCTTCAAAAAATTATTTTTTTCCAATCCTCCTCGTTTGTTGATTCTCCTTCCTTGATACCAACACATTTTGTTTTCTTCCTCGCATTTTCTATTTCCACGCACTTTTTGATGCAGTTTTCACTATTTTCACTTCTTTGACAGTTTTTATTTATTACATACTATTTACAAGACATGTAAAAATCATTCTTTTGACGTTTCTGCTTTTCATATATTCAAAATTCCTCATTTTGTATCAGGATCTCTCCTGGCATATCATTGGCTGTTGTGATCAGATCAAATTTCTTATACAGGATGTTCGAACTTTTAATATTTTGTTATCTGCTTGTGCTCGAAATATATATTAGAACATTTTGATTTCTATAAATTTTAAAATTATGCCAATTGCTTGTAATATTGACAACATGTTTATTTCAAACATAGGTATCGATTAATATTATACAAGGTTTCAGAAAAACGGTTGAATCTTCAGAAAAACTGTAAAATAACATAGCACACATTACCAAATCCGATTTTTTTTTTAATTAAGGGTTTTTTTATTTACAATTCTTATTTCAACTCTTTAAACATAACGATATATATATATATATATATATATATATATATATATATATATATATATATATATATAGATGAAAGGAAGGTATATCGTTTTCTACCAAGTGTTGTTCATCCTTGCACTTCTTCACCGCCGAGAGCCGAGAGCCCGAAACACATGTCTATAGTTAACACTTCTGTCTGAGGGCTATGTCCATTGAATTTATTCCATTTTATATATATATTTTTATATATATATATATATATATATATATATATATATATATATATATATATATATATATATATATATATATATATATATATATATATATATATATATATATATATATATAACCATCTGTCACTGTTTAGGATTTTCATCTCCAGTGTTTATATAGCCAAATTCGCACCTCTGTTTGTGTAAGTAAAGTGTCGGAATACCGAGGAAAACAGTGACAAGTGTAAAGTTTCGAATCTAGTAGTTTCAAGAATTCTGATATATTAGCCGAGTGGATTTCCAGCACAGTTTATCATTTATATATTTGCTGATAACCCGACATTTACTGGTAAACCACAGTGAGAGTTCGTGGAACGTTAGTTTTTGTATCGGGGATTTTCACCACTAATGTACAATCCAAATCGTCGATGTTGTCGAATATTAACTGATACAGTCCTTTTCTGGGAGAAGCACCAATTAAATCCAAAATACCGGGTACTTTCATAATAGATCGTTATCGTCTGGTGCAGTTCTTAGGAACTGCCGAATTTGGTCTCTCGTTATAATTATGGACTTCTTGGGTCGATATCTTTCTCTTTTTGCTCAAAAAAGCGATAAGTTTCTGTTATTTTTGTTGTGATAATCGACAATAAATAACTACTTGATGAAAATTACTCTGTCACAGTTTCAGAGAAGCTTTCAAACACTTTGCTATTTCAATTTCCATGACATTCAATTCTATTGTTTCCATAGCATACTTATCAGCTCTAGAGTACCTTGATTGGTGATTAATTTTTGAGTATTGATTCGGGGAATAATTGTTCAACACGTTCGCTGTCAGTGCCATTTTACATAACACAACTCATGGCCGAGGATTGTTTAATAACAAATATGTTTTTTTTTTAGATTATATTATGTTTTGAGGACATAAGAATGGATGAAACCAGCAAATTTGTATGAAATCGCGTGAACGCGGGACTGGCACTGGCTCAAAAAGGTTAGTTGCAATGCCACTACCCTCGTATACTCAAAGTAAAAAACTTTTTTTTTTACAAAAATAAAACAATTTTTGTTTTGCACAGAAAATAACCGAAAATAAGGGTAAGAACGAACATAAACGTGAAAATTAATTTTTCACAAACAAAAATATGTCAGTCAGCGCTGTACTGAAACAGGCCGGTTGAAACAAGATAGGAGTCGTCCGCTAAATCGCGAGTGAGGCACTGGTCGTGCGCAATTGATCCCGCGTTAACGCGGGAGTGGTAACGACACGTTAAAATTGAATTATTAAGCATTTGATGGGCAATTTGATCTGAAATTTACAGAGTAATTCATCAATCAACTGAAATGCCCTTTTGTATGGGATAAAAATCAATAAAGCGAATTTTGCTATATGGAATGTTGAAACTAGAGTCATTTTGCATCAGATATGCTATAATTTTTTCATTTTTCAAAACATTTTTAAACTGAATAATTATTTCAGCAGAATAGTGTATTATATCTCAACTGGTATTTTAAGATTTTACGAAATTTGAATCAGCTTTAATCTAAGTTTTTTATCATATACAGCTTGTTACCACTTCAAACGAATAAACACAATATTTGATTTGCTTTTTGTGTTTTTCATTACCGCCACACAACAAAAATGAAACAATAAATTTATCAGGGTGAATAGCGGGTTGAGAACGAAAGAAAACAAACTTCTTGCTTTTTTTGAATCGCCGATGTTTCGATCTCTATTTTAGATCTTTCTCAAGGAAACAAATACAAGAAAAAGTCTTACAATGGGCACAATTACTTGAAACAATAAAAACAATAGGCAAATTTAGTTTTGTGTGAAACAAATAATTAGATATAAGTTTTTAATGAAATCATAATCACATATACAGTGTCCGGCATAAAGTTCGCAGCACATGGAAAACTTTTTTATTCTTGATTTCTCAAAAAAAAATCATATGTGAAAAAAACTTCTGCTTCTTCCCAAACCTGGAGGGAGATAGAAAAGCATGCTTTGTTTTCAATATAATATGATCTCATCACTTTATTTCTCACGGTAGAATTCAAATTCATGGGGAAATATTGTTCAAAATCGAGTGTTGGTCGAAATTCGAATCATAGCCACCTATGACCAATTTCATATTTCAACTTTTTTTCCCATTTTTTCCTCACTATTTTCTCATTCCCTCATTTTCCCTCTCATCGGAAAATCATATTTATTGAATTATGTGACGTAATTTCACAAAATCTTGCCTCAAATAGTAAATAAAACTGAATTGTCTCCAAGGTATGATGCCAGAATGAAAATGAATATATTTTCACACTACGAATAATATTTTTCAAGACCATCAGGAATTGTAAAATATGACAATTTTTCATTGATTTTTTTTAACAGGCAAGACAACAGAATGCATTTACAATATTTTATTGAATTTTTTGGAGCATTCAACGTACAAAATTAAGGTTTTAATCCACTCGAAAAATCGAAGTTGTTACATTCGACTTCGATAGCAATACCCAGCTTCCATAGTTTTGTTCTTTGAATGTGAATGATTGAGATACAGAACATTTGCCGATCCCTATTGGCTTTGAAAATAAATTCATTTCTAATTGTAAACAGACCATTTTTGACGCATCAAGAATAACTACAAATATGTAGAGTAATTCCAGTAGTTTTTCAATTCAATCATGGCTGCTCGACTAATTATACAGGAGAGAGTGGAGATTGTAATGAGTATCATACTTGTAGAGACACTGCCAATATTTTTAATGAAAGACATCCAGGTAAAAACGTTCATTATTCGACAATTTTGACAATAATTTCGAAAACATTCAGGGAATCTGGATCGGTTTCGAAAAAATACAAAGTGACACATAAACGACCGATAATTGAAAATGAAAAAACCGTTATGAATTGAAAATCCAAGAATGTCATCGAAAAGAGAAGAAAATCTTGGTATATCCGATCGAACAATGAGAAGATTTCTAGGTAATAATAAATTCAAACCGTATAAACCAAAATTCATACACACTTTGAAACCGTGAGATCCGGATTATCGCTTGGATTTCTGTTTCTGGTTTCAGTCTATGATGAAAGATAATAGACAGTTTTCGAAAAAAATTCTTTACAGTGACGAGTCAACCTTCACATCAAATGGGGTAATCAGCTCATAGAATTGCAGGTGATGGGCAGATAATAATCCCCATTTCAGGATACAATGTAGATACCAGTATCACTTCAAAGTAAACGTCTGGTAAGGAATTCTTAATGACATTATTGTTGGACGAGTATTTTTCAGACAACCACTGAATTCTGTAAGATACTTAAGAATGCTGCAGACGTTTCTCTCCGATTATTCAGATGATATTCTTCTGGACATGAGAGCTGGAATGTATTTTCAACAAGACGGTACATCCGTTCATTCTACGCTAGAAGTGAGAAGGTGGTTAAACGGAACATTTCCAAATCGATGGATTGGAAGATATTCCAATAACGCTTGGCCCGCCCGGTCACCGAGCCTCACTCCTTTGGATTTTTTCTTATGAGGATATCTCAAACAGAAGGTATATTCAAGAAGACCATTTCAAAATATACGTCATTTGGAGAGTACTACTCGGGGATTAGCTCCCCAGATACTAAGAAATGTTCATGATGCAATGCACCGCCGTACTATGCAGTGTATTGAGAATGGAGGACTCCACGTAGAATAAAGCATAGGATATATTTGTTTCAAAAAATGTTATTTGTATTGTGAAAATAAATAAATTGGCATTCTGGTATCATACCTTGGAGATAATTCAGTTTTATTTACTATTTGCAGCAAGATTTTGTGAAATTCCGTCACATAATTCAATTAATGTGATTTTCCGATGAGAGGGAGAAATGAGAAAACATTCAGAGAGTGATATCATCATATCTAACAATGAACTTTTCGTCTCGCACAATATTCCTTATGTTGTACAGGGCGATGAGGAAAAAATGGGAAAAAAAGTTGAAATATGAAATTGGTCATAGGTTGCTAAGATTCGAATTTCTGGATCAACATTGGATTTTAAACAATATTTCCCCACGAATTTGAATTCTACCGTGAGAAATAAAGTGATGGGATCATATTATTTTGGAAACAAAGCATGCTTTTCTATCTTCCTCGTATAGGGTCGTATAAAATTCCATTTTGGTGTTTGCATTTCAGGTTTGAGATGAAGCAGAGGTTTTTATCATGAATGATTTTTTTTTGAGAAATCAATGATAAAAAAGTTTTCCATATGCTGCGAACTTTATGCCGGGCACTGTATATCATTAGAGGAAAACAGAAAATTCAGTACGAAACGTATAGTTTTAATATGGTCTTAAATCTATGGTAGTACAAATTTCTGATGTATCCATCACAATATAGAGACAAACACGTTTACAATTAACATCGAGCAAATGAACGAACAAATACGAACAATAACAATGTTTCCTCTTTCCTAAATGGTAGTACATGTGAACGGAATGTTCGAGATTTAGTAGAAGGATGTGGGTTTAAGTTTATCTATAACTCTTTTCACTTTTTTATCACTATTGGTTTTTAAACATCTTTTTTTCAATGTATTGTCTTGTTTGTCCAATATAACACTTGTCACAATCAAAGCAAGGGACTTCATAGATTATATTAGAGCACAGATCTTCAGGTACAGGATCTTCAATTTTAGAAAAAATTGAACCAACCACTTCAACATTATAAATAGTCAATTTGCATTGCGGTACCCTCTTCACAATATAATAACATGTATAAAAACCATTAGCGATAAGAGCCATAGAAAAGTGAAAAAAAGTTATAGATAAAATTAAGCCCACATCCTTCTACTTCGGCTCGATTATTCCGTTCATGTACTACCATTTAGGAAAGAGGGAACATTGTTACTGTTCGTATTTATTCGTTCATTTGCCCGTGTTTGTCCCTATATTGTGAAATCCAGAAATTTGTACTAACATAGACTTAAGACGTTTGTTTGAAGGTTGTAGACGATGTGGTAACTTGATTACTATCGTTTCGGACGTCCATCGTCTTAATGTATTTGAAAGGTTTTCACGACATTTCGAATGCTTGTATCTGCAATCGTCTTCAGGTGAATACTGACAAGTTTAGGTGCTACTTACCAATTTATATGACTGTCGGCGCAATGATGCGTGCAATTCCGCCATGTGCAGCGGTGCGTGAAGTTTCGCGCGGTGTGGTGGTGCGTGAAGTTTCGCGCCTCTGCAGCCCGCCAGAAAGAGCAATCAGGGGTTTCCATACGTTCTTGATCTCAACGCTCGGTTGACTAAAGGCGTTATTGGCTTCGATGTAGGCAGCATCTTTGAACTTTCGTTTGAACCAATGCTCCTCTCTATGTAGAACACTTGCGTCGTCCCATAGAACTCGATGGTGCTCAGTCCAGGCGTGGTCAGCGATTCCCGATTTTGATGTTTCTCCACGTTGAGTCCATTTCTTGTGCTCATCCAATCTTACCGATAACGGTCTCTTTGTCTTTCCAATGTAGGAATCTCCGCATTCACATGGAACTTCATAAATGCAATTCTTACTGATTTCATTTCTGTTGTCAGGTTTGGTCTTGATCAGGAAACTTGGTTGAGGTACGTGGATGACACCTCCATTATATGGAATCACGGAGACAAACATCTCCAGGATTTCTTCTCAAGAATTAACAGAATCAGGGATTCGATCAAATTCACGATGGAAATGGAAACCAACAGTGCCTTACCCTTCCTCGATGTGAACGTTGAGAGAATAGGCAATGAAATCCGCACCTCCCTACAGAAAAAAGACACATACGGGGCAGTACCTCAGTTACAGCTCCAACCATCCGAGTTCGACGAAGAAAGGGATCGTGAGAACATTGGTAGAGAGAGCGACGCACATATGCAACGACGTGGAGTCACTAGATGCCGAATTAAACCACATCAGAGAGGACCTCCACCGGAATGGATATCCCAAGAAACTCCTAGAAGAAGTTTTGAAACAACTCCTGAGAACGAAGACATCTGAAGAGCAACAACAAAGCACAGTGTTCTGCCTTCCGTACTTCAGAGATGTCTCCGAGAAGATCAGAAGGATCGGAAACGAGTTCAACATCAAGAGCTGCTTCCAATCCGGCAGTACTTCACGGAGTTTCCTGACCAAGACCAAACCTGACAACAAAAATGAAATCAGTAAGAATTGCATTTATGAAGTTCCATGTGAATGCGGAGATTCCTACATTGGAGAGACAAAGAGACCGTTATCGGTAAGATTGGATGAGCGCAAGAAATGGACTCAACGTGAAAAAACATCAAAATCGGGAATCGCTGACCACGCCTGGACTGAGCACTTTCGAATTCTATGGGACGACGCAAGTGTTCTACATAGAGAGGAGCATTGGTTCAAACGAAAGTTCAAAGAGGCCGCCTACATCAAAGCCAATAACGCCTTTGGTCAACCAAGCGTTGAGATCAAGAACGTATTGCAACCCCTGATTGCTCTTTCTGGCGGGCTGCAGAGGCGCGAAACTTCACGCACCACCACACCGCGCGAAACTTCACGCACCGCTGCACATGGCGGAATTGTACGCATCATTGCGCCGACAGTCATATAAATTGGTAAGTAGCACCTAAACTTGTCAGTATTCACCTGAAGACGATTGCAGATACAAGCATTCGAAACGTCGTGGAAACCTTTTGAATACATTAATACGATGGACGTCTGAAACGATAGTAATCATAGACTTAAGACTTCTACGATTTTAAAAACGGTAATCAATTGAAACTATATATTTTCTAATACATTTTCTGTTTTCCGTTTTCCTCCAATAACCTATATGTAAGTCAACCAAACTTGTTAAGATTTCATCAACAGATTATGTTTAATTATTTGTTCTACGCAAAACGAAATTTACCCAGTTTTTATTGTTTTGAGTAATTGTTCCTATTGAAAGAATTTCTCTTGAATTTTTAGCCTTGAGAAAGATCTAAAATGGAGATCGAAACGTCGGCGATTTGAAGAAAGAGCAAGAAGTTTGTTTTCTTTCCTCCTAAACCCGCTATCCACCTGATAAATAGTTGAGAAGGACACGAACTACAAGAATATGAAACAATAAAATATACTCCTCATACTTGTTTGATAACTTCTCATAGGCCAGTAGAGATAGACATGATTTTCCCAAAGTTTAATAATGATTACAAAAGTTTTGAAACTTCAGTAGAGTGAAGGGACTTTCATTTTCACATTATTAACGCGGAAAAAGTTCTGCAAACTTTCGAAGTTTTGAAAAATAGCAATTTACATCCTCTTATAAATTTGCAACCATTCAAACAACACGGAAATGTTTGCTTTATAAAAAAAAATTGTTTTAGGTCCTAATTTTTCGATTAAAATTCCAAAAGTTCTACAAACTCGAAAAAATAACTAAAATAATGTTCTTGACAAGAGTTTTGATTTGCAACCTTTTGCGTCAAACTGAACATATATTTTATTTTTTCATTGAATTGATTTTTTTTATTAAAATAAGAATCGGAATTATTACAAAAGTTTCAAATGATGGTTGCAAGTGGATATGTCCTGACATACAATGTTTTCATTAATTTGCAAACTCATCTGCAACACGCAAATGAGGGTAAAATTAAAAGGAAAATATTTTCGTATTTGTACTCTACCAAGAAAGTTAAAGTTCATCGAATCGGGCAGATAACTCATTTTACCAATTGGTGGCAGTATAATGATTCGCAAACTATGTAACAATGCGAAACATAAGGAATAAAAAATAAATTTTTTTTGCAACACCCCTGTTATATGATTAATAAAGATGTTGATATACCTAATAAATGCCATTCATTGTGTTACCAAGTTGATTATCGACCAAGAAGAAGCTCGTCAACGGTACGTGAAATCATTCAATGTTGAAAGCTAACGTTTTCGATATGAATTCAAAACATCATATTACAATTAGGAATTTGCATAAAAAATACTCTGAGTTCTTTGATGGAGGATCGGGAATCTCTCGACTCATTTTCATATTTTTTTTGTATCATTAAAAAATGGAGGAAAATTGAGATTTTGAAAACCCTCGAATAGTTGTACATTAGTACGATTAACCGACAACTGTGTTACGTCACAATGTTTTGTTTACAGAGTAATGCATGCACATCAGTTTAGTAACATGATGTATTACCAGAATAACAAGAGGACTGACAATTGTATTTTTATGTCAAATAACTATATAACTAACCAAAAACAATGCACTTTCATCTAATGGTCCTGGAGCTACAACTGCAATTAAATTGCCTACCTCTTTATTTTACATTTTTTTATAAATCAAGAAAATGATTCTTACGTGTGGATCACATTTCAGTCCTTAATGCGATTTCAATAGAATTTTTTATGCGAAACCACAATTGGAGAAAGTCGAGTGGAAAGGTAAATTATAATTTCATTTAATAGAAATACATACCTGTAAAAATTCAATTTGAGATGTAATGTCGATTTCATCAATTTTTATTTATCAACAACGTTTCTGTTTGATGATGAAAATTATGTACTTGCAAAATATACAATGGATAACGTTTTCCTATAGAGCATCGATTATTTATTTTAAAATCTCGTCGATTGCTATGAAGTTACAAGTGAAAATTTTGAAAGAAGAAAGATTGCATGTCATTTCTAATGCGATGAAAAATTAATATATTTCAATAGTATTTTACCAGATCTTAGCAAAAATGTTTACACTTTCGATTGGTGCATTCGAAAATATTAGATTAAATTAATTTCGCTGATTAGTCGAAAACAGTGATTGCTTCTAAGGTTAATAATTAGTTTCAAATTTTACAATGGTTATTAACTACGTAACCGTTTTATTCTTCGGATGCAATTTCAATCAACCAGCACAAAATATAACAGATATATGCGATGGACCACTGTAGACAAATGTCGGTTTAATATATATCTTGTACCTATTCGCACAATGTTTACAATTTGTGGCCAAATTATAAAAAAAACAAATCATTTATACAAAAAAAAAAATTCCGTTGGATAATGACGGTTGAAAATCTCTTGTGTCACGTAAAATATTATTCGTTATTTTAATTGCAACTTGCATAACTTCTAAATTATTTCAGAAATTGTAAAAATGCAAAAAAAAGATTTTGATGGATAATAGGTTCCGTTTTTCGTATGAGATTGCAAAGTTACATATCCACTGAGACCGATATTCTCTTTATTTGCAACCACAATAAAAAACTTTTGTAATTATTTCAATGGTTGTGTGCATTGAAAATGGGAGCGTCGATAAAAAAGTTTAATAAATAACTGATGCGTTTTTCAGAAATGGTTGCAAATGTACGTGAATATTTGAAACTTTTAATCCGTTCAGTTATCCAATTTGCAGAACTTTTGTGATTTTTTTGAACAAATTACAATGAAAAACTTAAACAAGTGACAAAAAACAAGGTTTCGTAACTTATACAGGGTTGCAAACTCAATGCACGTTGTAAAACACCATTTCTATGCCTAGTTTGCAGAATTTTTGCAATTTTCAGTGCAAAAATAAAGCATAAAAACGTTTTTTGCAATTAAAACAATGTTCCGTTCATCGCACACGTCTGCAAAATTTTTTAGTTTTTTTTCATTAATGCACTAATATACCATTGAAGTTTGAAAACTTTTGGAATTAATGTTAATTGATTGTCTATATCTACTGGTCTATCAAGCGACTTTGCTTGAAGCGTAATTTCTTGTCATTGTCGGTAACCCTCGAAAATAAACGGTTCGATACGTACTCGGTAGTGAGTTTTACATACATACCAATATTG
Organism: Gonioctena quinquepunctata; assembly: GCA_018342105.1. Taxonomy (NCBI): domain Eukaryota; kingdom Metazoa; phylum Arthropoda; class Insecta; order Coleoptera; family Chrysomelidae; genus Gonioctena; species Gonioctena quinquepunctata. The sequence goes on along the minus strand of JAFIRS010001562.1, from coordinate 213,198 downwards.
ACAATTCAACCGTGGAACTGGTATTGGCTTATTTCCAATTCATTATCATGTTCGTGTTTATTTAGGACTCGTGGAAGTATGGAAGTACCAGTAATTGGGTGCTAAGTAACTCGTATGCTAAACGCGTGCTTACCATTCGAAAATGATACGTCAAATTTGAAGAGGCACTTGTGTGGTATGCGGGATTGAATTCTGGAGGAATTAGAGTGGAAACGTTAATTGTTTTTCAACTACACGTTCCATTCCATCCGTTGAATGTTATTTTATTATAGTCTGATCAACAAGTTAAAAAACGGGTTAATTCTTGTTCCAGGTTCTAAAAATATATGCGATAGCTCATTCGATTCGGAATGACGTCTAGAAAAATGTATCTCGAGCTTTTATTAGCACATAAAAAATGGCAATTCTTATTAAGAAAATAAGATGAAAAAATAAGATATTCAGTTTTTTGTTAATAACTCAAAAACTATTGATATTCAGAAACTTTTGAAAAGAGTTCCTCAAAGAGGAGGAAATTTCCAATAACAAAGTCACGCCCCCCGGAATTCTATCTCCATCATTTATAATTTTTATTCAACGCCTAAAATAGGTCTCAGCGCGGTCATTAGGGCATAAGCGTATATCACACAAAATAATTTTTTTATAGTATTAAATATTGATTTAAAAATTTGAAAAAATTATGGTGTCATCAGATCACTTGGAAGAATGAAAACACGTTGGAAAAAAAATATATAGATTTTTCAAAAAGTTATACGATTGTTAATTAACACATTTTTATCCAATCTCTGTTTTTACAAATGTCAAATTAACGTTTAAATAATTGACCTATACATTTTTTACTTTTTGGTGCCCTTCTTATATACATACTTAACAAGATCACGTGATGAAAGTTCATTAAAGTTTTATATTTTGTTTGTTATATTTTTTTTAAATGAACAATAAATGAAATATTAAAAAAATGATGTTAAAAAAAAATTTTGTTGACAATTGTTATTTTTTAACAATGGAATAAAAAAACGTAGGAAAAAAATTATTTACGTTATTTGTTAAGAAATTGTTTATAAACAAATAGACGAGTATAATATTTGAAAAAAAATATTTCTCACCATTTCATTGTGAAGACAAAATAATGATTGAAAAAAAAACTTTATGAATTTTGTAATTTTTTAAAATATTTTTTTTATATTTCGTTTGTTCAAATAATTAAGAATTTGTTTTCTCTTCAAATATCATGATTGGCATTTCTCTACAGTCCTTCTACAAAAGCTTGAATGTTATGGCATCAGGGGCACTGCCCTTCACTTTTAGGAGTCTTATTTAAAGGGTAGACAACAATACATATCTTTCAATGGATCAGTTTCCGAAACAAAACCGGCAACGATAGGAGTGCCTCAAGGCTCCGGTGCTTGGACCACTTCTATTTATAATATATGTCAACGACTTATTCTATCATATACAGCCATCTGATTGCATCTTTTTCGCGGATGATATAACTTTCTTCCACTCTGGCAACAGTACTGCCACGTTATTAAAAAATGACCACACTACACAAACCAAAGTAGATGAGTGGCTTATACCTAACTGACTTGTAAATAAACCAAAAACATCCCAAAAAATCACTTTACCTATGAACAATGACATCTCTCATGGAACTGTCGAACTTTTAGGAATTAATCTTGACAGCAAACTCAAATGGCATGACCACATCGATTATCTAAGCAAAAAACTCTCTACCAAAATTTTTTTACTAAGAAGACTGAAGAAATCAATCAGCAGTACGGCTCTCAAAATATCGTATTTCTCTCTGTTCCACTCACACTTAGCCTGCGGAATAACCTTGTGGGGCAATTCCTCACAGGCCGAACGCATTTTCATTCTCCAAAAAAGGCTGTCAGAATAATTGATGGTGCAGGACCCAGGGACACCTGTGAACCTATATTCTCTGAATTGAACATTATGACATTACCGGCTTTATATATATTTCACTCTCTTATAGAGATTCATCGTAAAAATCACTTATTTATCAGACATAACAACATACATGGCTATCGAACACGGAACAACAATTCACTCATTAACCCTAGATTCCGACTGAAAACGTCATCCAATAATTCATTGAATAAACTACCTGATAGTTAGAAAAAGCAGAACACCATCCAATTCAAAATTTCAATCAAGCAGATGTTACAAAGGTACAATTTTTATTCATGTGTCAAAATTACTGATACATAAAATACCCATCTTCTCGGTTCTGCAGTACTTATCTATTTATATTTCTCAACTCAATTTTGAGATTTTTTCCCAAAATTTTGACTTTTTTTCTCAAAATTTTGACTTTTTCATTCTCAAAATTCTCACTTTTTTTCTCAACATTTTGAGATTTTTTCTCAAAATTTTGAGTTTTTTGGATTCTCAAAATTTCGACTTTTTTCCCAAAATGTTGAGACTTTTTTCGCAAAATTTTGACTTTTATTCTCAAAATTTTGAGTTTTTTTTTATTTTGAGAATAAAAGTAATTTTTTTTTTAAATAACTCAAAATTTTGAGAAAAAAAGTCAAAATTGTAAGAATTTAATAAAAAAAGATACTGGTATGATGGCGCCAATACGCCGTCGTAAAAATAAAAGAGTTTTTGACCACCAAAAAAGTTTACAGTTCGAATACAAAAGCGACAAGCTTTTGAATCTAAAACTCACGGAATAACTTACGTCACACATCCAAAGCAATAATTTTTTGTTTTTCAGTGCATTTGAATAAACATTTCCCCAAATGACTGGCACTATTACACTATAGATACTTTTTTTGGTGATTGTTTCTGGCAGTGATTTCAGAACTGCAAACATAAGGAAAATTGACATTTACCTCAAGTGATTAGGTAATTTATTAGGCCTGGATTATTTGTTTCGACTTTTTCCCTACCTGGCTATTATATTTTTCCTTCTTTTCCGTCATACTAAACAAAACGAAAACTGTGTGATTTATTTCATTTGTTTGTTGGTTATGTCAAATCCAGTAGATAATTACTATATTGGCCAACCTGACATTTCCACAAACATTCTTGAAATCTCCTCCATTCAGGGGGAATAAATAGAACCAGTCACGCCTGTAACAGTCGACACAATAGTTTTCGCGTGTTTTACAAATTTTACTCTAGTACCTTGCCATTGTAACGAAAACATCTCCGTGAGTTTTTTAAACATTGTGAACTAGTTGGTAGTGTAATAGTTGTATTCGTTTTGGGGTGTTTGCAATAATAATATCATGCAAAACATCTTGACTTCACAAAAATGAGCAATTAGATACATTTCTAAAGCAAAGGCACGGGATCCTTGCAAACGACTTTTTGTCCTACATATAAGTTGCATACTGTTATTGCCATTTTCATTGCGGAGACAGTTTTTCTTATAAAAAAACACATAAATAAATAAATTTAAAAAGGCTGTTTACTTCTTGCTATGTAGCCGACCCTACTATACCGTGGAAGAATTTTATGATGATTCCTTTTAATTCATTTCAATTTACATAGGACTAATTCCGCTCTTTTGGCCATCACGGATGATCTTTTCAAGGACGCGGATAATGGTGAAGTCTCCTGTTTGCTTTTATTAGATTACAGTAAGGCCTTCGATACACTGGATCATTCTATACTTTCTCTCAAACTTAGGTACTTTGGCTTCTCAAATGGAGCTGTAGAATTCATACGTAATTATCTATGCAATCGTACCCAGCGCGTCGTCTCAGAAGGTATTGAGTCTGATTCACTATCGGTTGCTTACGGTGTTCACCAAGGATCTATATTGGGGCCACTCCTGTTTTCTTTATACATTTCCGATTTTTTCAACATTATAGAGTTTGCTAAAATTCATCCCTACGCCGATGATACTCTACTGTATTTATCTTTCAATGCTCTGCAACACAACAAAACATAAAATAATTTAAATGAAGATTTGAATAAATTGTACGAGTTTTCCACTGCCCATAATTTACGCTTGAATTCAAAAAAATCACAGATCATGTTATTCGGTTCGAAAAGGAAAGTGAAAGTGCTGTGAAGATATTTTTTTATCTTTTTTGTGGTCGAGTTGAAAAACAGCTATAGCTGACACTTCGCCTTTTCATCGTTCACCTTCTCTCTATTAATGAATACTGTTGTATTTTTTTTTTGTTATATATAGAATTTGAAATGATGAATAAAACCGCTTTATTATTATTATTATATTTGTACTGCCTTAGATTATAACATCAATTAGCATATATTACAAAAAACCCTATTATTTTATTTTACATGGTTTTCTATTGTATTTGTTTATTTATCTCCTATATGTAATTGACTTAGTTGTAGCTCATTACATTTTTAATATCATAAGTTAGTGCTTTGTCCACAAGAATGTACGTTCTTTATGAAAATAAAGTATATTGATTGATTGATTCAATCAAGTTTTACGTTTTGATGAATTATAAGTAGCGGATTCTTTCAAACAGTATATTCATTATTTTTCAGTATAAGAAACTCAAAGAAGGGACATTTCAATTAATTAACTTCGGTTCGGAGCCAAAAATCTTAGTGCATTGGACGATTCAAATGAGAATCACGAATATTGCTTTCATAAATGACATCTAAATCCACGCCCGTCATAACCGGCATAACTAATATCATCGATCCCCGTGAAGTAAGGTCCCCAACAAACAAAACGCGTTGTTCACATGGTAAATTAAGTCACTGTAGGCGTAACCAGTAACATTACCATCACACGTGACCTGTATACTTCGATGATTGATCATTACGCCCTATGGGAGTAATGAAGATTGCAGTCTAATATCTTTTATGCAAATTAAACACGACAATGGTCGTTATGGGATATTACTAATTTACATTCATCACCGAATGAATGTATTAAACAGCGTGAAATGAATACATGAAGGATGAGGAAAGAGTGAAATTATGAATTGTCACGTTTATGTGTGAAAGATTCGAATTACGAGCTTACTTTGGTTAGCCATAATTGACAATTTCGAAAATGAGCATATGCTTATTTCATCATTTCCTGTTCGAAACATCTACTTCTACGCCAGTTTTAGGGGTCACGAAATTGCAAATAATATTTTCGTGCCTTGCAAACTTTGGCGGCATAATTTTAAGTCGCCAATTGAGTTTCCACCTTTTTCAATATCGCGGAAGATGGCGGAAATGAACGTTATTGTTAGAAGCAATTTTCGCAAATGCCACAAAATTCCAAACTTTGTGCATATTCTTCTAAAAGTTCTGCTATGCAAACAAGTCTACGTATAAGTTTGCAACCCTATAAAATGTCGGGAAAACCGGGCAATAGAATTTTATCAATTAAGTCGATTTTCGCGGATGACACAAAATTCCAAACTTTGTGCAATTTTTTCTCAAAGTTCTGGAATGGCAAACAAGTCTATCTATAAATTTGCAACCCTATAAAACGTCGGGAAAACAGGGCAATAGAATATTATCAATTAAGACGATTTTGTGTTTGTGGAAAGCGATTACTGTTAAAATGCCTCGGTGTGCCGTAAAATACTGTAGTGTACCCAGTGCAATTTTTATGCAAGGTGATTTTGTCAATTTTTTTTTTCATTTTTAATTTCGGACTTTTATTAAATGCTTACTTATGATAATATTGTAATTTGTAATTTTAAAATGTGTTTGCCAAATTAATTGAAATGTTGAAATAACTTATATTTTACATCCCTCAGAAATGAAAAAAAGTGAGAAGAGTGGAGGGTTGCATTAAATCTTGAAAAGGAAAAAACTTTTACACACCCTCGTGTTTGAAACTTACCCTTCAGTAAAAGGGCATATGGTTTGAAAAACTCGCCCAATGCGTTACATTTGAATAATGATGCAATACCCAGACAGTTAAGATATTTTTAAACTGAGGCTTTCATACTACACTTCGTGTATAGTTATTCTAATCCCAATTGGAACGGCAATAAAAATAAGAGCACTTCGAGGAGTGTTCATATGCACTTCCCTGCAAATGGAAAATTTATATACTACCAGTGTTTTTACTTTCAAAGCGTTCCTGGTACAATCATAAAAAAGTTCTGTCGTGTGGAAGAGAATTCCTTCTCGAAACTTTTTATGTCGGTCCAATTGGGATTAGAAATACTATACATGTATACATTTTTTTCAAAAAAATGTTTTTTTGTGTGAGAACAACAATCATTTTCAATTTTATTACAAATATTCAGTAGTTCTGTAGCACATGCCATATAATTTGTGAATTGTTGAAACAGTGTGATATTCCAATAGGTAACACAATTGCTATTGCAATAAAGAGGACGATTTCAAATTCGAAAAACGTATTTTACTTCAAATTATTGATAACAAAATATATCACTAACTATATAGGAATATTATATAAATATAATATAATGTAGTTACACTTTGTATAAATTGCTGCCTATTTTCTATTTCATATTTTACAACATGAGAAAATATTTCCAAAGTTTTGTTTATACTCAGCTTCTCATTCAGAAATACATGAATTAAGAGGAACATTCTCAATTGAATATTGAATAGAAATACTTTACTGTGAATTGAAAAATCCACAATAAAAATGAAGTTGCTTTTGTGAATGTCTAACAGAAAACAACTACTTCCCCGGCTAAAGCCACGCTGGACATTGAACTACATCTGATTTTATGAACATCCTGTTCATTGATTTGTTGGAAATATGAACATGATGTTCATAAAATCAGATGTGAAATCATCTGCGACTGAAAGATAAACTTTAGTCACTATCTTTCATCTTTAGCCGGGGAAGTAGTTGGTTTCTGTTAGACGTTCACAAAAAATAACTTCATTTATCGTGGATTTTTCAATTCACAGAAAAATATTTCTGGTCAATATTCAATTGAGAATGTTTCCCTTTTCATCCTGTTCATATTTTCAAACAAATTAATGCATGAATCAAATTCTGGATTCTCAAGTCAATATCGTGGTGTTTTTTTTGTTTTCCTTTTCTTGATTAAGAAGTTTCCCCTTTCTTGATTCAACAAACTTAAACAAACATAAAAAAACGCTATTATTTATGCGTTTTTTGTTACAATTATATGCCATGCTATTTTATTAGTTTTTCGCAAAATACCCAATAATATTTAGCTCTTTCTAATTTACTTGTGTTCGTTCTCAATCTTATTGGTCTTTAATGGTGGCCAAAGCAACAGCACTGGGAACATTGACAATATTGACCAGGGACCATTTTTTTTTCAAATTATTGTGGCAGCTTATTCTGTCTTTTTGTGTAATTTTACTAATGAGTATTTTACATAAGCATAAAACAAATTCCTGAGTTCTGAGTAAGTCAAATTTAAAAAAATTAACATCTTGGAGGATAAAACCCATCAATTTTGAAGTAGAGGAATTTCAAGAATTTCTTCTGAACTTTATCTATACTATGAATATTGGATATATATATATATATATATATTATATTGTTATTATGAAAAATCAGTTATATATTTCAAAAGGAAATAACCCACAAAAACAATAATTACTTAATAGCTATTAGTTTCAAGAGATTGTTTTTACATAATTTTTGAAGTTCTATTTCCTTTATGAAGCCTCTGTATGATATGAATAGATAAAAATATTCAAATACTATAATACAATCAATTTCATACACTGTCATAATGATTACAACCCATAATTATTCGAAAGACAACAAGAAAGGTCTATATTTACAAAATCATCCTGAATAAAATGTGATAAACAAAATTATAAGCTTGAAACATACAGTATATAAAATTGTATGTAACTAAAAATAGCCAATGGGAGAACAACAAACTTCTTGATGACAATAGCCAATCAGGGAACAGTATGGTCAAATGTAAGATTTGAAATTGTGAGAAAATAAGAACGGAAAAGTGTCAGAAACAATTATGATTGAATATTGTAAATAGTCTTTAAGAAAGGAAAAATAGATTCATTTATAAGTTTTGACAAATAACCCCAAACAGTGAAAATGTGAGAACATAGTGCGCGAATTCAAAAATTTGTAATCAAAAGGAATGAGGAGAAATGGTATCCAAGTAACGGAGAAAACAAAGCCACAAGGAGAGACCGAAAATAATTTTAAAACGAATGCCAGGTTTTATTTGGGAGAAAAAAAAAATCAATAATTTCAACATTATAAGCAGAAAATCAACATTACCTTATTTGTACACCACATACAAATATTCCAAAGCTGATTGCTGAATTTGTATAGTTCCTTCTTTTGGTATTGGAGTTCCTGAGAGCATTGGATTGAGAGAGAATCCAAATTCTGGATGTATATTGAACAGCGCCAGTTCCAGCGACAGGTATAAACTTTCCTAGTGCACGTCACGAACTGAACAATTTCACTAATAACTCATATCCCATCAGAAGAACTTTATTCCACTTGATTTTGAACTATTAAAGAAATTTCCACTTTCAAGGTAAAAGTGAGGTTGTGTCTATTTAAAATTATTACGAGGCCAGGTAAAATTAAGTTTTCCTGAATAAAGGAAATGATTGCTTTTTGATACTATCTCGTTTCTTTTCCACAATTATCAGCAATCGTATTTATGAACATTGGAAAGATTGAGATTTGACATCAAGCAGTGGTTAGTGGCTCAATTGCCTGAACCGGCTGTCTGAGACAAGAGGCGTACCAACTGAGTTTAGTCGTTGTAAGAAAAATGATAACAATTGGCAGCAACGTGACGAGAGAACTGTGACGTTAGCTAGCAATTATTATTACATCACAAAACATATTATACAGGGCGAAAATACTTATCTATCAATATTTCATAACAAAAAACTATTATCATAACAACTATTGTTTTACAATTTGATATTTCATTACAATATATATATATATATATATATATATATATATATATATATTCTATATTTTAAAATAAGAGTGGTCGATCATACAGAGGCTCAAATACTGAAAAATGTTACAAAACTGGCACTTAACTTAGTCCGTAGGAAATTGAAGGGGGTGGAAATCCCAGAATTATTACAAATCCTCAATATTATGATATCTTCTAAATGAGTTCCCCCAACGGGGAATATTGAGGTGGATAATTAGGATCATTTAGGTATGATTTTTCGTCGTGCTCTCAATGGGAATAAAACGGGAATGCACCCAACAAGAAAACACCCTATGTAGCCTGTGTTATCTAGGTATCGAGGAAAATCCAGTGAAACTTTACTAAACCACCCTTTCAATTACGTAGTCTGATAAACGTCAATCCGATTAGACACGAGCGCATAACTAAATGCAAGTAGTTTCGTTTCCAAAACCTCGGCAGCATATAAATCCCAACGAATTCAAGTCGCACCTGTACTTTTATTAACGCTGAATTAGCTTCAATAAAGTTATTATTTCACGTCAGATTGGTATATGTAAAACACATTTTAATATGAAAGGAAATAAGGCTAATAAAAAACCGGCATGGCATGAACAAGTTAATCGGCATTTTGAACTGGTAACAAACGATCTGATGAAAAATTAAGCTCTGCAACAACTCATTCATTCTTACGTTTAATAAATTGCGCTCATTACCTGATAGAACCTCGGTGGGCAGGTCAGAAACACGAGAGTCATATGAAGATTAATAAATTATTATGTCAAGAAGAATGAAGCCCGAAATGATCATATTGAGCTCCTATTAATATACACTCAGAGAAAGACAAATTGAAATATATCCATTTCATCTTATGATTCTCGAAAAGTGCATTATTTTATTTTTTGAATTTTATACAAGAATTAGTCGACAGAACTTGCTCCTTGAAATGGTTTATGTAAAAATTGATTACGATTAGGAAATATGTTCATACTGCGGAGTTTGAATGAATTAAAAGTAAAACAAAAATTAAAAACAAGCTTTTATCAATCGGCCCAAAAAAACATACCAAGGAGTTCATAAAACCCATAATGTAAACCCCAAACCCACAAAAGAGTTGAATATGGTTGCTCTATAGGAGTGTCATCAGTATAAGCATGATACATGGACACATACTACCCATAATCAGTATGTTCATATTCTTATGCGATTGAAAGCTTGTCGCATGATTTCCTTAACCTTCCGATATATCCTCAACCTCGTCGCGATCGAGGTTTGTTCCAATTTTGAATGGAATCGGACTATAATCATAGAAGTCGTCGCCATCTTGGAGCAACCATCTTGATTCTGCCAAAAAAAACCCATATAGCAATTGAAGAGTACAGGGAAAAAACGGGCAAAGTCATTTTATAATAAAGTGCAGTAATCTCTATTTTAAAGTTTGAAACCGTTTAATTACCTTACTTTGGGGTTTATAACTATGTTGTATTGTACAAACAATAAAAACATATTTATAAAACTATATCGGTGACAAAAAACAATTCCACCACCGCAATCAGCATGAAATTCTCTATAATTGGTATGATTTTCATCAACGCACATCTTGTGGTTCTGATTATACGAGGGGTGTAAAAATTGACGATGCTCGATAAAAAAAACATTTTCTCTAAAACTCTGAGGGTGACAAGGAAGAAGATTTCACTACGGTAAACATCATCAAATTCTTCATAGTTGGTATGAGTTTCGTGAACGCACATGTTGTGGTTTGGATTTTACAAGGGGTATGAAGAATTGTTGTTACTCGATAGAAAAATCATTTTCGCGAAAACTGTAAGGGTGACAAGAAAAACGATTCCATTACGGTAATCAACCTGAAATTCTATAATTCTCATAATTTTCATGAACGCACCTCTTGTGATACTGATTTATCAAAGGGTGGAAAGAACTGACGCGATCCCCATTGAAAAAATCATTCGATCAAAAAGTCTGTTAGTGACAGAAACATTTCCGTAGAAAAGTGACGTCATCTTGAGAGGTCCCTTTCATAATATGAATTTTCATGATTCCAGGTTTTATATCAACTTATATCATGATGATATCGAAAGCTGTTGAATTCCAGATCACATATGTGTGTTGAGTATTTCCGGCCACAGATTTTTAGTCCGGGTACTAATAAATATGTAACCCAGCCACATATTTGAATTTTCCACTACGTTAGCATGGGTGGCTAGACATCTATGGATAAACCAATTTGATGTGAAACAATTACAGCATTCTTTTTGACCATGTATGTAGCACTGGAGCTGCACCGGGGCACGAAACACAGATCCCGACCCGTTCTTTTTAGGTCGTGCTTGAAGCCCCGGAGCAACACCAAAAACCTTCTCCTGCCCCCTCTACCACCAACCAGGAACTTGGGGCAACAAGCCCTTTTTGGTTATGTATAATGTTTATGTTTGTCATACACAGATTGCAACAACTATTGTAAATAATGTAATAATCTCTGGTAGAATCACCTACAAAATAAAATGCATGGTGTGACTGAAAATGAAGAGTTGCAAATAAATGATTACGAGAAATATATGTATGATATTCTCGACAGCAAAGAGGATTATGATCTGGCTCTATCAGGTGTGATCAAAATTCAGACGCTACTATATTGTCTGGAATTTTATAGATTTCTTTTCAACTGATATCGAAATGATTATTTATCAATTATTTAGATTTCTAAAGTTATTAGATGAATGTGTTTTTTTGTAGAGGAACAACGTTTCATGGCATGTTTTTTGGGTAACCTTCCACTGTAATAAATTAGTCATAAAAAAACTTAGACATACACGAAAAACTTGTGTTGGCAAAGGGACTGAACTTCGCAGTTGCACCCAAGATGGTTCCAACGGTAGAAATGATCACTGCCATCGAAGCAACAGCCCAACGTTTACCACCTGAAATAGCAGGTAATTACAGATCTGACTGCAAAAATGCACTAACACAACCTTATCATCCTAGAAGTAATTTAAACAAATATGAAAGAGATGCATTGAGATCTCTTCGATCAGACAACCAGATCAAAATACTTCCAGCTGAATGAAGGTAACGCAACAGTCATCATGAACACTACCGATTATGAGAACAAACTAACACAAATGATCTCAAACACCACATATCACACACTCAATCAAGACACTACCATATCAGTAAACAAAGTATACAAAAAATCAAACAAAAATCCAACCCCATCAATAGAAAGCAAAATATACCGACCTATAGCTAAACACAAAAACATACTCACGAAAACAGAACGCAGAGACCTAGTATCACACCACAGCAAACCCCCACATTTTTATGGGTTACCAAAAATACACAAACCATCTCATCCTCTGCGCCCTATTGTGAGTTCCATTGGATCTCCTCCACAAAAACTCGCTAGATACCTACTTAACATTCTGAAACCCCTATCTGGAAATGGAAATAGTTTTATAAGGAATACCCCTCACTTTCTCGAGGAATTGAATGAATTACAAATTCAAGATGGAGATCTTCTAGTAAGTTTTGATGTCGAAAGCTTGTTTACTAATGTCCCTATTGATAGAACTTCAGAAATCGTGAAAGAAAAATTAGAAAATGACACATCACTGAAGACAAGAACAAAACTGGATGTCAGTGCCATCATAGAATTACTCAAACTATGCACAGAAAAAACATATTTCCAATTCAAGAACGAATTTCATCAACAAGAGTTTGGTATGACGTCTCATTTGTCACCCATTTCAAGTAATGAAATACTTTGAAGAATCCTTCGTTGAAACAATGGTCCAAAAATATGGTGGAGATACGTGGATGATGTTTTCGCTATCTGGAATCGAAGTGAAGAAGAAATAATCATTTTCTTGGATCATATAAACGGTCAAGAACCGACGATCAAATTCACGTTAGAATCAGAACAAAACAACCAACTCCCCTTTTTAGATGTCATGATCCAAAAATCATCATCCCCAATGGAAACATCTGTACACAGAAAGAAGACGCATACCAATCGATTTCTACACTACAACTCAAACCAGCATGCCAGTGTGAAAAAAGGCATAGTTAAATGTCTCTATAATCGAGCTCATACAGTTTGCAATTCCAACCAGAATCCTCAGGAAGAAATAAACCACATAAAATCTGTTCTCAAGGAAAATGCATATCCGGATCAGTTCGTGGAAAAAACAATCACTGACATTGAAAACAAAAATCCATCAAACAACCAATTAACACAACCAACAGGAGTACTCCCACCACCTACACATTTCACAACCAACATAATACCTTACGTCCCCGGATTACCTGAAAAGATCAAACGAATTGGACATAGGTATGATGTTAGAACATCATTTAGAACAACAAACACACTGAGATCTATACTAACACAAACAAAACCAAAAAACGCAGAAGAAAGTACCAAAAACTGTGTTAACAACATACCTTGTTCGTGTGGTGATAGTTATATAGGTGAAACGTCAAGAACATTGGAAGTGCGCCAAAGTGAACATCAAAGTTACATCAGAAATCGACAAATAACCGGATCAAAAATTGCAGAACATATCCTCACATCCAATGGCGATCATACGATTGAATGGAATAGGACAAAAATCTTGATGAAATAACCACATCAAGAGAGGAGAAAATTGAAAGAAACGGCCAATAACAACTGCTTTTCAAATGGATCATACATGGTTACCTCTACTCAGAGAGGAAGTGAGATATGGTAGAATGCTAATAAACTGATCTGAACAACACCCCATATATCAAAAGCCGCAGTGTATAATGTTTTCATCAAATATTCCTTCGAAGAAATTGCATTCAAACTGTATCTCGACACATTTTCCCGTTAGTTTTCATATCCCAGCTATTTTACGTTGTCCCAATATTTTTTTAGTATCCAATAAAAATGTAGTAGTATCCGCCCATACAGTTTTATCGGCACAAACATGCATCAGAGCTATTCAAAAATTGATATGAATTTTCAATTAGCGCCGACCGATTGAAAATAAAAAGCACAAAACTATAGGCGTGTTATCGCGTTCGCGTTCATATAGCTGAAATATGTCCCAGTCATAATTCAATTAAATCGAAACGCTTCAAATAAAAAGTGAAAAATGCGAATACATTACTCTGTATAGAAATGCAATCAACTGACAGCCAGACATCCTATTTAAAATCGCGTCAAATGAAAACAAAAAAGAAGCGAATAAAAAACACACACGTGTTAACATGACAGGCCTGCCACCATATCTCCAATAAAAACCCTAAAAATAGCCAGCGCCGACTGAAAGCCATCTCTGTTCGGAAATTACTAGCCGCTTGAAACCAAAAACCGTTCGCCTCTTATCGTCCTGCTCTAACAAAAGATATTCCATTCAGAGCCAATCTGAATCACTGAATCACTCGGTATAAATTACAAAATGCACCCTCACTTATTTGTGTCGCGTTATCTAAATGCGATCTTAGCTGGCCACGTGCCGATTAGCCAGCTTACGCAACAATGGACTTGTTTTGTTTAAATAAATGATTGATGATCGTCTTTTGTTCGCGAGAAGACAGGAAACTGGGCTAATTCCATCCAACGTGCGTGGGCAGGTGACGATTTGACGAGATATTAGTGAGGTCGATTTTGAATATAACGAAGGCGTAGAAGTGCCACTATTTTCTTCATCCTCATTTCACATTCCGGAATTGGTTAGTTTCGAGTAGATATCACGTAATTATGTGTTATCGATTTAAAAACGGGTAATTTTGAATCGGCATCATTGAATTTCTCCTCAGCATCTCGGACGCATATGATTTCGACTTAGTATCTCGGAATACTGTCTCAGAAAATCAGATTATTCTTACCAGATCTATTGTCTGTGCCTTCATGTTGTTAAGGTTCCTTGTCCCGTCCCGTCATTGTCAGTTGACTCCACAGGTGAGACCTCAGCCTTGATGGGCCTCCGTACTGGCAAAAAACCTACATATGGTTTCCTCTGCATGTCCAACTATGACTCTAGTAGTCCTTCTATTCTGGCGTAGTAGATGGTTTTTTAATAAATATTTCGCCTGTCTCATTCCTGGCCTCTTGTCCCATTATTCCTTTGATTTGTTTTTTTTACAATTTGAAAACTACAGGAAAATTATTCACGCAGTTAAAAGATGAGATACCAGCTGAATCAGATTCATGTGTAATATATAGTATTCCCTGTGAATGTGGGAAATGTTATGTAAACTAAACAATACCTAAAAACCAGAATATATCAACACAAATATGACTGCTATGGAAAAAAATAAAAAAATTGAAAGAAAAAAAAACTGCACTTACAGCACATCATTTTGAATCGTCGTGCAATTTTGATTTCGATTCGACAAAAAATTTCGAAAAAGAGATGACTTATTCAAAGGGATTGTTGGGAGAAATGATGAACACGTGCACTGTGAACATCTGATTCGCCAGTCATCGTAGTGTTTACATGTAATTTATTATCAAATTGCAAAGTGTTCTATATTCGTGATGGAGCAAGTGCTTGCAACTGGGTTTTTACACATTACAAGGCACAATGTTCTTGAGAATCAGCCTGTAAAATAGCAGCAGCATTGGTGCGATAGGGTCACGTGTGTCAGGTGCAGGAAGTGAAGGAATTTATTATTCCAGCATACAGCAACAACAAATCACTATGCTGTCGAATTAGAGGTGAATAAATACTTTCACAAGTAATTGATAATATTTGATGAAAACGCATATGTCTACTGTTGCAATAAATTACACGAATAAAAAACTATTAAAAAATATTAATACATATGAAAGAAATATAAATAAATATGAAAATATTGTTTTCTTTTTTACTTACATGCATTTTCACATATTTTTCATATTGTTCATTTACTGTCAGGATTTGTCTGAAAAAATATTCTGAATGTGTATTAAGTATTACATGAATGAAAATATGTTTCATCCATATTTTTATATTATTGTGATTATTAGTATGAAAAAATTGAATTGTTTATATCAATGTGAAAATACATTCGAAAACATTAATGTCACCCATTTTTAAACCCAAATATGCGCAAAGATATTATGAATTGACTACGAAATTCCCAAGTATATACCGAAGTCAAAAAATCAATGTCAATGCT
The DNA here is from genome assembly GCA_018342105.1 of Gonioctena quinquepunctata. Classification (NCBI taxonomy): domain Eukaryota; kingdom Metazoa; phylum Arthropoda; class Insecta; order Coleoptera; family Chrysomelidae; genus Gonioctena; species Gonioctena quinquepunctata. The sequence continues at coordinate 197,200 of JAFIRS010001562.1, read as the reverse complement.
GCATTTATTGCAATTTGTCAATAATTATTATCGAAAAAGTAATAGTTGTTAATTAGTGTACAATAATAACATACTTTCCACTCACTTTATTCTTCGTACTGCCAGTATACATTTTTTGCTTCGGTCATGTTTGTAGTTCACGGTAGAAAAACCATCAAATTTCTCTTTCGGAGGTGTATTTAAACGCGTGTTTGTGCACCCTTCAATACAGCAGTGATCACTCGAAAACTTCTATTTTACGTCTTTCACGTAATTTGCATTTGATTCGAGATTATTTGCGGCCGACTTGTTCATTGCCATTCATTTATTATACGCGCACTGGGCCTCTCTTTCATACGAAGCTTTTACCCCCCGAATCGCAATACAAATGCCGTTTCAACGTTTGCGACCGAAAAATTTAAACTATCGCACTTTCTGGATACCCTCTTCATCACAGTGGTGAATGGGGATGAGTGATACTTTCTGAACCAGTTTGTCCATTTCCGCCCCATGCTCCAAGTCCATATCGGCTTGGCTGTTGGAGTAAATGGCGATGGCCGTTTTGTTGAAGTTTTGCGTTGATAACTCTTTCGCGGAATATCGTTTCATGTTTACCCAAACTCAGTGAGATTCTTGTCTTCAATTTGGGCATGTATATACTTGCTCCTGCGTCTTCTTCCGTTTTAGAGCCATCTTGTTAGATATAGTTTAAGTAGGTGATAAATAGTGCATCACCTTGGTTAATTGTACCTATTGTTAAAACTTTGTTGAAAATAACATTGATTTGTCAGTGTCAATAAATTCGAAAAGACTAAAAGGTTTCCGTTTTTATTGACGAGAAAATAACATTGGTGACCCCGACGTAATACACGAAATGGAGAAAGAAGAACTGCTGGATTGAACAAGAGCCTCACCGAAGAATACCTATGACCTCAGAGATTTGGTGTACAGAGTTCAATGCCAGCAGTGTGCGATCAAGAAGAAATGAGTAAATCAGAACTCACTTTACCAACTGAATATTCTCCAGTAGCATTAGAGAGTGTGATACCCTCCAGGAAATCGCCGAAACGTTCAAAGCAGAGTTCTCTTGGCTTGGAAAAGAGGCGACAAGAATTAGAAATAGGAAGTATACGCGTTCTATACGAATTGGAAGAAAAGAAACGGCAACTGGAAGATGACTTAAAAATGTTGTGAATGCAAGAGGAACTGCAGTTTGCTAAAGAGGAAAATACCAATGAATCCAATGCTGAAGATTCCCGTGAAGCCTGTAGCGAAATTTACAAACGCGAAACTGCTAAAAAATGGGTTAGTGCAATTCCCAATATTTTTTTTCAAGATTCCGTTATTGAAGAGCATAACTCCATAGGAAATAAAGATATAAAATTACTACGTGAAACTATCTCCGATGTTCTAAATACCGTTACTAATTGGTAACCGTTATTAACTGCTGATAACATTGATCTGGTGATGAAAACCTTACAAACAAGATTTGGGCGACCTGAACTCGTCATAGACACGATAATTTCGAAAGTGAGATCCATTCCATTCGTCAAAGAGAAACTGATTCATTACTCAGCAGAAGTTGATAATATGGTGTCCATAATGAAGACACTGAAATCCAAAGGACTCCTCCAAAATCCGTAGTTATTAAAATAACTCTTAATGAAACTTCCCGAATTACTGACATTGAGTTGGAGCGAAATTGTGTTGACTTGTGGGGAAATTTTTTAAATGTTTTCTGTTACGTTAGCACGCCGAATAAATACCACGAATTTGAACTACAGCCCTTTGAACATAGAAATCCCGAAGGACTCTCCAGCACCTCTGAGATGAAAGACAAGAAATTCAATTTTTGTGACAGAAAACAACATGAAAAGAAATGCGCGCAGATGCAAGCTGACGATATATACGAAAGGTGGAAAGTTGTGACGAGAAAAAAAACTGTGCTTTTTTTGTTTGGGAAAGAAACACCAAAAATACAAGTGTAGATACAGAAAGGCATGCGGCAGAAATGGTTGTAAATTACTTCACCATGAATTATTACATAAGGACCTACCTTCCTGACAAAATGAATTCAACATCGGCGAACCATCAACAGGAAATGATTCAGAGATGGTTTGTACAGTGAAGAATAACAACAGAATACGTTGATTTATGTTTTTGAAAAAACACTCTGTGACATAAAAAACCCCTCCTTCACCCCCTTGAATGTGACAGCCACCACCCCAATATTTTTAAATTAAATAGGAAGTCAAGTGATATCTCATTTTGAAGGATATTCAATTGTCTATTCAGCCATATCTAGTTTTTTGAATTCCGTTCATGCGTCATAAACAAAAAATGTTAAAAGGTATCATGCATACTATTCAATTCGCTGTACATTCAATGCACTTACAATTTTTTTCTGGTTTATTTACCAGCTGTTGTTTGTCAGACGTGACAGTAAAGTGAAAAATCGTATGTCCTCTGTGAACTTGCAGAAGAGAAACAGTTTTTCAGTTGTTGTTTGTGCTTCTTGTTCAGTATAATTTTCATACAATAGGCTGATAGTTCTAGCAATGTACCATTTGACTGAACGTCAGAGAATAGAAGTGTTAATATTGCTAGGATGTGGTGACAAAACTAGAACCCAGAAGAATGTACGTGAAATGTTTAATAAATATCCTGATCATCAAAGATATTCCAAAATCAGGGAGGAGTTTAGTGATCGATTATGAAAATAAAAACTTTTTAACAAAAAATTAAACCGACGAAATACGGAACTGAAAAGTAAAAAATATCTAAATAAAAATAAGTTGAAAAAAAAGAAATGAATTAGGTAAGGCGTAAAATGATGGCATCGAGTTGCGCGGTGACATTCTGATAATTTTTTTGAAGTAATTTAATGATGTTCGTTGATTGTTTGTTTGGCGCCGACTCCAAAATTAGTTACTTACATTAGTTTAGGAGCTTAGTTACTGAGACTAAGAAGGTTTATTTTATTTTTTACTTTTCAGTTCTGTATTTCGTCGGTTTAATTTTTTGTTAAAAAGTTTTTAATTTTTCAATTTCTTATGGCTAAAATATACTAATTACTACCTACTTGTTTTTTGATTACTTCCAAAATACTTACTTACCCACCTTACTTCAACTATTACCAGTTAAATAATATGATTATCTACTTTTACTATTTGTTGTAATATAAATTGTTTTTGTTGTTCTGGTTAGTTTATTTCATTACTTTGTATATCATTCCATCCTCTCATAGAATATAATGGTTTTGACGGATGTGGAACAGAAATAATGTCAGTAGCGATCTGTCATTGTCAACTACGTATGTGTGTGCCAATGTTCATAAGTGAAAAATCAATTATCCCCTATTTTTCCACCCGTAAGGGTATATAATCCCATTTGAAATCTAAATATAAGGTATGCCCTATCTATTAACCAAAGAATCATCCAAATCGAAGAACCCAATACAAAGTTATGCCTGATAGAATCGGTTAACGGACCAGAATTCAGAGGGTGAGTGATCAATATCCTTCATGTTGCTACCCTTAGGGGTGGATTTCATCTTTCAAATTCAAATGGGACCATCTTCGAAGTACACCCTATCCACTGAAGGAAGAATTATCGGAATCGGACGCCTCAGTAAAAAGTTATGCGTGATCATACATAAAAAAAAATGATGGAAAAAAAATATACGGGTCGACTCGAGAACCTCCTCCTTTTTGGTTTCGTCGGTTAAAAAATTGGTAGATATCGAGGAGAATCCACATAAACCTACCCGACTACTTACCGCCGATTACGAAATAAGTCAAATTTCGATATTACGTGTTTTTGAGAGTGAAAAGTACCACCCTTATAAAGTACAATTGGTACATGAACTCAACGAATACGATCCAGATAGCAGAATTGAGTTTTGCGAAATAATGTACGCCAAGTGCCTGCGGGATAAATCGTTTAAAAAAAATATATTGTTTCCAACAAGTCAACTTAAAAAAAAATTTAACCGTCAATATACAGAACTATCGATATTGGAGATGAGAAAATCCCCATTGGATGAAGGAGGCCAACACTCAATATCCCAGAAAAGTGAATGTTTGGGCAGGGATTATAAATAATCAAATAATTGGAACATATTTTTTCAACGAAACATTAAACGGTGAACGTTACTTGGAGTTTTTGAATAATTTTTTAGTTCCAACGCTGAAAAGACTTTTTTCAGATAATGACAACCCGAATCAAATAGCTAGTGAAATCTGGTATCAGCAAGATGATCCTCCACCACATTTTGCAGTTGAAGTTCGTGCATATCTGAATGAAGTTTTTTCCAACAGATGTGTTGGTAGACGGGGTACAATAGAGTGGACAGCCCGTTCTTCCGACATGACACCGCTTGACTACTTTTTGTGGGGCTACCTAAAATCCAAAGTATACGTCAATAGACTAAACAATATTGAAAGTTTGAAAATCAAAATTAGAGAAGAAATAGAACATATCACTCCGGAAACCATTCAAGATGTCGATAACTTTCAGCAAAGCCTTTACTATTGTAAAGAAACAAACGGCTTTCAGTTTGAATATTTGATCTGAAATATTCCATTATAAATTTGTTACTAGCACATTTGATTGTACACGTTATAATAAATGATTTCAATAACACAATATATTCATTTTTTTCATGACCCATGAACGAAATTCAAAAAAATAGATATGGCTGTATAGATATTTGAATACCCTTCAAAATGAAGTATCACTATTTCATTTAAAAAAATTAAGGGGTGGCTGTCACGTTGAAGGGGGTGAAGGAGGGGGATTTTTTTATGTCACAGAATGTCCTTTTCAGAAACATAAATCTACGTGTTTCAGGGTTTTTCTTGAAAATGGCTGATAACGTATAAATTAATGTATCCGTTACATATGGTGCTCACTGTATATATCGTTATAGTACATTATTTTCATCGATTCCCAAAAAAAAATTATAATAATCCACAGTTGGTATCTAGGCAGTTTAAAAATAGTCTTTTCATTGATGAATGCACCATGCGAAAAAGCAACAGTAAAACAACGCATTCGGCTCATTAGAAGTGAATTTTCATTCATTAACTCTTCGAAGCCACTCTATTTCTGGTTGGTCAATCATCGAACGATTACTTCTATTATTGTACCACTCATTCATCAACTACTAGGGTCAGCGTGCATATATTTACTGATGAATGACAGTGTTTCTCGGCCAAAATATAGTTGCAGTTTATTCTGATAATGATGAATATTCATTTTCGAAGATGGATTTTGCATTAGAATAATTTGATACGAAGCTGTCTCGAAATAATCTCGTATATCGTCAAAATATAAGAACCATGGAAACACCTCCGTATCTCCCGTAATTATTGGAGTAGAATTCTGTAATTTCCACGATCGGTAGATATACCGGAGGTGAGTCTAAATCTCTCCTGGGGTTGACCTAAGTGACATACACTGCGCGCCAGCAGCGATGGAAAAATAATAGATGGCGAGATAAGCATAAATATTCCTTGACATGTTTTTTGGGTAACCTTCCACAGTCTGAAAATGAAAATATAATCGGGAAAATATATACAAGTGTAGAAAGGGCAAACTAATTAGTTCACCCTGATAAGTTACTGCGTTCACCAAATTATATTTCCTATAGAAACAAGGTGATAGTTATATAGGTGAAACGTCAAGACCATTGGAAGTGCGCCAAATTGAACATCAAAGTTACATCAGAAATCGACAAATAACCGGATCAAAAATTGCAGAACACATCTCACATCCAATGGCGATCCTACGATTGAATGGAATACGACGAAAATCCTGATGAAAGAACCACATCAAGAGAGGAGAAAATTGAAAGAAACGGCCTGTATTCTTCTTCCCAATAACAACTGTTTTCAACAAATTCTGTTGAAATGGACCATACATGGTTACCTCTACTCAGAGAGGAAGTGAGATATGGTAGAATGCTAATAAACTGAACACCCCATATATCAAATGAGCAATACGTCGGTGTCCGGCTCTTTCTCCAAAAATGGAAATGAACTCATGCAGTTTTTTGACAACACGCTGTCATGCAAAATCATCGGTAATTTTGATGCACTTGCGCAATTACAGGAAAACAGCATCATGGAAATCTCCATAATGCGATCATGAATGCAAACTGGGTTTTTCGATTGTAGGAACTGTCTCGAGCATCCAGGGTGAAAAATGTATTTACCCTTCTTACAGGATAACTTTTGATAATAATTCTATCATACTGTTCAAAAATGGGATAATTTTTTGGTGAGACTTCTACACTATGTATCATACGAGTATACTTGCAACACATACAAATTTTCGACGGAAAACCGAACATCTTTGTTTCTCGAAATGGACACATTAAGTTATCTATCTCAATTATGTTTATCAGTCAATTATCACCGAATAAAACGTTGATAATAGCGTATGTATGATTTTAGCTGTAATTTCATCCTGGTGATTATCAACTTTTCCATCTGGCTCATAGTTTTCATATTTTCCTAGTTTTTCTATCAGTGATTATTCTTCTTTGTCAGTAATAATATCCCAGTGACGAAATCCTCAAACTTATTCTATTCCAAATCATTATATTCTGGCAGTTAGACCAGTAGATATAGACAATCAATAACATCAATTCCAAAAGTATTAGACAACATATGTCTACAGTGGTCCTCTTAAATACTTGATTATCCATCGTTATATTTTGTACTGGTTGATTGAAATTGCATCCGAAGAATGATACGGTCACGTAGTTAACCACTACGAAATTTGAAACTTATTAATATTAGAAGCAAATTATTTTTTTGTCGCAATGTATTTGCCTGTTTACATTTCGCACCAAATTGGCCATGTAAGTTGTTGTTTTCTTTTTTATTCTAATAGCTAAGCGATCCTCTAAAAAAACATGAATAAAATTGACAAGTTAGTCAAAAATTCATTTTTATCTCCAGTTTTCATATTCAATCATATCAGAGAAAAGTACATAATAACAGCTAACACACAACAATAACTGTTTTCGACTAATCAGCGAAGTAAATTTAATCTAACATTTTCGAATGCAACAATCGAAAGGGTAAAAAAAATTCTGCTAAAAGGCTATTGGGTTAATTTTTTATCGCATTAGGAACGACATGCAATCTTTCTTCATTTAAAATGTTCACTTGTCACAACATGACTTTATAGCAATCGAGGAGATTTTAAAATGAACAATCGATGCTCTCTATGGAAGGAAGGATATCAAAACGTTATCGATTGTAAATCTCGCAAGTATATAATTTTCATCATCAAACAGAAATGTTGCTGGAAAATAAAAATTTGTGAAATCGATATTACATCTCAAATTTAATTTTTACAGGTATATATTTCTTGAATTAATAAAATTGTAATTTATCTTTCCACTCGACTTTCTTACTACAATTGTGGTTTAGCGTGAAAAATTCGATTGAATCCGAATGGAGGACTGAAATGTTATCGACACGTAAGATTAATTTTCTTGATTTGAAAAAATATTGAAAATAAATAAGGGACGTAACACAAATGTAGGTTAATCATGCTAATGTTTTTTTAAATCTCAATATTTCTTCCATTCTTCAATGAATCAAGAAAATTATGAAAATGTATCGGAAGATTTTCGATCCTCCATCAAACGTACTTTTTTTATGCAAATTCCTGAAATTGTTATATGATGTTATGAATTCATATCGAAAACGTTAGCTTTCACTATTGATGATTTGACCTACCATTGACGAGCTTCTTCTTGGTCGATAGTTAATTTGGTAACACAATGAATGTCATTTATTAGATATATAAAAATATTTATTATTCAGATAACATGGGTGTTGCAAAATCTCTTTTTTTTAATTCCTAATGTTCCGCATTGTAACATGGTATGCACATTATTTTACTGCCACCAATTGGTAAAATGAGCTTTCTGGCCGATTTTTTTATTTTTGTAGGTTTTAAATTTATTGAAAACATTGTACGTCAGGACATCTCCACTTGCAACCATTATTTGGAACTTTTGTAATAACTCCGATACTTATTTCAATAAAAAAAAACAATTTCATGAAATAATTTAAATTAAAAACATTATTTTAGTTATTTTTTTGAATTTGCAGAACTTTTGAAATGTTCATAAAAAATTAGGATTAACAACAATTTTTTTTCGATAAAACAAACATTTCTGTTTCGTTTGATTGGTTGCAAATTCATCAGAGGATGTAAATTGCTATTTTTCAAACCTCGAAAGTTTGCAGATTTTTTGCAAATTTTTCCGATCTAATAATGTGAAAACTCATTAAATCCTGATTTTCAATATCTTCCGTTCAGAAAAAAAAAACGAGTGTGCTTTAGACCACACGACTGAAGTAAAGCTTCTTTAGCTCCATCTATATGTATGTATATATATATATATGTTTATATATGTATATATGTATAATATTTACATGTATATTCATATACATATATTAATTTTCTAATAACCTATAATTTCATCATTTTAGTTCGGTAAATTTTTTTTTTTTTTTTTTATTTTTTTTTTAGTAAATAAATAATTTTTCATTAAGGTAAAGATGGATATAAAATAAATAATGTAAATAAGTAAAATGTTCTATTTAAAACTGTGATTTGGTGTCCTCTTGATCATAGAAGAGGACGTATGCTTCTCCACTCACGATATATTTTGGTGATAGCGGTGATACTCTCGAGTCATTGTACTCGTGCCAAGTGCCTGCATAAGGGTGCCTACAGTAAGCCGTGTAGTGTCCGTTAAAAGTTGTTCCAATATGGTTGGATACAGCATACAAGTTGTAGCGACACGGAGCTGCGTTATCTACTGCATAAATATTCATATCTAATCCATCGAGAGGAAAGTCAATGAAAACATTTAGTTTTTCTCTGAATCTCTCCATCTGCGAAAATCTTTTCAAGTGAATTATTAAAATTTTAGGGAATTTAAGTATAGATAATGACTTCGTGCATTTTCTCCTTTCCTTGCATTTAGAACAAGTGGGTTTTTCGTCATCATCCAAAATTTCTTCCCTAGTAAACAAGTCTAAACATTGCGACAGTCTGAGTTTGCCAGTACTCTCTGGAATAGGGAGTGAAAGGTCCCAGAATGGGTCAAAAGTGACAGAACAATGGCCACAGAAAGTACATTTCAACGATGATTTCAGTTGACCAACAAAGTTATCGACAATTTTCGAGTTGTCCATTCGAAGATACTTTGACCAAGACTCTTTTGCCTTTTCATTATCGCTCAAATTTTCATCTATTTCTATGAACATAGGTTTAGGCTTTCTCTTACTCTGTTAACATCTTCATGAAGACCTTCCAATAAATATCTGAAAAATTCCTTTGCATCCTGTTGAGCGTTACCCATAAAACGAGGTGCAAATCTTTGTAGCAGGCTTCTCAAAGAAACAGTGTTAACCACCACATCAGACGAATCTTCTGACCAAAGTTCTTTTACCACTTCTTCGAATGCTTTTATCAAAGCACCCTTCATACTTGATATGCTTGTGTTGATATCCTTCAAATGTTCGTCTTTTCTCAGATACTCGAGCAACCATCTGGTATTCGATTAACATTTTATTGCGCTATTCATAAGGCAGGTATTGCCAATGTTTTTCAAACCATTAAGGAGCTTCCAAACACAAGTGGTTTGATGAAATCATAACTGAGGGAGATGCGCTCACCGCTATTGCTATCTTCAAAGGGGCAGTCTCTTATGCAATGATTTTCTCTATCATTGGAGCGCCGCAATAAGGAACTCGATTGGAGGCTGCTTGAAATCGAGTTGGATAAAGATATGGTAGATCGCGTTATTTTTTTGGGAAGTGGTTGAATCCAAATTATACTTTCCAGGTATTTGGCTCGAATAATATACTTATGGATACTACTTGACATATTTATTCTTTGTGGACGAATAAATATATCATCCAAACGTTAGTAGCAGGAATAGAACCCAGAATTGAAGTTGCGTTTCCTCTTTGGATGGCGATACTGATATTTTGTATAAAAAGTCCTTGCTCTTCGATCATCTGTTTTATTGATCAATTTTGTCCAATATGATTAATTAATTCGGTAGCATAACTACCAAATGAACCGAAGGTTTCAATTGCTACCGGATAAAAAAAATTTATTGATCTTTTAAAGTAGAATATTTTTCAATTTGGACTTTTCAGCAGAATCTGCAGCCCACCAGCATTTTTGGATGTTGAATCAATATGTGATGCTGCAACGGTATCTACGCAGGTGAAGTCCCAGACTAAAGGTTTCCATGACTCCATGGGATGAGAGACATCCCATCTGGACGCTTACCATCATCACGAATGATTCCAAAGGTTCTAAGACAGCAGGAATATCAGCAGTTGATAAAGCTCGCTTGATTAAGCTCATTTACTGTTGAATGACGAGACGAACGCCCGGAACTGAATCTAAACTCAATCCATGCGTCCCTTTTTCGTTGACGATAAATCCACATCTGCATTTATAACTCACACAAATAGAACAGCCCAAACGTAAACCCACAGAAATCCTGAAAGATTCATCATCTAATAAAGTTCAAAGGAATGCAACTGGAAGAGCGTTGAGCCAAGCTCCAGATTCTTTCGTACTAACTGCCTTCAGTCGAGCTTTTCAGAAGGAGAATTAACAGCCGAGTCAAGGTTGTTCAGATGACAATTCGATGAGAGGAAGATCCAGGATTGGAAATGTTATTATCAGGTCAGATTCCAGTTTAGAACACCATACAGATTCACACTCTATATAGTGAACATCGGACACACTGGAAAAATAATCAGGTACAATTTGATCAACTAGATGTTGAATGCTGTTCAACGAAGAAAGAAAGCTGGTAAAGCAAGTGAAGATGCTTGTCGTATATCAGACCACCTTATTTATGGGAAGTGTGCTTAGCCACGTGGAAGAATGAAATTATTATTAGTAATCTGCTCCAAAATCATACGGAGTGTTGAGTCGAAGAGATCAAGTTCATTTTGACAGCGCCAAGTCGGGCAACATCTCAATGTATATATCAATTTGGGTATAGCTAGACAGTTCTTCAAAGAAAATACCCAATATGCTTTGGAATGGAATCCATGCGGATGCCATCAAATTTAAAGATTCAGTCTTTTGGTTCAGGGATTGTGCCAAAGATTCTTTGACATGGGTGCACCAAGGAGGGTCCAGTTGGTTTATTCAATTCATACCAGGAGCAAAACTGTAATTTTTTTGGTAGTCGTCTTCAGGTCGTCCAAGAAATATAGTTCGCATTTTTCAAAATTCAATTTAAGACCAATTTTTTCGGATTTTGGGAAATTATTTTCTTGAACTGTTCTAAAATTACATCAGATTTACCCACCTATGGAGCCGTCATAAGATACCAACAGTTGAAATCAGCTTCGATTGATTTGGTTAAATTATCAATGCATAAACAGAAGAGTGCTGGGCCCAAGGGTCTCCTTGCTGACACCTCTTTCTGACAAAATAGTGTTATTTCCAAAATTTAAAAAGGTATGTTTCTTATAACATTCTTATGAAAGGATATAGATTCGAATCTTGTCTTCTACTCTTTCAAAAAGGATATTTCTATGAATCATATTGAAAGCATTCTGAAAATCTATTTTCAGGAATACTGTGGAGGCAGGATCTGGATGTTGTTTTAAAAAATCGACGAGCAGCTGAGCAACGGCTTCACATCCTCCTGGGGTTCCAAAACCAATTGAATGGGGCAGAAATAATTCACCTAAAGTTTCTTTTATCTTCGAACAGGCTAGTTTGCACGCCGCCTAAAAATCGAGCCGACGGCAATGGCCCTAATGCCACCATCTTTTTTTAAGAGCAACCAATGAGGCTCCGTAAAGTATGGGAATCACATCCTGTATGACTTTTCCAGTGGGTTAGAAGTTGCAGAACAAAGTCAAAGAATTCGAAAGTTTTTTGCCCATGAATCCAGAACTTTTGGAAAGCAAATCTTGAAGGTGCGATGGCCTCAACGAATCAAGTCCACCAGAAGATCCAGTACGGAAAGATTTCACTGCTTTTGAAACTTCAATTTCATTGACTTGAATGGAATAAAGTTTTCACTCCCTGTATATTCAACTTCGAATCAGTTGGATGTTTCAAACGTAATTCAGATAGAGTATGACCTGTCAAAAATTGCGATGTAGTCAGATGACGACAAGATTCGAAAAGCAGATATGAGATCCCCATCAGAGACTTTATTGATCCACACTTAGCAAGGTTATATTATTAGAGTCAGGAATGATTATAAAAATAAAATAAAATTAATTTACCTAACTCCAACAATTTGTCTCGGTTTTGCACAGATCTATAGTGGGATTTTCATCATCAACTTCCATTTGATTATTGTCATGTTCAATCACGATGTCACCAATTATTTGTAATGGTGAACCTCCACAATTAATGAATATTTCATTATTTACGTATCAGTTAAATTTTGGTTATCCTATTTGGGAAAATTTGCTGAAGTAAATTGTAGAAACGCGAGGCCGAAATACGGAAGAGTAACAAGGAGAAAGAGAGGGAGAGAGAGAGAGACAATAAAAGGACAGAGAATCAATCGCGCCCCAATGTCGAGAGTAGAATGCCGCGTATTAGTAGATGGAGAAAATAGACAAGGAAAAAGGAACGCTGCATGTGACGCTACGACGCCAGCAACTAGTATGAGATACGCACTCACCTTTGTCGAGAGCGTTCGCCTCGCCCGATCACACTTTTCGTAACGCTCTCGTCACGCGTTCACCAGCTTACTCCCCAAGTCAAGTGTACGTAAAGAAGTTTTACTTCAAAAAGGGTTGCAAAATTTGACCAAACATCATTCGAACGTACTCTTCACTCTACTGAAGTTTTGAAACTCTTGTAATTATTATTAAATTTTGGGAAAATCATGTCTATCTCTACTGGCCTCAGTTTCCAGGAGATTTATTCATTAGAATATTCAAATAGCTCCTGCCCCGCCTAAATTTCCAGACGAATTTGTCGATGCATTCGCAGTAACGGCCGCTCTCTATTACTCCTCATCGCAGGTGCTCATTCCATTTCTCATCGATGCACATCACATTTACATTTCAAAAGTATTGTTTACGATTCTCGAAAACATCGCCTCGATGTAGGTAACAAGTATTGCCGTTACAAACCATCATAATCGTTCATCTGTTCGTGCACCGCAGTCCCACACATCGGCTGTGCTGAATTGAGACGTATCAAAAGCGAATCGGGCAATATGGCGGGCGGGCGGCTTCAAAACAAATAAATAAAATACGCGACTGTGTCTGAGACACGGCCAAGACATAACTCCTCTCAAGCCGCTGGAGACAGTAGAATGGATCTTAGACACGACGAGACTGTAACAACCCGGAGCAACAATGATGAAGTGCATATTGTTCAAAAGTCCTGGGAAATAATTGAGCGCACGTTGAGTTATTCCGTAATGATATCGAATATGACTTATCGGTAACTGTTTCAACTATGTGTGACAAGCCATATCAAATCTAGTCAATTAGTGATATTCGTATGTGTGATTCGGTTAAAATAATCTAGAAACATGAACATGTAGACTAGGTAAACTTGAACACATCTTTACAAAAAAATTTAAAAGAAAATTTGTAATAATAATCTCATATTAACAAAAGCTGACAAAGGCATTCGTGATCAAGTTGATTACATTAACAAAGTAGAAAACTTTCTGACTTCCAATAAATTCATCCTTCTCAACTCTGATCCAACCAACAAATTCATTAATGAAACAAAAAAACTACATTAAAATTTGTGAGAATCTTTTTATTGAATTCAATAAAACTTATAATCTGATCCCTAGCAACCCACTAACACCTAGGCTTTACGGGCTTCCCAAGAATCACAAGGATGGGATTCCAATCAGACCAGTGATAAGATTTTACAACACCTGAGCTCCATTTTGTCATCCTTTGTTCTTCAAGTGGTAAAAACATCACCAATTACGAACCACCTAATTATGTAAGCAACACACTGAAACTAATCAACAAAATCAAAAACCTTCAATTAAACTCCAACACCCTCATGATATCCTTCGATGTCAACAATCTGTTTACTTCAATCCCAAAAACTGAAACTTCACCTTTAGTCTCCAATTCACTTTCTAAACATTCCGTCTCTGAATCAATTAAAACTGACATTTTAACCTCAAATAATTTCTGCACTTTTCAAGATTTTTTCATTTTCAACGACAAATGTTATAGTCAACCAGATGGATTAGCAATTGGTAACCCCTATCTCCTTTCTTAGCCGACATCTTCATGGAAAATTTAGAGAATTTATTCATTATCAATAAAATCAACAACATTTCGAAATGATTCCGTTACGTAGACGATTACCTAGTCTTTATCGAAGGCAATACTAATGATGCCTATAATATACTCAACTCATTAAATAACTTACATCCAAGAATAAAATTCACCCTAGACATCGAATTGGATAATAAATTAAATTTTTTTGATCTAACCATAACCAAAATCAACAACAAATTATATATACTTCTCAATCTGTAGAAAACCCACCCAGACGGACCACATCATCCCCTCCAACACTAACCATCCCATTCAACACAAAATGGCTGCCTTTAATTGTTTCATTAACAGATTGCTATATACCCCCTTGAGCCCAGTTAATTATTACAATGAAGTCAACATAATTAAGCAAATTGCGGTCAACAATGACTACAATACGTCCATCATTGATTAACTAATTCTAAAATTCAAATCCCGCAATAAAAGGAAGTTAGCTTTCAACTCCATTCCTCCGGACAACTCAGCACCAGTCAAATATTTTTCTTCACCCTTTTTTGATTCCAATATATGTAATGACGTTTCCGATTTTATAAATGAAACTATTGCAGATATAAAAATTTCATTTAGTTCCTCTGACAAGTTGAGCAACTTTCTAGTTGATTCGAAAGACAAAATTGATTAGTTGAAGAAGAGCTGTGTTTATAAGCTCCGCTGTTCTGATTGTTCTACCTCCTACATCGGTCGAACTTGCAGACCTCTTAACACTAGAATAAATTTGAAGAAGCCTGACAAATCTGCATTCGGACATCACCTGAAATTCAACAACCATAGATTTAGTCCTAACGAAGATTCCAAAATTAACATAAACAATAAAAACTACCTGAGACTGGACTTGTTCTAAGATCTGGAGATCTCTAAAGAATTTGCCAAAAATGACCTTTGCCTTAACTCCCAAATTAATTGGAATAGAGATTTCTTTCCCCTTCATGAAAGGATCATCACTTTACTACTTCACTCAATTCTTCTTCTCTCTTCTAACCTTTTAAACTCTTTCTGAAATCTGAATTCATTTCTTACTTCCTCAAGTTGGCAACATCACCTTCCAAATTGATGTTTGTCACTTAACATTTGAAGTTGTCATTGAACTATTACATTCCCATATGGTCTTAGGTATCATCAACACGCTTTATTCGTTGAACCTAAACATCTGATATAATTATAAACATGTTTTCTTTTATTGTAACATTTCCTGTTACCTGAGTATGTAAGTACTCGCCCAGCCTGGCCTAGCGGAAATAACAAATCCCTGGCATGCACAATACAAAAACAAAACATTAAACATACAATTTTTCTGGAACCTTTTACAAGCACAGAGGTAATCCAAACAATTTGAAAAACAAAAACTCAATGGGCATGGACGAAATCTCTATCAAACTATTGAAGTTTTGCAAAAAGGCACTATCAGAATCCATAGCCTTTCTTTTGAACAAATCTATAGAATTAGCACAGTTTCCGGATGATCTAAAGCTTGGCAAAGTGATCCCATTATATAAAAATGATCCACAAACAGCCGAAAACTATAGACCCATAGTACTACTCAGTCATCTTTCCAAACTAACTGAAAAAGGTATTACATATAGGTTATACAATTTTCTCGAAAAATACAATATTCTATTCCCTTCTCAATTTGGATATCGAACAGCAAAATCAACTAAACTAGCCACCATAGAATTTACTCAGACTATCTATGAACATCTATATACAGGAAGGAAAGTAGCTGGTGTTTTCTTTGACCTAACTGCAGCCTTTGACTGCATAAATCATCAATATCTTCTTAACAAACTATCAACACTAGGGATCAGGGGGAACCCACTGAAGTGGATAGAATCATATATATATAATCCAACAGAAAAATTAGTGTGTCTATAAAAGAGGTATTGTCAACAGAAAAATGTGTCGATATTGGGGTGCCTCAAGGCTCTGTATTGGGGCCACTTCTATTATTAATTTTTGTGAACGACCTTCTAGATTATATTACAGAAGAGCAGATTTTTATGTACGCGGATGACACTTCTGTGATAATCGAGGCATCAACCATAAAAGAATTAGATCTAGAAATGGAAAAAATCACAAAACAGTTTGAATCTTAGTGTCAACAAAATTCACTCATGGTAAATAAATCAAAATCGGTATGTGTATATTTTTCCAATATGAACAGCGAATTAAATAGTATAGAATTCAAAGGCAGTACAAAATTTCTAGGAACTGTCATAAATAGCAAGCTTCACTTCACACTGGAAATAGACAGTATATGTTCCAAACTTGCAAGAGCAACCTTCGCGATCTTGAACCTGAAGAAGGAAATAGATATGAAAAATCTAATAACAGCTTACTACTCCTTAGCATACTCGGTAATGAGTTACAACATAGTCGTTTGGGGCCAATCAACGGATGTTTCTAGAGTCTTCACTATGCAAAAACGAATAATAAGAATAATTTTCAACATGGGCTACAGAGATTCATGCAGAACAGACCTGAAAAAAAAAATACTTTTCCTAACAAGCATCTACCTATTCAAAATACCATGTTATATGTACACAAATGAAAATAACTTCGTTAAGAACAGCAACGTGCATAATTATAAAACTAGAAATGCTGAAAAGCTACATCTCACTAAATGCAACCTCAGTAAATTTAAAAAATCACCAAACTATGCAGGTCCCGAAGTTTTCAATAAACTCCCGGAAAATATAAAGAGTTTAAAATCATATCAAGCATTCAGAAAAGCATTGAAATAATACTTAGTGGAAAAATGTGTTTATAATCAGAATTCATGAAATAAATAGCTACTAAGGGTACTGTCATTAACAACCTAGGATTAGATAACAAATAACAAATGATTGGCAGTTAATCAAGATACTTCACACCACTTATTCGATCCAAGGGTATATCCATAGCCTTAATCTACTCTCTATCTCAACAAGTATATATGCAATATTATATGAAAAAGCAAACATACTCATTTATACATGAACGTGTCAGTTTGTACTAACGAAACCTACTTTAAGTGTTCTTGGTAAATGAAGATTCATTATTATTATTATTATTATTATTATTATTATTATTATTATTATTATTATTATTATTATTATTATTATTATTATTATTATTATTATTATTATTGTTCCACATTTTCCAACCATTGTTATATTTCATCTCATATCAATCAGAGTATTTAATTTTCAGGAAGCACCTATGATGACGAAAGTCGAAAGTGCTTTGCTAATCAATTAAATATACACTTAATACAAAATCTCCTCTTCTACTTATTTCTACACACTGTATTCAGCTTTCCTCAATCAACTGAATATTTGACTGTGTTTATGCAAAACTTCAAATAGAGAAAAAAAAAATATTTATTAAAAATTTACAATAATATCATTTCAGACATTATATATATTAAAAACAATGTAGGTATAGTTAAACCAATTACAATTGCAGAAAAAATTTTAATTTAAGGGGAATTTTTTTAAATTTTAAAAAAAAAAAAAAAAAATCCAGAACGGAAGTATGTATTGATAGGCAATCGGATCATCATAATTTCATTTTCCTATGGTCGAAAAAAAGCCCTATTTTCCAACAAAACACAGCAGAGCTATATTATATTTTAAAACCCATTTCGATCCCAGACCAGAGACTCTACTGGCTTTTATACATTCAGACCTCTTCAAACACAAATATAAGTCGTGATTAATTGGTTTCCTTGGCTTCCAACGTATGGACAGACCTACAAGCATTATCATTGGATTGCGGTCCGTTTTGATTGGCTCAGGCGAATCTGGTTCAGAATAATGAATTGAACGAAATTATTCACATAGGAAGATCACATTTAAAACTATGGGAAAATCCAGTATTAATATATAAATTCTTATTACGTGAAAGTTATTCTATTCAAATGAGTATTGAAATCAATGAACCCAAAAATTATAAAAATTACACCATGTATCGGTGCTGGGGACGAGAATATAATTATATACTACACGTGGGAAACAATGAATTTTAAAACAGGGGTTCCTAAAATAAACGAACAATGAAAATCGTACATAAATATGAACTCCAGTTAACCACGAGTTCATAAGCAAAATAGATTACCTAGTTATAATCGACCCTAAAACCAGCGACACAGCTGCATCATAGTAGGAGAAACAGTGTAATTATATTTAAAAATAAAACAAAGCCAACTTGGTATGTGAAATTATAATCGGTTATAGAATTTGCCTTCATGGGGAAACACGAAGATATATAAACCGTTTTGTGAAAATGATAGTCATTCCATTCGGGTATTCTTTTTGATTCAGTATATAACTTATGATGCGTATCTTCCATTTGAGTGAATTTGATCAGACCATGTTTTAGTCAGATGGAATTTTTCAATAGCATTTCAAGTTATATTCAGATACAAACAAGTTAAAAATGTACCAGTCATTAGAACTACATTGATGAGTTTGTTTACCAGTTTTTAAGAAGAAAATCATATTCCACATCGTAGCTACGAAGAAACCGAGTCGATCTACATACACTGATATGTAGTAAGAAGAATTCATCCGAATTTCATCAATTGCACCAGCCGTAAATAAATAAATGATTACTTTACGGGATTTTTAAAGATTATACTAAAAAACACTTGGATAAAAATATTTGCCAGATAAAATACCGGAATTGATTTTAGTGAAATGATCTTCGTACCAAGTGTATATACAGGGTGAGACTACATATTGTGTACCAGGGTTTATATAATGAACATTTTTCCACATTCATACTCTACATTCCTTAAAGCTCAATTCAACTAATCTGATAAATATTTCTTCATTTCATTAGATTTCGATAGTTTGCTGTTCTAAAAATATTATACTATGATTGATGCTATGCAATGCTTATAACTGAAAAATTTGATATTATGTTTCCAAGACCAGTAAAATATTACAGTTTGTTGTTTAAAGAAAAAAACAATTGCAATGATAATTGTTTTAACCAAGATAATTGACCTTGGTATTTTGAATTTGTGTACCTTGATAAATACAAAATTTCAGATTATATTGACAAAGCACCAAAGAAGTTATTAAAATATATTGCAACATTTGACTATGCTACAATTGATCGAAAATACATTGTTTATTGCCTTAAATTTATAGAACATTGTAACTGATATGATATTGATTTCTGCTATGGTTTTATCGCTATTTTTATACTCATATTTTCTGGTGAATTTATATGAAATGGTTTTATAAGACATTATTGATTCATGGATGTGTGTAATTTTTTTGAGAATTAACAACATATTATTATTCATTTTTGATAGCTTGAGATATGACCGAGTACATAGGTTAAAACGAACCTAATCATATACCGAGTGAATTACTTGAATATGCCGCTCTCCGGTAATTCTAGTTGTCATTTTTTTTTGTCACAACACTCAGTATAGCACCTCTAACGACTTTTCAAGACACGCTTTTGTACTGTCAAATGGTATGGAAAAGATTTATTATTGAGTAGAGTGAACCAAAATAATACAGGTATAAGTTATACATCATTAAGCGGTATTTGTAAAACCTTATAATGGGTTTTCTAAAGTGTTTCTTTGGTGAAAGTAAATGTGACATTCGACAAACAAATGGCTAGGAGGGAGAATTAGAATAATTCTTGGATATAACAGATAAATAAATTCTAACTTTTTTACTGTTCAGGAACTTATTACTGAGTCATACTTATTATCCATATTTAAGATCATTAATAAACAGGCGCCAACATATTTCAACAATTGTCTTCAGAGTTTGTAGATTATAATTTGAGATCTGATGGATGGAGAACACTCGCTTCATCGAACGCTTGAAGTGTACAATAACCTATCTTCCTAATGAGAAAATGTACTTAAAATATTTTTTTTTTTTCATGTTTGTAAGAATCATTCTAGTGATGTAACACTATCAAATTAATGAACTTCCCTCCATTTCAAGTAGAATTAAAAACCGTCAAATTGATGATTACTTCAGAAACACCCTGGTATCACATTTAAAAACGAAGCGACTTCCAATAAAAATTGATTACAAAAAATGAGTTCTACCCTGAGCCTGCATGAATCCATAAAAACCAACGATAATTCGCGAAGGGAAAGATAACACTTTGTTGGATCCCAGCACCGATGGCGAAGGAAATTAGTGAAGCACTTTTAAAGTATCGCGATCACGCTAAATTTGACCCGAACGTCTCTATTATCACCCTATCAACCCCTATTTCGAGTAGATATGGCTGGGTGCGAACGGCTCTATAGGGTCATTCTTAGTTGGCGGGAACTCCCCGTACGCTATCGTGAATAACAATGGCAGGAAATTGGATTTTGATTTTTTTGGTTTGATGATTTATATTGGTGCAGGCGAGAGCTGGGTGTGTTTTATTCGGCAACAAAACTGAAATGGAATTTCATCAGAATGGGACAACAGTGTAGTTTTCTAAAAATAATTTCGTAAACGCATTTCAAGGAATTTTTATACAGAGGACTTTCAAAGTATGGAAACATAATAATTGAATATGGAATAAGTGTTCATGATTAAGGGCAAACACTAGCGCGTCACAAGAAACAGCCGAATTTCCTCCTCGCCCTGCCCAGCTTGAGTTTCTAGGTATATATTTACCAAGAGTGAGAGTGCAGATAGTGAACTGTTGGCAACAGTGTTTCTGTGTGGTCTCAATATAATTTATTTTTCAGTATTCTTCGATAGCGTGGATGGAAGCAGAAAGCAGTGGCGCCATCAAAAGTTCAGACAATTTTTCAATGTTATTTTCTGAGGATGATGGAAATCAAGTTTTTAATGGCTGTATAGATTATTTTTCAATTTCAAATGATACACAGGGTGTGTTTCGGTCTCCCTTCGAAATTGATTCTCAAGGGTAACTTGGGTTGAAGATATTATATGAAAATAAAAAGATGGCGGAAATATTTTGTGATTTATAATGTATCCAAAATTGTTATCTAGACATTTTTGGGATTGCAATAAATTATGAATTACATGTCTAAATTCGAGAATTCAAGATGGTGTATGAAGTTTTGTGATTTATGTTTTCATTCTAGGAATTTTAAACAGAATAAATATAAAATCAAACCTTGGATAACAGAAGGCTTAATAACATCCATTAGACATAGAGACATCCTTAAGAAAAGATTATTGCACAGTCAATCACCAGAAAATGACAGAGAGTATAAAATTTAAGAAATAAACTAAGAACTCAATAAAAGGAAACAAAAAATGAATACTTTAAAAATAAATTTGATTTAGTAAGAGGTAATAGCAGAAAAACGTGGCACATAATCAATGAGACTTTAAACAGAAATCCTAGTAAATATTCCTTAACAAGCATACCAATATCAGATACCGATAACATTGCTATTTAAGACAATGAACAAAAATCAAACATATTCAACAAATATTTTGTTGAAATAGGATTAAAGATGCAAAATAATATAAAAAAAATCATCAATATTATATCTACGCTCAAATGCAATTGTTCACCATGTCCAGACAAAATTTCACCAAAACTCATTGAACAATTTCATAACTATCTAGTAGATCCACTGGTTCATATCATAAACATCTGTTATGAAAGCGGTGAAATTCCACATGAGTGGAAAAAAAGTCTAATTACTCCTGTTTATAAATCTGGCGAACGGAAACTTATCGCAAATTACCGACCAATCTCTGTGATCGACAATTTTGCGAAAATTTTTGAACACAGCATCAAAAAAAGACTGATAACCTTTTTAAACAAAAATAACGTTATTACTGAAAGACAATATGGATTTTTGAGTAACTCTTATACAGAAAAAGCAGTTCTTGATTTTGTGGAAAAAACCGTAAACGCCTTGGATAAATCAGACAAATGTTCGCTATCTTTCTTGATCTTGCCAAGGCGTTTGATACTATATCTCACGAATTACTTTTGGAGAAGCTTTATAATTATGGGATTAGAGGGCCTATTAAGAATATTCTACAAAATTTCTATGCAAGGGATCACAGAGAGTAAAGCTTGGAGAATATAATAGCAACCCATTATAAATAACAATTGGTGTACAAGGAACAGTCTTGGGTCCAATCCTGTTCCTTATTCACATAAATAGTATCGGATATCTGGAAAACTGTGAAGGCCATACAATCGCTTATGCCGATGACACTACTTTGATTTTTTCTGCAAAAACATGGGACGAAGTTATAAATAATGCAAATAATGGACTAAGACAAGTTAAGAAATGGTTAGACCAAAACTAACTGAGCTTGAATGTTAAGAAAACGAAGTACATCTCATTTTCTTCAACAGCAAGTGATCAACCGACAGATAAAAGTGGTATTCTTGTACACGAAAATGATTGCCAAAATCGTTCAACATGCTATTGCCCGAAAATAGAAAAATATAATAGCATCAAATATTTAGGTGTCATGATAGACGAACATTCAAGGTGGGAACAGCATGTGGTATCATTGACAAACAGGCTTAGACAGCTGACTCGAAAAATGTATGAATTGAGAGATATTCTGAATAATGAAACACTAAGAATAATCTACCATTCCTTGGCTGAATCCATGTTAGGTTATTGTATTAAGGTATGGGGCGGGCTATTCCACAATAATTTAATACAACTTCAGTCAATGCAAAACAAAATTCTAAAAATCATATTTAAAAAACCTAAACTACATTCTACTGTACAACTGTATGAGCAGTTGCAGATACTAGACATTAGAAGCTTATATTCCTGTCAATGCCTGGAATGGATGTGAGTCGTTTCAGTCGTCCCATGGAAGTTAAAAAAATACCAGATCACTAGACAAACTTAAAAAATATATACCAATGTTCAAAAAGAGTCATACACGAAGATTAATTTTTTTCTTTGGGCCGAAACTCTATAATATTTCACCTCCTGAAATGAAGACAATAACAAAACTCCATAAATATAAAAAATAAACAAACCTTTTCGTTCGAAAAAATCGAACAAAAATCTATCAAATATTAATTTAGTCGATGTGTTACTCAGTGCCCACCTATTCTTGAGAACATCTCACTCAACAATAAGTTAATCTTGCCTTCATTGTACCTAATATATTGTATATAAATGTCTTGTACTCATCAAAAAAACTATCACCATCGATGAATTTCTGTACAATCTCAATGTTTCTGGAGGATTGCAGACAAGCACAACACAAGCATTCAGTATGCTTAGGTGCAGATTTGTGGTCCAATTAGTAACTTTGAAATAAATCACTGTATACCATGTTATGTACACTTTTACTCTGAATAAATCTGAATCTGAATTCGTATAGGAGGGTTCAATGTCGATAATTATGGATTTGTTTTTCAAAATTCAAGATGGCGCACGGCTTTTTTACTAATGGTCCAACTGATTCTTTCGAAAATTAATATCCTATGGTTTTTGAGGTCTAGGATAATGAATTCTGTGTTAAAATCACAAAAATTAAGGGGATAAAATTAAATAAATAGGTATAACACCAACATTTATTCAAATGTACTAAAATTGAACAAATGTTTTATTAGATGTGTGGGGCAATTTATTCTGTGTTCAAATTGAATTGGTCGCATGACAAACTTCTGAGTCTGTAATTACCGCTTATCAGATGAGATTATAACAACTTACATCACACCACCAAAAACATTTTTTTGTTTTCAGTGTATCTGAATTATTATATATATACATTATTGAGAAGAAGAAAATACATTCGGTCTTAGCTGCTCAAGTGATATTGGAACATCATTTGCAATTACTACTATAGATGAGATTTTATTTATGGTAAAAAATTATGGAAAAATACATTTTATTTTGTTCTTATTATGTTTGTAGTGAGTTTAATGTTGGTTAATATCAGAAAGAATTATTATTGAGAGCATTCGGGTTATTGTATTATATATATATTTATAATTTATATATATATATATATATATATATATTATATATATATATATATATATATATATATATATATATATATATATATATGAATTGTTGGTTGGCGGGAATTGGGTCGGAATATTGGAGAAAACCAGTTGCTGAATTTTCGACTTTTCGAAACTATTGTTTCATCTTCAGGACTGTTTAGAGTGGCTTTCCGAGTTCAAAGGTGGTAATATAAATAATTTCGACATAAAATATAAATACATGTGCAGGTTCATGAAGGACGTTAACACCGACACAATGAAATGAGCAACCTGAACTGTTTTGGAAGAACTTTGCTGATCGGGGGTATCCAATGAATATGTTTTATGGAAACGCTGGAATATGATTGCACAAAACATATTATTCGTGCCATTATAGGGAAAATTCATCAGCTACCGTGTAAGGGTAGTTTAGGCTTGCGATTTTTCGAAAAACTGTTGACCGAGGGCAAAAATATTAAGAAATGAACCTTATAATAAATAACCCAATCTCATGATTATTATACTTCAAAATTCTATAAAAACCATGACTCCTCGTGTTACATATGTTACAGTTCAGTTCACCATTATTCTATTTGAACGGTACTCTTTCAATATTCTGTATGCACTTTATTACTCTCATGTTCCTAACTAACAATGCAAATAAAATCAAAATATTTTGTTTATTCAGGGCAATCCTCGATGGGATAGAAATGGGTCAAAATCAGCTTCCTCTTATTAACAATGATATGAGGTGATTTTTCGAAAATCTTTAATCACCGGGAGTTTTTGGTAAAGAGCTATTTAATTGAAATGGTGGAAAATGATTGCCCTTATAAGGGTTAAATTTTTTTAAAACTTGTTGACTTTTTGACTTGCTGTTGACTCTGGAATATGAATGAACGAAACATAGTGATCGTGCCATCATGGAAAAAATACTCATTAGTCCACTCATAAATGTGACTATCGTCGTCAAGACTGACCATTGTCTGTTCAAGTTGAATTTTATTTATTTATTTTTTGAAAATTGATAAGATGGAAATTGTTCCGGTCAATTCTGATATATATATTTATATATATATATATATATATATATATATATATATATATATATATATATATATATATATATATATATATATATATATATATATATATATATATATATATATATATATATATATATATATTTTATTTTATTATTATTTTTATATTTTTAAGTATATTAATAATGAATTGTTTATTATATAGTTAATTTTCTAATATTTATTTCCTCGGTCAGCAGTTTTTCGAAAAAACTTAGGTATAAACTACCCTTACAAATTATCTGATGTGAATATTCCCTATAGTGACACGAATAATATATCTTGTGCTATCATATTCATTGGATACCCCCGGTCAGAAAAGGTCTTAGAAAAATCTCAAATATAAACTATCCCGGTGATTGGAAGTTTTTTTATGGTTACCCAAAATATGTTTTATGTAATCATTTTCTACCGTTCCATGGAAATATATTCACCGGAAACCCTCAGTCAACAAAGTTTCTCGAAAAATCACAAGTATAAACTACCCTTATGAGGAGATGTTTTTTTTTTATGACACAAAAATTTGTTTTTTGCAATCTTATTCCAGATTTTCAATGGAATACTTAGATGGAAATCCACGGTCAGCAGAGTTATTAAAAAAATCAGAAGTACCCCATTTGGGGGTGAATGGGGGTGGATTGAATTTTTAATTTGGTGGCATGAAAGCATCCCTTCATAGCTGCATTTTTGCATTGTGATCTTGATAATCGCATTACAAGTTATTATATAAATGCACTAAAAAGGAATATTTGTTATCTGAGGCTAGTTTTTCGAAAAAAAACAAATTACTGTAGGCAAATTAGAACCCGATGGATTTCAATTTGCAACACTGATCGATAAAATCGAGTCATCAGAACATGTTTTGTTCACCGAGATAAATACCCCGATATTCCTTTCCTCAACTTCGCACCAAACTTAGGGTGCGTCAAAGTTATACTAGGCGATAACGAGCTGGAACTGATAGTGTTATTACGGCTTTTATTTTCGAATTTCGGGCGTTGAGTCGAAATAATTTACTCGAATAAACACATTTGTGATAGTAATGATTTAGTGCCGTTATCGCCACGCATGGATTAACGCCGATTTATCAAGCTGCTTCCATTGATACATACTTGCCATCTGAAAAATTCAATTTATGCTAATGGTCGCACGTATAGGATTGATCAAGAAACAAATGTTCTGAGATACTTTCACTTCACGAGAATGAATCGAATTTTCATTATTATTCTTTTGCCATTGTAGACTTTTTCGCAGATGCTCTGATATTTTTTCATTTAAATATATTTTCACGAATACTTGTCAATACTATTCCAAGTGGACCAGTGGATTCAAGTAACCTCATCAAATACAGGGTAATTCTATTCATACCACATTTGTCTCATGAAATTATCAGTGTTTTTAAACAAGAACCAAATATCAAAATTATCCATGAGAATGTTCCCCCAATAAATAGATTGAATATCCTACTGTTCACAGTATGTACTTGCAATGAAAATTATGTAGGAGAAACCAGTCAAACGTTGAAATATAGAATTAAAGACCACAAAAGTTGTTGTGAACCTAAACATTCTTGTGTATTCTCTGATCATGTAAGAAATAAAGAGCATCCAATTGATTATGAAGAAACATTAATAATTATCAGAGAATCAATTGAAACAAAAAGACTATTTATGGAAAGGTAAGCTATACGAATACAAAGAACAATCTCGATTCAGGCATTCACATTTTTACGAATTCGCTCTCCAATTGTTAGTACCGTCCTGGCAAGTTAATATTACAAAAATGAAATTTATCGGTGTGATATTAGATTTCAAAAGAGCTTCCGGAATTGAAAAGGGGAACATTCTCAATTAAATATTGATGGAAATATTTTCCTGTGAATTGAAAAATCCACGATAAAAATGAAGTTATTTTTGTGAATGTCTAACAGAAAACAACTACTTCCCTGGCTTAAGCCACGCTGGACATTGAACTACATCTGATAGATATTCTAAAAAGACCCTAACTCAAAAGAAAAAATCTGAAATTGAAAATTTGCATTTTTATTCAGATAGTTATTTGATTTTCTATTCCAGTCTTGATTAAGAACTCATGAAGATGAATGAGGCAAAGAAGAATGTTTTCCAAAAAAGAGTACTCACCAGAAATCATTCGTAACATTGATGCAAGAGAGACATCGCATTCACCAGGTCTTCAATACATTTTTGTCGACGAAATCTATTTCACGCTTCCACGATCATCAGGAAGACCGGAAGAAATGGGAAACACATTTTCAAGAAGCAATCTCACTTTGCAAAGATGGAAAAAGTTAGAATCATTTCTTTTGGAGAGACACTTTGAAATTAGTGTTTTCTGACATTAAAACCTGTCATGGAGTATGATAGATTGATTTGTTGAAAATATGAACAGGATGTTCACAAAATCAGATGTGGAATCATATGCGACTGAAAGATAAACTTTAGTTACTATCTTCCATCGTCAAGATAACCCCTTTCGGGGTATTCATGTTGAAAAGGGAAATATTCTCAATAAAATATTGATGGAAATATTTTTCTGTGAATTGAAAAATCCACGATGAAAATGATGTTATTTTTAGTGAATGTCTAACAGAAAACAACTACTTCCCCGGCTAAAGCCACGCTGGACATTGAACTACATCTGATAGATATTCTGAAAAGACCTTAACTCAAAAGAAAAAATCTGAAATTGAAAATTTGCATTTTTATTCAGATAGTGGAAGCGTGAGATAGATTTTCGTCGACAAAAATGTATTGAAGACCTAGTGAATGCGATATCTCTCTTGCATCAATGTTAGAATGATTTCTGGTGAGTACTCTTTTTTGGAAAACATTCTTCTTTGCCTCATTCATCTTCATGAGTTCTTAATTAAGACTGGAATAGAAAATCAAATAACTATCTGAATAAAAATGGAAAATTTTCAATTTCAGATTTTTTTTTTCGAGTTAGGGTCTTTTCAGAATATCTATCAGATGTAGTTCAATGTCCAGCGTGGCTTTAGCCGGGGAAATAGTTCTATATTTATGTATGGAAATGAACACGGTGTTAATACTGTCACTAAAACCTTTGATATTAAAATTAACCAATACATTATTGAGAGAGTTTTTGCTGAAAAGGGAAACGTTCTTGATATTCAATTGGGAATGTTTCCCTTTTCAACATGAATACCTCCAAGGGTTATCTTGAACGATGGACAATAGTCACTGAAATAAATTTTCGAGTAGATTGTATGAACACCCCGTTCATATTTTCAAACAAATCAAATTTGAATTATTTGAATTTGAATATTTGGAAATTGTGCTGGATCCCAAAATTAAACTGAATGATCACTGTAGGTACATAAAGAAAATCGCAACGGAAATCTATTTCTTATACAGAATATGTAACAAAATATCCAGATTTGGAAAATTAACTATACATGAGTCAATTATATTATCTCATATTGCAATACACTGCTTTTATTTGATTCATTCTTCTTTTATTCCTTTATGTCCACATTTTAATCTCATTTTGAATTTATTTTCAACACCTTTACTCATAGTATACTATTGTAATCATCAGTCATATGTGTTTCATTAATTTTAATCCTGTGCTCTTATTTATTTATTTATGAATATTTTATTTATTGTATCGTGAGGAATACGAACTACATTGTTTTATTACATATACTAGATTTTAATTATACTTAGTGCATGTTGTCTTATAACATTGTGTTATTATGAACATTTTAACCAGTTATTTTTGTACATTTATTTAATCATATATTTTCTTAAAACTCCCTATTTTTTGCGAAACAAGTGTTCTACACTTATCGTTATGATTACTTTATTCATTGTAACCATCTTAAATTGTATTCATATTGCCAATAAAGTTTATTGTACTAATACTGGCAATGTCAACAAATTACAAAACAAATATTGCTCCATAACCAGACCAACTTGAATACTTCTCCTTTGTTGAATTTGTTTAAATAAAGATTGATATGATCTCCGTTCTACTTGGTCTCATTCCTAAGAAATACCTAGCGAAACACGTGTCGTGGTTTTGCAAACCCAGTTTAGTGAAAATACATACGGATATGTCTTTATTAGCATGAATAATTGAGGTGTTGTCCGCATAAAAAATGAAATTTGAGTGTTGGAAGGTATTTATATACAGTGCTCGTCTAAAGTTCGTTCAGTCCATACTAATTTTTGAAACACCTGGTATATCGAAACGAAATTTGGAGGGCTACATAGGAGACAAAAACCTACTTTTTCATGAAAAAATCACAACTTAAAGTTTTAAAATGGCGGCAGAGCGTCATCTTCAATAATTTTTTTAAATAGAATACCCCGTATATTATTCCATTTTCGAAATCTGCTCATAATTTTCAACAGTTTTCTCCAATACACTTTAATCCTAAATTCAATTGTTTTCGAAATATTAACATTTAAAGAGAGACATTCCGGTTTAAAATGAAGTATGGATTTTGGTCACTAAAACTAAAACATTTTGCTAACTGAACGTTGTTATCAATCTGTAGTCAAATCTCTCAATGAATTCGACTAATAAGAGGCGTAAAGAGAGTTTATTAAGGATAAACAGTACCGCTTACCGGAAAATATCGAAGCCTACGAATGTGTTCTGTAAATTCACAATCAAAACAAATTAGTTAGCTAAAAAATTATAATTTATTTTTGAATAACACTTTTATTAAACCCCAACAATTATTTCATCAAGTGTTCAATGTGGCCCCCTCCTAAATCTCGACAATGAAGTGCCCTGTTAAAAATAGCTTCTCTCACGTTGATGAAAGTCTGTTCATCTATTTCTCCACATGTATCTATTATTCTGCGTTCCAACTCTTCTATTGTCTGGCATTCGGTGGCGTAGATTTTTGACTCCAGATACCGCAAAAAAAAATCTAGAGGTGTAAGATCCGGAGATCTTGGTGGCTATTCTGTACTTTCCCTGCGACCTATCCATCGCCCAGGAAAGTTTGTATCGAGGAACTCTCTAGCCATGCGATCGAAATGGGGAGGTGCCCCATCCTGCTAAAATATGATTTCACGATTTTCAAACTCTTCCTGATTGTTTAATACAATTTGTCTTATTAGAGGTTCAATTTCAGTTTCTAAGAGATTTCTGTAAAGAACTCCTGTAAGATTGCCTCTGATGAAAATCGGTCCAACAACGCGATTGCCCAAAATCCCCGCCCAAACATTCACCTCTTTAGGAAACTCTCAAAAAATTTGCGGATTAGTATCGTTCCAGTATCGTACATTCTGTTTGCTGACTATCCCATTAAGGTGGTCTGCGAAACATACACGTTTTAGGAAGTCCCGTTCTCCTTCAATTGTTCTTGTTAACCACTCACAAAATTCAACCCTCCGGTCTGGATCATCCTCCGTGAGAGCATGCAGGATTTTCATTTTATAGGGATGAAACTTTTATTTTTTTTAGAGCTCTTTGGATAATTTTTGAATTCACTCCACAGGATTCAGCAACTGCAGACGTCGACTGAGTCCGATTGATTACCATTTCAGCAACAATTTCTACCTTTTTTTCTTCTGAAAGGGGCGGTCTTCCTGATCTTGGAGCAACTTTCAGCGTACCAGTGCTTGAAGCTTATTTAAAAGTTTGCGCAAATATGACCCGAAATAGGATTCTCGAGAAATCTATCATTAAACATACGGACTGCTAGATGATAATTTTTTCCAGCTTCTTCAAATATCGAAACTGTTTCAAAACTACTAGCCATATTCACACTTTTCATAAAGGGATTTAGGCCCTCAACGGACTATTTGACAGTTAGCAGTTCGGGTTGACAGTAAACAAGATGTTACCGCGACAACAATTTTTTCCAATGCAAACTTGATTGAAAGCAACATTAGTGTTTTTGGTTGGGTTTGAAATGACCAAAATGTCACTTTTCAAACGTTAATATTTCGAAAACAATTGAATTTAAGTGTGAAGTGTTTTCGAGGAAACTGTTGAAAATTATGAGCAGATTTCGAAAATGGAATAATATATAAGGTGTTCCATTTGAAAAAACTATTGAAGATGGCGCTCAGCAGCCATTTTGAAATTATTAGCTGTGATTTATTCATGAAACAGTAGGGTTTTATCCTCTATTCAAGCCCTCCAAATTTCATTGCGATATACCGGGTGGTTCAAAAATTAGTAGGAGGGAACGGACTTTAGACGAGCACTGTATAATAGAAACAACAGAGGTCCCATAACCGAACTTTGCGGTACTTCGTGTTGTATTTACTTCCATTAGGAAATATTATTGTCAATCTGAACATACTTGCTTCGGTTTGTGAGGTAGGACTCAATGATTTTGATACCCTCAATTAACACCAATATTGAAGAACTTCAGAAAGGTAATACAGGTACAATCACTATTTTCTACACATGTTTGATGAATTCAATGAGTTTGAGAATAGCGAGATTGGTGGACAAATTTGGACTGAAACCAAATTGCGATTGAATCAGCATAGTATTCTCTAGGAAGAGTATAAGTTGAGAAGGGAAACATTCTCAATTGAACATTGAATAGAAATATTTTTCTGTGATTGAGATTTTCAATCAGGACATCGATATCTATAATAGTCTGAGGTTTCAGCCGATTTCACCGAGAGCTATTTCCATAAGGTTTGTTGCAGGGTCCTTTGTAATTAAAAACTTCTGCATTCTTATGTTGGTTTTTACAGGAATTAATATTTTGTTTGAACAAATCTGATAATTTTTCGTTGCTTAACAAATTATTGTTTCGTTATTCCAATTCCAAAACCTCTATCTTCGAACTTTAGAATATGCCATGGCGCACCAGTCTCTCAGTGACCGGGTAGTCGGAAAACATTTCGAAAGTATTAATTACAGCAATTATGCGCCATATTACTACTATAGTCTACTCGACAAGTTGAAAATGGTCTAAAATAGAGATACTGCTCTTAAAATTATGTGTGATAGCTCATTGGATCCGGAATAACGCCTAGAAAAAAGTGCCAGAAGCGGTATTAGCACATAAAAAATTGCAAAAGTTATAAACAATTGAAGATGAAAAAAATATGACATTTTGTTTTTTGCCAATATTTCATAAACTATTGATATTTGGGAAATTTCAAAGGAAGATTCTGAAAAATGAGAAAATTTCCAATAAAAAACTCCTGGCTCCCGGAACTCTATCTCCATTATTTATAATTTTAATTTAACGCTGAAAATGGGTCTCCGAGCGACATTTTTAGGTTGCGCGCGCGACGTCAAAAGCGAGTACGATACATTATTTAATTTATTTAAGGTATAAAGTATTTTTTTTTAATTTGAAAAAATCATGGTGTATTCGGAACACCATAGATAATTTATTCCCGTCAGAAATTTTACTTGAAGTTAATTTTTCAACAAGTTAAACGATTGTTAACTAACAAAATTTTCTCGAACTTCTGTCTTAATTGTAAATGAATTTATTTTTTTTAATAATTGTCGTAAAAATGTTTCGCTCCGTAGAGCCTTTCTTATATGCATACTCAACAAGATCACGTCATAAAAATTCAAAAAATAATAATACTTTGTTTATAATAATTTTTGTACTCAAACAAAAACTAAAAAATCCAAGTAATGTTGTTAAAAAAAATTTTTTATCCCTAATCATCATATTATCGTTTTTTTATTGATACAAGATATGAATTGATTAGCAAAAAAAAATTTTCCCGCCATTTGTTGATAATTTTTTTAAAAACAAATTGATTATTTAATATTTTTGAAATTTTTTTTTTCACAACTTTATTATATAACAAATATTATAATTTTTGAAAGAACAATTTTTTCTTAATAACAATTTTTAATTGTTTAAACTTTTTTTATATTTCTATTGTTTAAATAATTAGTTAGGAAATATTTTTTTTTCTAAAAATCATAATTGACAGTCCTCTATGAAGTAACAAAAAAATATTTTTTTTTATCAACAATTCAATTGTTTATTAACATTACATTATTTTTTTCTGAAACTTCTCAAATTTACAAAAATAACCATATATAACAAAGTATAGAAAAAAATATTTTCAAATTTTTTATTGTACTTTGGGAATTGGAATTGGGAAAAATTGGGAATTTTTTTTTCTATACATTATTATATATGGTTGTTTTTGTGAATTTTAAAAATTTCAGAAAAAAAAACTAAAAAAGTAAAAAAAAAATTATAACAAATTGGTAAGTTAATAAACAATGGAATTGGTGATCAAAAAATAATTGTTTTTGTTACTTTATAGAGGACTGTCAATTAGGATTTTTAAAAAAAAAAAATTTCTTAACTAGTCAAACAATAAAAATATAAAAAAACGATTATAAACAATTAAAAATTGTTATTAAGGAAATTTCATTTTTCAAAAATCATAATATTTGTGATATAATAAAGTTGTGAGAAAAAATTTTTCAAAAATATTGAAATAATCAATTTGTTTATAAAAAAATTATCAACAAAGGGCGGGAAAATTTTTTTTTGCAAATCAATTTATATCTTGTATTAATGAAGAACCGATTATATGATGATTGAGAAAAAACAAGTTTTTTTTTTAACATTATTACTTGGATTTTTTTGTTTTTGTTCAAGTACAAAAATTATTATAAATAAAGTATGAATATTTTTTCAACTTTTATGGTGTGATCTTGTTGAGTATGTATATAAGGAAGGCTCTACGAAGCGAAAATTTTTTACGACAATTATTTAAAAAAAAAAATTATTCACAATAAGACAGAAGTTCGAGAAAATTTTGTTAGTTAACAATCGTTTAACTTATTGAAAAATTAGGTTCAAGTAAAATTTTCAACGGGAATAAATAACTTATAGTGTTCCAAATACACCATATTTTTTTCAAAAAAAAAAAAAAAATTGAATACCTTAAGTAAATTAATTGATGTGTCGTACTCGCTTTTGACGACGCGCGCGCAACCTGAAAAATGTCACTCGGAGACCCATTTTCAGCGTTAAATTAAAATTATTAATAATGGAGATAGAGTTCCGAGAGCCGGAAGTTTGTTATTGGACATTTTCTCCTCTTTCAGAATCTTCCTTTGAAATTCCTTAAATATTAATTGTTCATGAAATATTGGCAAAAAACGAAATGCCATTTTTTTTTCATCTTCAATTGTTTATAACTTTCGCAATTATTTATGTGCTAATACACGCTTTTGGCACATTTTTCTAGGCGTTATTCCGGATCCAATGAGCTATCACACATAATTTTAAGAGCAGTATCTCTATTTTAGACCATTTTCAACTTGTCGAGTAGACTTCTATAGTCTCATGTGGGAGTCGTATAATATTTCAAATATAATGTATTACAAAGCCTTAATTGAGATGCTTCAAACCGTTAACAACCATAATGGAGCTTTGATACATTAACAAATTCAGCCATCTTGCCGTGGTGTCGGTTCTCATAAACCAAATGAGACATTGCCGAGGTAGTCGTATGTTCAGTTATTTGTCAATGACATGCGGTATTTATTCAGGATGAAACAAAGGTAGAGATCCTGGTGCTAACCTTAGAATGTGAAGAATCCGTGGAGCTGTCCGGCTATTTTCTCCTCTCACATATTGACCTCTCACAGTATAATCTCTGAAATTCGAGGTATGCATCACAGATAAATCTATTGAGGTATTTTTATTTATATTTAACTGTAGATATGAATAATCTTGTAGGTTTTTTCAGATTTGTTTCTCTGAAAATCATCAGGCGTCTACCATAAATTCTTGGCGACGAAATTCTTCAAATGAATTCATTTAAATTATTTGTTTTGTCGGTAGGATTACCACTGGGTTCGGTATATAAGGAATATTCAATTTCTGTATACATGCCGCATATTTTATGGAAATACGAAGATATCTCCTTTTTGATCTCGAATATTTTTTTGGTAGCCGCATCAATATGATAATTCACTTCGGGTTTCTACCTAAATAGTATTGTCTTCTTTGTAGAAGGTAGCAGCGAGTGTGGTGTGTCATATGCCGTTTTTGGGGCCCGATATATTTATCACTTGCTATTCTGCTTCAAATCAGAGAGAGGAAATGTCATTATCAGATTTCCGAAAGAAATTTTTACAGAATTCCACTTGTACACTGTTAAAACGTTGGAAGTTTTAACGGCATAACAATATAGCGAGGGGGAAACAACTACCCAAAATGTGTACACCGTAATTAAATATCTGATGATTAACCATATTCAAAATTATTAAAAAAAACGCACTAATGAAATATTCAAAATATATTTAGGATAATGATAGTATTTAATGTACTGAAAATGTATTTAAATAATCAAAGTATACTGGAGCTATTTAAGTACTAGAGATGATTGAAAATAATTAAAATATACAGGGTATTGAAAATACTGAAAATTCTTGGGTTGAAATTAATGAAAATAAATGGAACAAACCCAACAAACATTATAGGAAAATAATACCAAGCAGTGGGGTAAAACGGCTTCAAGAAGTCCGAATTTACCCATTTCTGACCAAATATTTTACCTTCAAGTACTAACTAGCTCCAAAGTTATAATTGGAGTTATAAAACATAATTGAGACCACCAAATCTCCTTCAAAAACCAAAAACTAATAGGCGTGGTGCGTAGTATGGAATTACTTATTATGGACTTCAATATACCTTCACAGCCTCATGGGTAAATAGAGTTTCAATGATGCAGCGACAAAATGAAATTCAATGAAGTTCATCCTTTTGAAGTAAATGGATGAAAAAATTGTATTAATACGCAAAAAAATCAAATCAAATAGAAAATTTATTTTAACAAAAATAAGAGATTGATGTGTTGAAATGATGAGTTTCCATGGCTTCGAACATTACAAAACCAATCATTGTGGCTTCCGGAAAATCAAGCAAATCATAATTGGTCGATTTTTTAATGGTATTTACAGTTGGCTGATAAATTGTATATTTCCGGGCACCGCATGCGGAACGCAGAGATGTCAAATCAAAATTATTCAGCCAATCACAACACACCATTTTATATTTAAAATGTTATGATTGGCTATTTCTCTGCGGAAAGAGGTTCCCTCATTAGACCATAACATTAATCATGGTTTCTATTCTGGGAAGATGTGCACTGAAATATAAATATCGCGTACTATTATCAACATTACTGATGGATTTGATATTTAATTTCAGAACAAACACTCATTACAGGGTTTTGTAGTCTATATCCATTTCTCTGAGTACCTATAGGTTACTTGGCTTTACCATTAACATTAGCAAAAAATATTCATTTTTTCACCCCGTATTGACATTTGAGTGTTTCTGCACAGAACATAGAATAAGTAAAATATAAATTTATTATCCACGATTCGCAATCCATCCAGAGAACGAAACGTATAGACATGCATGAAAAAATATCCAATAACATATATTGTATTTCATCACGTGACCACAATATGAAAGGGTCTGAAATCCCAAGATAAGGAAAATGGACTTCAAAGTCAGGAATAAAGGTTACTTTCGACTTTGAACAAAGTCTATGTGTTCTCATAGTCAAAATTTTAAGGAATTTTGACATATAGGTCCCATATGGAACCTACGGTTTGAACCGTTTCCGCCATTGTAAAAATAATACATAATTTTCTCGAATCGACCACATTTTAATGATTGGTAGTCAAAAAATTGGTTAATATGATATGTATACACATACTTCATCTATAAAATCAGTTTTTGAAGAGTTTGATGGAAAAAGTTGTGAAAGTAGACATAAATTAATGTTTTTTTTTTCATACAAATTTAATAATTTGATGGGCCCACTTGTTTTAGACGAGTAAAAATCAACATTATCACAGAAAAGTTTGTATCGCAAATAAAATCACAACTAGGTGTGAATGTGAAACCATCACTTATTGCATTCTCTGCTATACGTTTATCGACAGTTCTTTCTTCATACGCCATGTTCATGTCAACTTCAACGCTTTCGCGAATAAGCATGTAGGTTAAGATCACAATAACAGTAAACTTTTATTATCTTCTTCTAACCTGCCATGGTTTGTTGTTTGTTTTATTACAGTGTTTATAACCTGAAATAGGTAAAAATGACAACATTTTTACCATCAGTCGACTAGTCTGGAGGCAATTTTACCTATTCATGCCTTCAACTTATAAGAAAAAATGTCTTAATTTCCCAAATTTCGACTTCTGAATTACTTTCATTTTTTTTCCCATAATGGTTAAGGTAATTATAAGGTAATAATTACCTTCGCCAATTAGGGCGCTGACCTATTCGAAGGTCGAAATGACATAAATTTTACCTGTAATGTTTCTTGGGAAGTGAATATAATATTTGGGGTGATTAAGGTAATAAAAACGTGAAATCAAGGATTTTGGTATGATTTACCCCGTGTTTTTACAAAAGTACCTGAAGTGTACATCTGTTGATGAGAAATTAAAATGGAAGTTTTCGAATTATTGGGACATATTTTTATATTTCATTCAAAAATCCTGCATTTGAGGATCAGGGCAAATACCTGAAAAATTAAAAGTATTCCAAAATAAATATGTATTAATTATCAAAATGAATACTATAATAAATGGAGGGTCAAAGTCAAACTAAAACCAAAAGGTATGCTGATTAAACATCAGATAGACTCTAGGAATAATCTATCAGAACAAATAACTGCTGTTTTGGCGGTTCAGTTTACTTATGGCTAACTGAAAAAACAGTTTATTCATAGTTAACTAAATTAATTAACAACTGATAAATTATTTATTCCAATATTTATAACATAACTTATAACAAATAACACGGAAAATGCAAAACAAAAATGTTTATCTTAATTTACTATTGGGAATAAATTTATATCTTAATTTATAAACATATCGACCTCAAACAAACTATTTATTTTTTACTAGCTGACCGTCAGACGTTATCCTGGCCAAATTTCTATATTCCCTAAATTTTTTTTCCTGAAAACTCTCGTCAACGTAGAATTTATATTTTCCTGTTTTTTTGGGTTGTTTCATCTGGTTATGCCGTTATCCCCTTTTTCCGTTCGTTATCCCATTTTCCTGAAAAAAATTAGACAATTTGGTCCAGCCATTCTCAAATTATGAGCTCACCAACACAAACAGACATTCATTTTTATTATATATTATATATTCCTGGTAACTTTTCCAGGACAAAGAAATTTCCAATAATTTTCCTAAAAGTCCTTTCTTCCCTAAAAACCTAAAATCCATTGATGATTTTGAATCGAAAATCGGATGGATAACAATCCTAATACAACAATTATTTGATGAAAAATGATGGGGAAATTGTATGCTGTGGATGAAATTTTTATTGAAACTGAATTAAAAAACATCAATTTTCACATAAAAAAAGTTTATAACCCATTCCAACAAAAAAACTATCCATAATACCAGGATTGGTTGGAGGGAATTGAATGTTCGAAATGCGTGTCCTGACACTTAATAATAATAATAATAATAATATGTTTCTTGTTTAAGAATAGAATTCTTGTTACAAACACAATGACATAAATAATATTACTAATATAAACAGGAAATATGAAATGTGACAATAAATGAATTAATATATATATATATATATATATATATATATATATATTCATTGTCGAAATATTGGAAATATAATGTTATAAGAGTACATTTGCGTTTGCTGCTGTCCCAAAGAATTTCTCAGACTATATATAGGCCTTCTGAACTAGCTGCTGTTTCAGTCTTGTTTTGAAAATATTTAAATTGAGGGAGCTTTTAATATGCTCATCAGGAGAGTTGTATAATTTACAGCCAGTAAAAAAAAACTTTTTTGGTACAGCGTAGTCCGGCGATTCTCAGGTTGTAGTTGGCCTTTGAAACGTGTATTATGGTTATGCTTCTCAACAGTATTCAAAAACTTGTTTTTATTTTTATAGACGTATGTACAAACTTCCAGTATATATAAGCTTTTAACAGTTAGGATTTTGAATTTTTTTGAATAATCTCTGCAGCTCGTTCTAGTATCGATACTAGCAAGAATTCTAATCGCATATTTCTGATGTACCAATACTCTATTCACATGTGCACAATTTCCCCAAATCAAAACTCCTTACTTTATATGGGAATGAAAATTTGCATAGTACAATGACAGTAGTGTGTACTCACTACAGTGGTTTTTCATAAATTTCAGACTATAACAGCTACTCTGTAATTTTTTACACAAACAATCAATATGACAATCCCAGTGAAGTTGCCTATCATAGGTAACCCCCAATAGTTTCACTGATTTACTACTTACTATTTCATCATTGGAACCTTCAAACAGTTTGATTTCATCAGTCCTGCCATTACCAAAAAGAACAGTTATTGTTTTACGAAGATTCAGTTGTAGGTTATTATTGTTGGACCATTTTACAATATTGGCAAATACCGCTTCAGCAGTAGTTTTCAGCTTATTGAGATCCTTGTCAACAACCAAAATATTCGTGTCATCTGCATAGCAGATAACATGAACATTCTGAACCCTTTGAATATAGAGAATGAGATCGTTAGCAAAAATGTTGAAAAGTAGAGGACCTAAGACAGAACCTTGCGGCACACCTTGCTCTACATCCATTTCTTCAGAGAAAATGTTATTGACTCTTATTATTTGTATTCTTTTACTGAGGTATGACTCGATTAAAGTTAAAGGCAACCCTCTTATTCCATATCTCTTTAATTTGGCAGTGATTAATCGATGATCCACTAGGTCGAAAACTTTCGAGAAATCAATGAAAATGCCCAAAGCAAACATTTTTTTGTCAATACTTGAAATGATCCGACCGCTGAACTCAGATAGTGCTGTCCATAGAGAAACTAAAAATAAAGAGAGTTGTCAAACCTGCAGTAAAAGTTGGCACCACGTTTAGACAGTGGCGACATATCTCGCAACTGGCCGAACTAAATACAGTTGGTAAGACCGATTGAAATAAGGCGGGTTTTTCAAATGTGTTACTTTTATATGATTGATATGATATATATTTTATAAGTGATCGATTTGCCATTCTTGTATTTCATATGAATGGTTGTATCATATGAAATACAGGAATGGCAAATCGATCACTAATAAAATATATACAGTAATCGATTCGTAGAATCTGTTAGTTCGTTCGTGGTTAAAATAAAGTTTCAAAGTAAATCTTCATTTAATGATATCAAGAACAAAATTGAAGATCTTATAAAACAAGAATAATAACTATAAAAACACATTTTATTGTATCTAGGACAAGGTACAACTACAGACAAAACAATAATAAAACTACAGACAAAACAAAATTAAATATATTCTTCAGTCTTATCATCAAATCAACCAAAATAAAAACAAATTACATTTACAACAAACCTTCAATAATTTTGTTCATTCATTAGCACAAAGGAGAACGAGTAGGTATACCTAACAAATACTCCAGTTTGATGATAATCTTCGTACTTCCTCAAATGGTGATAGGAAATGGAAACTGATGGACGGAAATATATCAGTTTGTGAAAAAATTTCTGCAACTGATGGATGGAAATAAGTATCAGTTTGTGAAAAGCAGCTTATATTTTACCTTGTGAAAGAATATTTCGAGGAATTTCAGCGTCAACTCGAATAACAAAACATTCCATTTTCGACGTTGGGTTCATAATTCAAGTCCATAGTATAATTTCTATAATTAATTTTTCGATGACAATTAACAGTAGAATTATTCTGAAATTATTACGTGGTTTGTCATCTTCTGACAAATGTCGAAATTGGAAAATTATCATGTCATGTCAGTCGTCTTTTGATTGCGGGCAGCGCCTCCATGCGCAACTGGCCGTACCAAAAACTTGGTGGTCAAGATCGCCAATGTTTCAAAGAGTCTCTTTATTTTTAATTTGTCTATGGTGCTGTCTCTTTACTTTTGTTACTGCAGAAACCATGTTGGTCGGACGATAAGAGTTTGTACTTAAGTAAGTAATTGGTTAACCGATCCTTAATTGCCATCTCTAATAATTTAGAGATACTGCATAACAGGCTTATTGCTCTGTAGTTAACAAAATCATTCGGATCTCCTTTCTTGTGAAGTGGCTGAACTATTGCCAGTTTGAAGTTATCTGGGAAATTTCCTTCCTCAAAACAAAGATTGATTAGGTAATTCAGAGGCTCACTAATCCATGAGCTGCATTTCTTCAATAAATTATTAGAAATATTATCATGGCCAGAGGAGTTGGAAGATTTCAGTCTACTTATTAATGACTCAACTTCAACAATCGTAACGGGTTCTAGATAAAATGATATGTGCGATGATGACAATATTCATTGTCGAAATATTGGAAATATAATGTTATAAGAGTACATTTGCGTTTGCTGCTGTCCCAAAGAATTTCTCAGACTTTTTTCTAACTAGTCAGCAAAGACTACCTCTCCTCTATATATATATATATATATATATATATATATATATATATATATATATATATATATATATATATATATATATATATATATTTATATACATATACAAAGGTTACAGGACAAGAACTAGACTAACGATTAGAATGATGTTTTTCACACAGTA
This sequence comes from Gonioctena quinquepunctata, assembly GCA_018342105.1. NCBI lineage: Eukaryota > Metazoa > Arthropoda > Insecta > Coleoptera > Chrysomelidae > Gonioctena > Gonioctena quinquepunctata. Next base: position 155,292 of record JAFIRS010001562.1, on the reverse strand, counting down.
CAATCGCAAATACTACACATTATAAATTACAGGGCATCGTCAAAATATTCTTGTAGGTCATAATGGGGTTTATCACTTGATAGTTTTTTACATTCATTTCTGAATATGATAAAACAAGTCTCTTTGATTTCATTGGGGTTTATTGTACATCCTGATTCCATTATATATCAACGAGTTTTGAACAAAACATGTTTTTGGAATTGCTAGATTCAGTTCATTTGACCGCCTTGTGTGGTATGTGGCTGTGGATTCATAGTTCTCCCTATTTTTATGTATAATCGATAGGGTTTCTAATATGAATATTGAAATAACCGTAAGGATTCTATGTTCTCGAAAAAGGGGTTTACATGAATCTCGCCATTTCGCTTTACATAAGTACCTAATAGCCCTTTTCTGCAAGACAAAAACCGACTGCATAAGTTGTTTACTGCAAACACCCCAAAAGGGTATACCATACCTTAGATGAGAGTCTATTGAGGCATAGTACACCACTTTCGCTGCAGCAAACCCCAGTTCCTTAGAGACGTTTCTCATTGCGTAACAGCCTGATGCCAATTTTTTGTTGATGTGTGCAATATGCTGAGAGAATTTTAAACTTTCGTCTAAATAGACTCCCAAGAATTTCAAAGTGGAGTTATTTTTTATTATGTTATTGTCGAGGGGGATATCAGGTATATTACACTTGAATGCTAATATATTTGTTTTGCTGGTATTCAATGATAAAAGATTTGAGTCACACCAGTTCTTCACCTTTTTTATGTCTTGGCACATTCTGTTATGCAATCTGTTTTTGTCCAATAATGTGGTGTCGTCAGCAAATAAGGTAAAACTTCCTGTAATCGATATGTTGGACAAGTCATTAATATATAATAGAAACAGAATAAGACCTAATACAGAGCCTTGAGGTACTCCACAATTTATCTCTCCAACATCCGAGTTGAAAGACATTCTTACGAATTGTTTTCTATCAGAAAGGTACGATCTAATCCAAATATGACTGTTGTCCCTAAAACCACATCTTATGAGTTTCCGAAGCAAAATACTGTGATTGACACAGTCGAAAGCTTTGCATAAGTCACAAAGCACTGCTGCAGTGGCTTCCTTACTGTTGATTTCATTATACACCATTTGCAATACTGTTGATATAGCGTCGCTTGTACTCTTGAAATTTTGAAAGCCATACTGATGTGCACTCATTTTCTGGCTCTATCATGGTAGCCAACTCTTCACGAATGCGATTTTGTAAAATTTCAAGTGTTTGAGACGGTGTATAAGACACTCGTTCTTTCACATAAACCCACACAAAAAAACGAGAATATTGAGATCAGGTAATCGGGCAGGCCAACGTTCATGAATTGGATGGTATTATGAATTGGATGGTATTATGTTGAAACACATCACTTCAGAAACAGCAAGTGGTAAGTCCATTAACAATTCTTCAATATAATTGGGAAATAATTCTAAATACTTACCCCTGTCAATTGTCCTTGATATAAATTGGTCCAATTATTTTACTTCCGATTACACAACCCATACGTTACTCGAATCTTCCCTGAAAATTACTTTCTACAATAATTATAATTTTCTTCGCCCAATATCTGCATTTTGTCTGTTACACATTTCATTGTTTCTGAATGTTGAGTCTCCTAATAACACAGGCATGTTCGATAAACTACCCTCTGTGATGTGTGATATTAGTTTATTTGGAAGTTTTTATATGACTATTCCTATACAGTTGTAATTGTCTAACTGGACAATAAAGGAAAAAAATTATATTTCACTCATTATCATGTCCCCAGATTGTTCAAGTGGGTCAGCTCTGATGAAAAAAAAAAACTTCTAAAATCAAATTACCAATTTTTCGTCTCAAAACTATGTGATGGTGCTCAGAATCGTCCCTAGAATGCAAAAAAGCAAAAATATACAGGATGAAACCGGAACTGATGGGAAGTATGAAATATTGAAAATTTTTCCCAATTCCTGAATCCAACTCTCGTGCCAAATGACGGGGTTCGTGACTCTCAAAATAGGGAATTGATTAGTTTTCGTTCATTTACACCCTACAAAAACAACACAATAATACACTCTGACAAAATAAATCAATCACAGTTCACTACTGGAATATTGTACACGATACTGCATCTGAATCACGATAAATACCTGTACTATACTGTCCGACCTTTCTTTTAATACTTTCCGGAATGGCAACTGATTTTCTGTCGCTGGCACGCGACGCATTATTTAGAGCTCATAAGTTCTAGAAAATTACCAAAATCTCTGGAAAACACGCGCCATTACTTTGGTGCAACCTTCATAAACAAGTGAAATTCGGAAACTGAATATTTAAGGTTGTAAACTTCCCTACTAGTGATGATAGATGACGAAATCGTCAAAGATGACGTCACAAGGCCATTGTGACCAATAATTTTAAATAGAACCCTGCGGCAAGCGACACCTCTTTTGAAAGGTATCGAAAAAACCTATTCAATGATACTAATTTTGTTTGTTTTCATGGCAGTTTTAATGGCTCATTAGTAAACATTAAAATTTGAATTCCATTCAGTATGATATCAATTACAGTATTAAGAATCAGTATCTTCTCGAATAAATTGCTCGAAGTGACCTCCATTTACTTCCTGACAGTGAAATATCCTATTTTCAAACTCTTCTCGTACTTTTGGAAATGTGTCTGCGGAAACAACCGCACATTCTGCAACAATACGTTGTTTTAAAACTTCAATATTGTCAGGTTCAGTGGCGTAAACCTTCAATACAAAGTACCCCCACAGAAAAAAAATCCAAAGGTGTGAGGTCCGGTGATCGATCTGGCCATTAATTGGAACCTTGTCGTCCAATCCATCTACCACGATACTCCTCATCCAAATACCGTCTTACTGCACCGTAATAGTGTGGAGGAGCACCATCCTGTTGGATTGTTATTTCCAAATTGCCGAATTCATCTGGATTATCTTCCAAAATTTCAAGGATTAACGGTTCTATTGCGATTTGCAACAGCTCCAGATAAACCTCACCAGTTAAATTAGTATTTAAAAAAAGAGGCCCAACGATGTGGTTTCCCAGGGTACCTGCATTTTTCAAAAGCGAGTTGCCAAAACTGCCATAAACACAAACAAAATTGGTATCATTGAATAGTTTTTTTCGATACATTTTAAAAGAGGTGTCGCTTGCCGTATGGTTCCATTTAAAATTATTGGTCACAAATGGCCTTGTGACGTCATCTTTGACGATTTTGTCATCTATTATCACTAGTAGGGAAGTTTACAACCTTCAATATTCAGTTTCCAAATTTCACTTGTTCATGTATAATCGTTCCAAAAATTAGAGGGGGGAGGGGAATTTTGAGAAGCACTGTATTTTCGAAACCCACCATTATTAGTTTGTGCATCTGATAGAACGCGATGATGAAATATTCTCATTTATATTTCCAAAATTCTATTCTAATTAATATTGAAATTTGAGGCAATGATTTGAAGAAATTATATTCTGCAGATCTATATTTGCATCTATTTTTCTGTGTTTCCTATGTGGCATTTTAGCTGCAGAGGTGCAATAAAAATTGAACCATTGTCTGGATAATGACCCGAACAACGTTTATCGAAACATTCCATTTCATATTCTTTTCGTATACAAATATTTGATATACGGATTCTGTTCACGCATTTGAAAAGATATTGGACCAAATAGAAATTGTATATGATTTTTATTGGGGGATGATGTGGATGAGCAGAGATCCCTGGTTTATCTTCAGAGCCAGTGACGTAGAACAACTGAGAATCGGATTCGTAGAATACTCCTCAATTTTGTGCAAATATTTCCTCACTATGTGCCGCTTGGGATTACAAGTGTTACTATAAAACAAGAATCAGTTGATGTGTCTAGGAATCGAATATGTTGAGAAGTGAGTGCCGCTTTGAAGAGATAAATATCAAATCGAAAGGGCTCAAATTTCAAATTGAGTGATATTAAATATTTCGAAATCACATAACTGAAGGATGAAGCGTTCTTTCCACTTTCTTCTTCTGTACTTTCTAATTTCGGCTGCCTTCAATGATATTCAGATATCTCCAACATTAATATTTCAGAATAAAAGATCACACGATTCTCCATCGATCGTAATTTAGTTAGATGATTGATATTATTGACACTATTTTTGGGAATATAACCTTACAATCTGAAAACAAAATTGAGAGGATCATGGAATCTATACAAGTGTAGAGGAAGCAAGAAATTACTTTGCCATGAGAAGTTACTGCGTACACCAAATTATTTTTCCCGACGGAAAAATATGTATTTAGTTAGTAACTTCTGAGTTTTACCTATCAGAAAAAATATTGAAATAAAAGATACTTCTCTATATACTATTGACGTTTCGGGAACTGTATCCGTTCCCGTTTTTTCAAAATCTTTTGAATATGTATGAATGTTTCTCAGGTCTCGCTGTATTTCTCGCAAAGTTTCTCGAATGTGATCTTTTTTCAACTAAGGTCAATCCATTATTGCTCTGCCAAATGCTAGATCGCTTTCCAGTAAGAGTCTCCACATGTGATCCAGAAGAATTTGTTGATATACAGTTTTCACCAACTAGTTGTATGAAGGCGGATTCTTTTAGTTTTCTGCTCTCGTTATAGGGTTATAGTCGCCACTGGATTTCAAAATATGTTCTGATAATTTGGAACCTGTGATCTGTCGATTCTAAATATAATCTCGATGTTTGTCTTGGTGCACTTTTAATGGTCTTGATGTCTCACCAATATAACTTCTGCCCTAAGAACAAGGTATGTTGTATAACATTTTTTTTTCTTCTGCGCAAAAATGAATTGAATAAATTCCCTACTCAGCAGGATATCATTAAAAATATTAACAATCATGTGGCAGAAACGTCTCTTAGTCTTCGTACTGGTGTAGTACAGTGACATTGATTCTTGACATCTTGCAGTGATGCCAATTATTTTAGGAGGCACTGGGTCCATCGTCAGGTGTTGGGAGTTAGTTTGTTATGAGTTTGGTGGTTGTTACTTCTGTGTAGTGAATATGTGTAAATAATCTCAAGTCGTTCTATGTATTTTTTAGAATTTAGTGTCAGTGATTGTTTGAATATGTCGCCATTGCTAGGAATATTCTTTTATGTGGTTTTTTCTTTGTCTGTAACGTTTTCATTTGGAAAATTGTGATGGTTATCCCGAACATGTTTCACCAAAATACGTATTTGTTTATTATTCCTCGCATCACTTTTATATGAAGTGATACTTCTACTTTTGAGGCATCTTAATTTGCCCTATGTATTTCTTGTCACAATTGGTATAGGGAATGAAATAGACCACGTTTGACAGATGTAATAATTGGTTTTCGTCATTTGATTTGGAGACAAAATTGTTGACTGTTTTATAATTCCTAAGGGCTATTAAATTTGTGAAATATAATAGGAAGCAATTTGAAGTAAAATTTGAATCCTTCTCCAACTTCTAATTGAAAAGTTCTGGTTTTACGGATATTGAAATGCTATTGTTGTTTTCAATGAAAATGTTCCATTCTACACATCATTCGTTAGCTTGATTGATGGAACTTTCAGAATCGATAAATGAATTCTGTAGTCTACCTTTCCGACTGGCCACGCCATCGCTTTTTCATGTCTTGAAGCTCCAACACACTACAAAAGCAAAGTGATATTCCTTCGTGATCAATAAACGATAAACTTTGTTAGGCTAGTCTATAAGTCGCATTTAAAATTAATTCCTATTGATCACTAGAGAGATAGACAATATGGCACCAGTCACCAAAATGAGAAGTGCCACAATAAAATGCAACTATTACCGTTCAACTCTGGATTTTTACTATTAAAGGGAAAATACGTGCTGCCAAAATAAATAAAACTAATTACTCTGATTTTAAGTGGGATAGTAGTGCAGCTATACCAATACGGTGACAAACCGCACAATTTTGCCGCTAGATGGCGCCACCTTTCATATCGCGTATAGCGCTCGATGATGTACGTGTACGAGGGTCTACGTTGGGTTAGCTCATGATTTTCGGCATCCAACCTAACCTATGATATACGAGGGTGGCCTCCAATATACGAGGGTCTGACCTGACGAGAAATATACGAGGGTCTAACCTTACCTATGTCATTATATTTTGAATTTGGCGCCTAACCTCACTTGTCATTGGAAAAAAACATGGTCGCCTGTCATTGGAGGCAAAATAACACTGTCAAAGTTGTTGAAAAAAACCATTTCTAATCAAAATTGAATGTTTTCATTGATGATTTTGTAGTAATATTTTGAAATAGAGAGTGTATATTATGTCGAAAGAAAGAATGAGTCATATTGTTAGAATTTGTATGTTGTAATTGGAGTTCGTCAATTGCTCATTTTTAGATCTTCGAACGGGTGAAGCCCCGAAAATATTTGAGAGCACAGATTCGGGTTAAAGAGATAATAATACATAATAAACAGAGAATTTCGATACAATCAGAGCAAGTAAGAACTCCCTCATGTTATTTCGCTTGTTTTACTTGAAAGGTTGATATCTGCGGAGGCCAGATACGAAGTATTTTCCCCGCCGGGATTTAGATCCTAACCAAGGATTTTTCAAGATATTCGTACAAAAAATCTATAAATTTATTTGAGGACATATTTCCTTCTGGGCTATATCATCGAAAACACCCATCAAATGAAATAAGCGAGAGTAATCCTGGGACACTAAAATAGTAGTTTATGTAACAAGTACGCAAAATGAGGCTTTAGAGGACGATATGAAGATGAGTCCGCGAAAGCCATATGCGTACGTGTTGCATACAATATTTTTTTGTATAAGCTTTCCAAAGAACGTTTCATGTAGGAACTATGCTTTTATTTCTGCTATCAATATGCAAATAATTTTTTTCTACGACAACCTCGATAAATGTTCTATTTATAAACTTCAATCATAAACAAGCACATTTTGAACAGACTTTCATTTTTGCATCGGTTGCTAGGCAAGTTGCTAAGCACCAAATGCGAAATGGAATATTTCGTGTTAGGTCTAGGTTCACTCTAAAATCACGACGACTACGGCTTGTCAAATTATGACGTCCAGCGACAAATTGATGAAATGTCAGCAGATCGTTTCTGTCAAAGTTTTAGTAGGTAACGAGTAATTTCATAGTTGTTTTCTATAAAAACCATTATTCAAATCGAAACTGATAGTGATATTGACTTAGATTTGACACCTCCGAACATAATAGAAGCAGCGAAGGTAACAACACTGAATTTATTACCGGAAACGTCGAAGAGTATGTATCAACGCGCTTATAACCTTTTTTTGGAATGGAAGGTAGATCAAAAGACAAAATCGTTTTCCGAGAACGTTTTAATGGCTTATTTTGGCGACTTAGCCAAAAAATTTAAAAGTTCCACTTTGTGGTGACACTTCTCAATGCTGAGAACGACTCTTAGTATCTATAATGATATAGATATTGCCAAATATTTGAAACTGAAAGCATTCCTCAAGTGGCAGTCTAACGGCTACAAACCCAAAAAGTCAAAGATCTGTACAGCAAATGACATCGATAATTTCATTGAACAGACTCCAGATGAAATATATTTGGCAACAAAAGTAGGTTTTATATTTCCATTTGATGAAAGATATGTTTAAGTAAACTAATTTACATTGTAGGTTGCATTAGTTATGGGAGTAATGGGTGCATGTAGAAGACATGAATTACATCAAATGAAAATTACTCATTTCAATGATCTTGGTTCAGCTGTTTTAGTAACAATACCAGACAGTAAAACCAAAATTGTACGAAATTTATAAAAAATACGCAAATCTTTGCCCTCAAAATGCTAATGGTCTATGGTTTTTCATTAATTATCAAAAAGGAAAGTGTACCATTCAGAGGATAGGTCTGAATAAGTTTGGAGCTATGGGAAAAGACATGCCGATTTAAAATTGCCAAATTACGAATTATATACTGGGCACTGCTTTCGCCGATCCTCCGCAACAATTCTTGTTGATGCTGGAGGTGACATAACCACGTTAAAACGCCACGGTGGCTGGAAATCTACTACAGTCGCTGAGGGATATATTGATGAATCGAAGAAAAGTAAGCTTGACATAGCAAATAAAATTGCAAATGCAATACAGAACATACCATCAGGCATACCAACGAATTTAAAAATGGAAAATCGCGAGAAGCCGTCCACTTCAACGTCGACAAATTATCAATTTCGAAAAGAATTAAGTATTCAGCAATCAAGTTCTCCAAATATGATATTCAATAATTGCACATTCAACTTCAATTAGATACATGCATACATTTATAGGCTTCTATTTCTGTGTACCTATTAGAAATAGCAATAAAGAAAATATTTACATATTTCTTCAATTTATATTTTAATTCTGATAGAAAGCCCATTAGCGGCGAAATCGGAGTAATGAAATATCATCAGTTTATTTCTTTCAAAGTTTTTGCAATGTATGCATGTATTAACGTGAACGAATGTTGTCATAGAAAAAGTATAGTATGCAACTCGCAACAAAATGACCATTTTGCACTCGTATGAATTGCAGCACTTGCCTTCGGCTCGTGCTGCAAATTTCATACTCGTGCAAAATGGGCATCATTTTGTGCTCATTGCATAATATACTATTTAGGCAGCACCGGCAGAAGGCCGTTGAAATTCGAAGCAGATTTTTTATACCGACAAATGTCAAATATGTCAACTGGTCAATAACATTTGTGTTTTTGTTATGTTCTCTGATTGTGTTTTCAGTATTTTTTTCCAGGATCCAACTATACTAACGTATTATGGGGACATAGTTAGTTGAATATAATAATTTCGTGAGTAAATATGACAACCATTCAGAAAGATAATCCAATTTTGAAAGAAAATCGTAAATGTATGCAGTATACAGCAATTCTGTTTCCCCAGTTTGACATTCGAATCTGAATGCTAGGGATCTAAATAATAAGTGACATTTGGAATAAATGAAATATAATTTTATCATCCAATGAATGTATGTGGGGTTAGGTGTGGAAATCGAAACTTGATTTGAACCCAAACTAAACCATTATTCGTATATTCTTGTAAGTGGATTATATCTTGTTTGAATTTACTATCATTTTGTTTGCGATTGTTCGAAGAAATAAAGTGTGAAAGTCATCATGTCTGTACCTACCGCAAGAAAAACCATTGACAATTTCATTCCGAAAAAATCAAAATTTCTAGCTTTTCTGCGGCAAAATGTTCATCGTTTTTATAGTATTTATAAACACCCGTTAATGTTCAGTTATGTTTTATGAATGAATAAAAGACAGTTCGTAAAGTGTTGCCATGACGAAACTTTACGGGCAAGTCCGTGAAAGTACCATTTTACGGATTTTTTTAAATTCCCAAAGTTGCAGTTTACAAAAAAAATATATAATGGAATTGACAACCTCTCCCATTTTTCTTAGACATCGCCGCCAATGTTTCTTTGGCGTCGTGCCAGGATTACACGATGACAGAGCCATATTGGCCCTGCGAAGCGATGCCTTTTCATTCACACCTCCCTGCGGCGAACCGCCCAACTGAAACTTCCGGAAAAATCCGGGCCACTCGGATATTGGAAATGCGATATTTATTAGATTTTTACCAGCACGAATTTCCTTTGCTGGAACGTCGCTGAGCAGCTGAAAGGGATTTTCCTTCCATTATCCTGTCGGCAGTTATTAATTTATCTGGAGTGGATATTTTGAGAACGGAACGAAAAACAATTAGTGTGTGGGAAAAGGATCAGTATCAGTTACACATAGAGCGTCAACCCTTGCTCAGTACCATTTATTGAGTAAACAGAGTGCATTTGACGGAAAGCTTGATCGATTCATATCCGAGATTTCTAGGTAGAAGTTTGTAAAGGTTTGTTAAATTTAGTTTTGATATTTTGGACTTTTTATTTCAATATGGTTCTACTCAAATGAACATCGATTCACACACACTTTCGGGTATTAAAATAAATACACCCATTTGATGTCGTCAGATAATACATACTGAATATACAGCATCTAGAAACCATCAAGGCACTGGAAAAGTATTGAAATCAATTGGAATTATAAGAAGTATATGTATTTATAGCTGACATAGAATACTATACACTATACAGTGTGTCTCACTCCTCATGGAACCACCCCCGTATCTTCCGTAATTATTGGAGTAGAATTCTGAAATGTCCATGATCGTTAGATATACCAAAATTGAGTCTAAATCCCTTTTGGGCTCAACCTGAGTGACATATACTGCGCGCCAGGGGCGATGGATATTTAGACTCATCGTGGATATATCTAACGATCTAGACAATTTCAGAATTCTTCTGCAATAATTACGGAAGATACGGGGGTGTTTCCATGAGAAGTGAGACGAATTCGGATTTTTCAGTCGTGAGAATTTTGAGCCTATCTTGCCCCCTACTATTATTTTTCGCAAAATTCTCTATATCCATCGCCTCTGTATATCACTCAGGTTGACCCCTCATTTTCGGTATATCCAACGATCATGAAAATTTCAGCATTCTACTCCAATAATTACGGATATATATATATATATATATATATTATATATATATATATATATGTATATATATATATATATAAATATAAATATATATATATATATATATATATATATATATATATATATATATATATATATATATATATATATATATATATTGTAATGGAATGATAATTTTGTAAATATAATAATTGTTTTTATAAAATGAAGATTGCTAATAGTTTTTGCTATTCTTTGTGAGCCAAATTGATATTATATAGATAGATATTTTCGCCCTGTATATGTATTGTATGCTGTGATAATAATTGCTAGCGAACGTCACTGTTCTCTCGTCACGCTGCTGCCAATTGTTATCACTTTACTCACCACGGCTAAGCAACAGTTGGTACGCCTCTTACCTCAGATAGCCGGTTCAGGCAATAGAGCCACTAGCCATTGCTGTCTAATTTCAGTTTATTCAATGGTCATTGTTATGATTGTTGATCATTGTAAGAAAATAAACAACAAAGTATCAAAAAGCAATTATTTCCTTTATTCAGGAAGACTTAATTTCACCTGGCCTACGAGAAATAACTTATACTAATGTGAATCTACAAATATTCACGGATAATCATTAAAATCAAATCATGGATAGATAGACAGAACCTCACTTTTTCCTTGAGAGTGAATTTTTCTTTTATGGTTCAAAATAAAGTGAAATAAAGTTCTTCAGATGTGAGATACGTTATTTGTGATATTGTTCATGGACCGGATGTGCACTATTAAAGTTTTTATACCTGCTGGAGATGTCAGTGTTCAAGATATGCCCTGAAACTGGATCTTTCCTCACTCCAAGCTCCATCAGGAACTCCAATACCATAAATCAGGATCCATACATATGCAGAATTCAGCTTTGGACACTTGGATATGTTGTATAATTGAGGTAATATTGATTTTTCTCTTCTAATGTTGGAATTATTTCATTTTTTCTTTTTCCCAAAATGTTGCGTGGCATTCCCTTGTAAATTCATTTCCGATCTCCTCTTGTGGCTTTGTTTGTTGCTCCCTTGGATACCAATTTTTCCTCTTCTTTTTCCTTTGAATGTTTGAATTCGCGCACCAAATTGTCACATTTCACTGTTTGGGTTCATCTTATATAGTTTATATATACAACTATTTTCCCATTCTTATTACTATGTACATATTTCAATAATATTTGCTTATGTTATTCTCTCACAATTTCCAATTTTCCATATGACCATCTATTCCCTGATTGGCTAATCTCATCAAGAAGTTTGCTGTTCTACCATTGGCTACTTTTAGTTAGCTAAAATTTCATATACTGTATGTTTCAAATTTATAAATGTGTTGATCATGAAAATTTTGTAAAACTAGACTTTTTGTTGTCTTCTTACCAATTATGGGTTATTATCATTATGACAGTGTATGAAATTGATTATGTTATAGTATTTTGACATTTTTATCTATCCATATTATACATAGGCTTACAAATAAATAGAACTTCCAAAATTATGTCAAAACAATCTCTTGAAACTAATAACTATTTAGTAATTATTCTTTTTTGTGGGTTTTTTCCTTTTAAAACTTATAACTGGCATAACATAACAATATATATATATATATATATAGTGTGAGATACGAATTATGTTGGTCAAACTTCAAGATCATTAGACGCTAGAATCATTTCTCATAAAAGTGATTGCAGATTACACCCAGAAAGATGCACTTTAGCAGACCATGTGGATAAGTTAGACCACCATATGAGTTATGCCTTGCCGAGACACGCCTTGGCATATAATAAAACATCCAATTAATTTCTTACGTAAAAAGAAGAAACACAACCTAACCTAACTTGGCTAACCTTGTTACCCAAGTTGAATGCAAGCTTATCAACCTTACATTCCAATCAAATCAATTTCTAACGTAAAAAGAAGGAACACAACCTAACCTCACTTGGCTAACCTTGCTATCCAAGTTGAATGCAAGCTAATCAACCTTATTCATTTCGCAAATATGCTGCTAACGAACAAATGGACAAGTTGGAACCCATCTACACACTTCAATATTAAAGAAGCTAAACCACCCTTTTTTTAACTTTAAAAGGATATAAGTCCCAAATTATATTTTTCGCGCTTAGATTTTGATTGTTGAAGTGTTTTTATCGAGTCTTGGTGCACCTGTGATAATTTTGTGATTATTGTGAAAATTTTGCGAAAATCCGGATTGACCAAATTCACTTGAATAGTTGGCAACGTGGCATGTCCATACGCCAAGATCAATGCACAATGCAACCACCAATATTTGATTTTTGACAGTTCATGTGAAAAATTTAATGAAACAATCATGTTTTTATTGAACATTAAGTAATTTCAATATTACTTAAATGTTAAATGAGTGTACAGTTGATATTCCAGTGGAAAAAGCTATTCTTCATATCAGTTTGCAGTTTCCAAAAGTGATATTCCATAACCTCTCTTTATGGACCTTCTGGGGCCCATATCTCCAAAAATTATCTTTTCCGCGCTAAATTTTCGATTGTTATACTGTTTTTATCGTCTTCTTAAGCTCCTGTGGAAATTTCGTGAATATACTGGGTGATCTCATTTTCTCAACCTTTACCAAAAATTGTGGAATTTCAGAAGAATTTTTAAATTATAGAAAGAGACCATGTCCGAGCAGGATTCAAACTTGCGTCCTCTAGATCTCTAGTCATAGTGCATGAGATCCTTTCTATCTCATTAATCCATCCCAACAACGAACTAACATTAAATTCTAGGAAAAAACGATCTTCGAAGCGCACATGGAATCTTGTTTCCGCGATAGCTCAGTTGGTAGAGCGTATGACTAGAGATCTAGAGGACCCAGGTTGGAAATCATACTCGGAGATGGTTTTTTCTATAATTAAAAAATTTATCTGATATGCCACAATTTTCCCAATACTCATGAACAAAAGTATGTTTTTTTTTTATATGTTCTGGTTCCCACGAAAAGGGATATCCTGTAATGTTTAGAGAACATCGTGGAAACCAAGGGAAAGAAGGTAGGAGTTGGTGTTCTTCTTAAATTTCTGGAGGTTGTATGCCTCGGGGAACACCTCCCTAGGCAATGAGTTCCAAAGCCTCGCTGTTCGTTGGATGAACGAGTCTTTGGAAAGTGATGTTCTGCAGGTCTCCAAAGTGACCACGAAGGGGTGTGATGACTGAACTTGACGGGTTAATCTCGAAGAGACTGCCAAAGCAGGAACGATTGTTGATATTTCAGAAGAGCATCGCCCATGAAAATATCTATAAAATAGAGACAAATCGCCAACTTTTCTACGGTGTTCCAGACAAGTGAGCGAGTTTGTAAGCGAGGCATCACCGACGAGACGAATTGCCCTTTTTTGGACAGAATCCAATAGCTTCAGGATATGTTTAGGTGCCGCACTCCAAATATGGGAACAGTATTCCAGGACAGGTCGGATCTGTGCCTTATAGATCATAAGCAGCTGACTGGAGGTGAAATAGCTCTTGGCACGAAACAAAAAACCAAGTTTTTGGGATGCACTTTTGGCAATGGACCTCACGTGATTTTCCCAGGAAAGGTTATTGCTGATAGTAATACCAAGCATCGATATGGATGACTTCAGTGGTATGGTTACTCCTGACAAAGTTATGTTAGGCACAGTGAGATCGGCTTTTCTAGAGAAAAGACATGCTTGTGTTTTGTTTGCATTGAATTTTACCAAGTTATTGGATCCCCATTCGAGAATTGTTGCTAAGTCCATATTTATATTGTTAACATTTCTTCCTCGTTCATTTCTGGTTTCACGGGCTGATATAGGGGCCCTGGAAGAGAAAGCGGTATGGAGGGTACTATCATCGGCAAAGCTGTGTACGGGACATGAAGTTGCTTTAAACGTCGTTGATGTGAAGTAAAAAAAAGTGTTGGTGCTAGAATGGATCCTTGCGGAACACCAGCATTTATGAGTAGAGTGTCAGATGAAACTCCATCGACCACTACATGGAGAGATCTGTTTGAGAGAAAACTAGCAAGCAGAGAACACAGCTGAGGGGGCAAGCCATAAGATGGAAGCTTGGCGAGGAGTCCCTGGTGCCAAACTCGATCGAACGCCTTGGAGATATCTAATGCCACAGCTAAAGTTTCTCCATACTTTTCAATAGATAGCTGCCATATATGTGAGACGTATGCGAGCAGGTCACCAGTTGATCTCTGATGGCGGAAGCCATATTGCCTATCATTGATAATTCCTGAGTCTTCCAGATATTTCATGAGCTCGATGTTGATGGCTTTTTCCATGACCTTTGAAATAATAGATAGCAGGGCGATAGGTCTGTAGTTGCTAGGTAGGGTCTTTTTGCCTTTTTTAGGGACTGGCTGTACTCTTGCAATTTTCCATTTGGACGGAAATACTCCCAAATTGTAAGAGTGGTTGAACAACTTGCAAAGAACAGGTGTTAGTTCGGGGGCACATTTCTTGAGAACAATCGGCGGGATTCCGTCAGATCCACAGGCTTTGTTGGTGTTGAGACCCAGCAAAATCTTTCTGATAGTACGTTGGCGAAAGGTGATCTCGGGCATGTGACTGTCAATAGGTGTAATGTTCGGGGGTTGTTTTCCCGAAGAATCCAGAGTGGAATTTCCAGCAAACAGTTCATAATTGGCACCACCGCTGTCAGTCACATGTCATATCAACTGTCTGTCAGAAGTTGCCTAACCTGCACTTGACATTTCTACCCACTTAGGGACAAGATAGTCTCACAAATAGAATTTGTAATAATTGTAATTTTAATCCGATAAAATAGTGATCCAATGGTAATTTTTGTCGGAGATTGGTTGGGATTAGGATCAGTATACGTTGAAGGAAAAACTATTGTTTTCTTGCCGACGTTTCAAATTCAATCAAATTTATCCTCAAGGCTGTGTAACAATGTTTTCTCATATAACAAAGTATAAAAAATGGTTGTTACTTGCCATGATATATTATTGTTATCAACGGTTTTGTAAATTTTAATGCTTAATTAGTTATTTAAAATTGTTGTGTATCATCGTCCATCCATTATAATTCAACAGCATTATAATAATTCTCACCAAAGATATGTCATATCCATCCTATAACTTTATAAAAAAAAAACAAAAACTCCGACTACATATGTGTTCAAGAAGATCCTGACAGATTCCACAAAATTTACATATGTGTTCAAGAAGAAATTCGCAAGTGGGCCAACCTCCTGGATTGCGAGCAAATACAAGAGATGGATGACTCACATTACCACAGTATCGCTTGAAATTTGATGAGATTTGATGTTGTGAGGAGACGATATCAAAGGATTCAAAATTATTCTACCATATGGAGTTATTTTAATATTCATCAATTGAAATCTTATCACATCAATCTTACAGTCACAACCACCATTTGAAAGACAGAAATATTGTATTTGCATTATTCGATCATACAGTGAGAAAACATTTCAACACTTATTCGTATCTTTCTTTGGGTTTAATGGGTAGAACTTGAAAAAAAGCTACTTTGCAATTATCAAACAAGTCACATTGATACCAAGTACTGAGTTCTCCTATTCAAACGACAATACGAACATTGACTCCCAATTATTATACCAGTAGACACACAAACAACTTTGATTTATTCCGTGGTGTAAAAGCACGCGCCATCCGACCGCTTTCGGAAAAACGTCGTCCGGCAAAAAATCTATCTAAATACAATCCTGTACGTGGCCAATGTGCGCAAGACCTTATTATGCCGTCCTTATCCCTGTGGAGTTGGTAACGACCGCTAAACTAATATACCAATTATGGCCATATTGGCCGTAGTGGGATAGCCGGCCCTTGCTGATGTCGATAACTGCCGCTTTTCTTCGCTTTCGCCTTTCCATCCACTTTGTCAACAGCGTTATTGTTAACGGCCGTTGAAATCTTACAGTAGATGATTTGGTGTTAATCACAAATGTACAGGGTGGAAATGAGTTCTGAAACAAACAGTTCAAGGAAGTTACAAATAATAAATAAATTCCCGAGATATTGTGGATACTATCAATAATAATACAGCTGTAACTATTTCCCTCAAGAACACGATTTTTATATTCTATTAATATACAGTGTGACCCATTTTTAATGGAAACACCCCCCTAAAATTTGAGGTTGTAAACAGATTTTAATAATTTTTTTTTGAAATGTCAAGTACTAAAAGGTCTACCTTGGGACAAAATTTGAAATGTTTATTCCAATTTTCAGGGCATACTACGATATTTTTTCTTAGTCGAAAATCGAGATTTTTTATTGGCGATTTTTTTTATTGGAAAAATCACTACGCTACTGGATTCAGAGTGCCTCTTAACAGATGTGACCAAAATTTCATAAAAACATATTCATTAATAACAAAGTTATGACAACTCAAAAATTCGAAAACTCACACAGCTAACAGTCACAAAAAACACCCTATATCAACAGATATAGCCATGAGAATATTTTTTTTGTGATTTCAACAATAAAGTGCCGCCAGATGAGAAAAAAAAACAAATAGCGTAAATTTTTTCAATGAAAATAACGGAATTACATTCAAGTTTTCACGCAAATTAACTAAAACTAAGACCTAATTGATTTTTCAATTTAAATCTTAGTTGCCATGGAAATGATATTATAGTTTGACACTTGTGAAAGATTTAAATGTACTATCGTCAACAATATTCACCTTACAATTCTTCGAATTATTTTGTGTCATGGCTGCAAGATTGAGCGTAAGAGAGAAAATTGAAATTGTACGCCTTTCGGGAGATGACGTTAGAAGTGCTAGAGAGGTTTGTAGA
Source organism: Gonioctena quinquepunctata (assembly GCA_018342105.1). Lineage (NCBI taxonomy): Eukaryota > Metazoa > Arthropoda > Insecta > Coleoptera > Chrysomelidae > Gonioctena > Gonioctena quinquepunctata. The sequence goes on along the minus strand of JAFIRS010001562.1, from coordinate 137,918 downwards.
GTATTTAATGAGAGACATCCAGATCGTCCTCGTATTAGCTGCGGTACGGTAAATAAAATAAATAAAATATTCAATGAAACTGGTGCAGTATCAAAAATGATGTTAAAGAGTAATCCTGTACAAAGACGAAACAGGAATGACAGGAATGATCAAATCATTTTAGATTATTTCGGAAATAATCCTAATGCCAGTATAAGGAATGCCACCTTAGATTTTAATATTCCACGAGAAACTATTCGGAGATGTCTCAAGGCGAAGAATATTAAACCTTTCAAGCCAAAATTTTTACATACACTGCAAGAAGGCGACGAAGCAAGACGTCTGGAATATTGTTTATGGGCCCAAGGGGAATATTTAAACAATATAAATTTCCCACAAAATATTTTATATACCGACGAAGCCACTTTCACTACAAATGGAGTAGTGTCATCACAGAATTGTCGCTATTGGGCAGCGAATAATCCTAACTGGGTAATAAACTGTAAAAGCCAGTATTCCCAAAAAATCAACGTCTGGTGTGGGATATTGAACGAACGAATTATTGGTCCTTTCTTTTTTGAGGAAAACATTAATGCGCAGAGGTTTCTAGAATTTTTCAACACAGAGTTTCGGGATGCTATTCACGAGCTGCCAATCAATGAACGATCAAATTTAATTGTCCAGTTAGATGGGTGTTCAGTTCATCATGCCAGAGCTGTGAGGCAATGGCTTAACGAACATTTTCCAAACCGATGGATAGGCCGTGGTAGTCCGTTTATAGAGTGGCCACCCAGATCTCCAGACCTCACAGTTTTGGACTTTTTTCTCTGGGGACTTCTCACACAAAAGGTTTACAAAACCGCTCAAGAGATAGAAATGAACTTTGTGCAAGAATTCGACAGGTATGTGCAGATATTACCCCACAAGAACTAAGGAACGTAATCAGAAACATTCGTAAGCGCTACGACAAATGTATTGGAATACGTGGTGGATTAGTAGAGGCTACTAGAATATGAGTTTGAATTAATTGTTGCACTGAATCGAAACATTTCAATAATTAGTTTTCATAGTTACGTTAATTAAAATTTTTTCCTTCATTATTAGTTGAATTGTGTGAATGTAATTCCGTTATTTTCATTAAAAAAATCTACGCTATTTGTTTTTTTTCCATCTGGTGGCACTTTATTGTTGAAATCATAAAAAAATATTCTCATGGCTATATCTGTTGATATAGGGTGTTTTTTGTGACTGTTAGCTGTGTGAGTTTTCGAATTTTTGAGTTGTCATTACTTTGTTATTAATGAATAGTTTTCCATGAAATTTTGGTCACACCTGTGTAGAGGCACTCTGAATCCAGTGGCGTAGTGATTTTCCCAATAAAAAATCGCTAGTATGCCCTGAAAATTGGAATAAACATTTCAAATTTTTTCCCAAGGTAGACCTTTCAGTACTTGACATTTCAAAAAGAAATTATCAAAATCTGTTTACAACTTCAAATTTTAAGGGGGTGTTTCCATTAAAAATGGGTCACACTGTAGGTAGGTATTCGGCATTTGTTGTTCATGTTAGAAAATGAAATTATAATTTGAAAAAACTAAAAAATCACGCTTATATGGCAACAATGACTAATAAGTTAAGAATAATAAGAAAAAAGTAATTGACAAAAAAAATTTAAGTAAGTAGATTTGTTTTTTTGTAGGGGGTCCCACCTATTCTATTTATTTTTACTCGTTTGAAATAGTTATTTCTGTATCAAGGGTGCAAAATCTGTATTTGTTTTAATAAAATTTGCAAGAAATATCAACATTTCATTTCAAGAAATTTTGAATATGTAGAATAAAATGAAATATAGTAAACTAAATTGTATTCGAATGAATTGTTCAAAGTGTCAACCTTCAGCTCAGGCATTCAGTCTTTCAGTCATTGAATCTCGTACCCGCTCAAAAATTTTGGTGTGTTTCTTATTGTTTCACAGGCGTCTACTATTCGGTTTCTCAGATCTTCCTCGTTCGCTACTGGAGTTTCATAAACTGGTGACTTCAAATGTCCCCAAATTTAAAAATCTAGCGGGTTTAGATCTGGGGACCTTGGTGCCCACGCCTGGTTAGGTTCTCCTTCATCCCTACCGATCCATCGATTTGGATAGACAGTGTCAAGGAATTCCCTGGCTACGACGCTAAAATGGGCCGGAGCCCCATCATGCCTAAACCACATGTGGATACGAATTTCTAATGGTACATTCTGAAGTAGCCCCGGCAATTCATTTTCAAAAAAGTCTGTGTAAATTGCGCCACTCAGTCGGAACGGAAAAAAGGACCTATCAAGTAATAATCAATTATTGCCGCCCATACATTTACAGAAAATTGATACTGATAATGTCTTTCTTCAACTGCGTGCAGATTTTCCAGAGCTAAAACATGGTTGTTATGAAAGTTTGTGATAGCATTTCGGGAGAAGTTTGCCTCGTCCGTGAAGAGCACATATCTTAAAAATTGAGGATTTCCAGCCAATTTTCTCAAAAACCACTGACACATAGTAATGCGTTGGGCAAAGTCTCGTGGCAAAAGAGCTTATACCCTTTGAATATAGTATGGATGAAATTGTTGATCGAGGATAATTCTTTAAACTGTGGACTCAGTAGAATTGAGAGCTTCAGCAATTATTCTTGTACTTGTTTCTGGATTCTCCTCGAGAGCGTTCAAAACAGCTTCTTCCAATTCTGGGGTTCGGACTGCTCGTGGTCTTCCAATAATATCAGCTGCCCTCTTGAAGCTACCTTTTTGTGCCAAACGACGGTGGAGACTGGTAAATGTTGAAGCTGAAGGCAGTACTCGATTAGGAAATCGCTCCTGGTAAATACGTCTTGCTTCGCGCGCATTGCCATCCGCAAGGCCATAAACGAAATGCATATAATCTAAATGAGCATTATTGTTTTAAGAATCCATTTTTTCAAAATTAGTGTTTTAAAACTTGAACAAAAGAACAAAACGTTTAACTGTCACATAATATGTAATTACCGAAACTACTTACTTGAACGTCAAATTCATTTCCTAAGCATTCTTGTGAAAAATGAAAAATAATGGTAATAACACGCATCGATTATCAAATAATCGACTTGAAATTTTCGAGTCCAAATATCTAAAAACGGTTGCTTATAGCGACTTGTAACAAGGGTTGTTTTTTACGTAGATATGATAGGGAAATTGATTTTTTCACTAAAAAATGTGCTAGAAGTACGCTCAAAGAAGTTATGAATAAAAAAAAGACGTGTAGGTGGCGCCCCCTACAAGAAAACTCTAGGGTCTCCTCCTGGTGGTCTGTATGCAGTTACGATAGTGACTTTGTTGCATTTGTACGATAGAAAATTGCACATATCTCTACATGACATTCGACAGATAGCTTTTTTATAGACTCTAGTTCATTACGTTTAGTGTTATCTGTTGCTAAAATAATTACACCCCCATATACTTGAATATTCTCTCAACTATTTCCGAGTGATGATATCACGGTTTGAAAACAGCTCGTGATACAAAATGTACTGCAAACGTGACTACAGGTCTCGTGGCAACCGATACATACATTAAGCTTCCAACAGCTGACCGAAAAGGAATATTTGGGGAGATTTCTTCTTCATCTTTGAAACCTTTTTCATCTGACATTCTTCAATTGGAGTTCCAACAGGATTAGAATCATATATGTTAAATTTTCTCGAAATGTTCTTTGCACAAAGCTCCTGGCCTTTGAAAATTTTACCATTCGAAGTTTTTTCGATTTCAATTCAAAGATACCTTCGTGTGAAACAAACTGTTATTTGGAATTATTTCTTTAATGTTTCAAGAAATTCCTGTCATCCACATAAAGCACTACGATGAGTTTACTGATATGGTTTCTGATGAATGGACAGGCATCTGATAAGCTCTGCTGCGATCTACACTTTTCGAGAAATTATGTGAACCGTCGATTCCAACAACGTGGGGCTTGTTTCAAGCCATAAAAACTTCGCAGCAGTTTACACACCCTATTGGTGCCATCTTGATAACTCGTCTGCTGCTCCATGTAAATTTCTTCTTCTAGCATTTTATTCAGAAATGAGGTCTTCACGTCAAATTGTGGCAGATGCAAATTTGCAGAGGCGGAAACTGATAAAACGGTCCTGGTTGTATCAATCCTTGCAACTGGCGAGAAAGTATCGACAAAATCAATACCAGCTCCTTGAGAAACATCTTCAGCTACCATTCAACCCTTATATCTGATTTCTCCGAGTTGATAATCTTTTATTGTGAATACCAAGCGATTCTTTATGACTTTCCTTCCAGGTGGCAAATCTACAATCTCCCAGGTATCATTTTCAAATGAAGACTGCATTTATGCATCCATCGCTTGTTTCCACATTCCTGCCTCCTAGTAAGAGCAATAATAACATCAGGTTCTAATTCGACACCTCAAAAAACCTCTCAATACCAATTTCCGTTCAATTAAGGTCAGTATTTCGAAAGTTATTAAAAAAAAACGAAGATAAAAATAAAACCTCAACACCATGTATCTTGGAAACGAATTTTTTCCGGACATATATTTATTTGGACAATTCATATTGGAATATTGTGAGGACTCACCTCCTGAAGTTTGTCAAAGTACTGTATGAGTGTGTTTTTTATTTTTTTCAATCTATAATTTTATTTTAAACTTTTTAGTCCAAATTGATGATTCATCCACATGAGATGGAAGTTTTTAGTTGATTTTGGTGAATGCATTCGCGTATTCACAAAACATGTTGGGGTTGAAAATACGAATTCCGCATCTGCGAAACCTGTTGTAAACTGTTGTAGGAACTGCTGCACGTAAAAATGCCCCACCAAGGAGTTTGCTGATTTGGTATTGAGTCCAGGGTTATTCCTGAGGATCTTTTCACACTCTTGGATGTAGTGGCCTTGAAGTGTGCCATAAAGGACACATCAAGAGGTTGCAGCTTATGGCTGCAGTGTGGAGGTAAACATATCCCAGTTGTGTGATTTTCCCTTGCCTTGTTGATGAAATCTATACTCTTTGTATGTGTCGCATACCCATCTGAAATTGGAAGGACTGGAGCTCCTGCTGAAGGCTTGGCATGGTTTTAAAAATGTTCAAACCATTTCATGAATATATCTGTCTGACCCAGGAGGAGCTCCATCTGCAAGCTCGGCCTCCATGTTTTTTCTGGGTAATAAAATGAAGGGAGGAATCAAATTTCCCCCTGCAGACATGCAAACTTCAAACGTTGAAAGTAATCCTCTCTCTGCTGATGTTATTGCTCCTACCTGCTACCTTCCTTCCAAAGCAAATACTTTTGAGTTTCTAGTTTGAACCGTTAACAGACCTGTCTCGTCACAATTATGAATACGATTAGCAGGGTAGTTGTGGTTGTCTTGGACTGTCTTGAGAATCTCAGAGAATCTGGTTACGTTGGTTTTGTTGAAACCTCTGCCTAGGGATGTGGATTCTGCCATCTTCTTTTCATTTTTGAACGTACGACGAAGATTGTTTTTTGTTGCGAGACTATACGCCATGCAGAGTTCGTTAGTTATTTTGCGTGATCCCGTAGAAGCGTTGTTCCATGTTGACAATATGTTCAGTAAAGACCTTTTTGTATTTTCCAAGTATTTTCTTATCATCCACCGCATCTTGATTCTTCTATAAAACTCTTATTTTGAGGGGTGTTTTTAGATACGTCATACTGTCTTGCTGCTGTTTACAACTAGATTAGCGTGTCATTGCCTCTGGGTCCCAATACTGTTGGGTCGAGGTTCTTGTGTTTTGGTAATGCATCTTGATATGACCTGTAACAATATCAAATGGGAAAGGACACATCGAAGAAATAAATGCAAATGTCAACGAATATTTAGTTATTGCACAAAGAAATTGTTAAAATGTGAATAAAATGTAAAATGCTTCTGAGCAATTAATTGTATCTATAAACAAACAACGTGAGTTATAATAACTCACTACTAAAACGCACTCTACTAAATCGGAAAAAATTCTTGGAATTATTTACGAACCGAATATTAAGGTGGCTCTGTTTTTCTGTACAAGCCGTTCGGCCTAAAGGGAACAGTCCATTATTGTTATTGAGGGAGTAATGTCACTTGAATAATTTTGACGTTTTCAAATTAAGTTAATACCTAATTATTCTGAATTTTGTACTGAAAAAGATGAATTCAGATAGTGACGATGAATTATCATGTACACCCCCAGAAATAAGACAAGTAGCTAATGTTACCATACAGAATTCATTGCCCGAAAAATCCTAAAACAAATATAAAGGTGTATAAATTTTTTTTCAAGATTGGTGTAGCAGCAAGAACATTAAGTCATCGTTCACAGAAAATGTACTTTTGGCATATTTTAGTGAACTTAGCACCAAATATAAAGCATCGCTCTAATGGACTTCCTATTCCATGCCAAGAAGCACACTTAACATAAATAATGGAATCAATATAGAGAATTATTCGAAATTACGCGCGTTTCTTAAACGTCAATCAGAGAAACATGTAGCTAAAAAGGCAAAAACAGTTAAGCCAGAACAACTTAATAATTTCATGAATGAAGCTCCTGCTGAGAAATATCTGGCGACAAAGGTAGTCGATCTCACAATATTCAATCGTTTTTATCATCTAGTCAATTACATAATTTATTTTAGGTTTCTTTAATAATAGGCATTATGGGTGTTTGTCGTGCAGCAGAATTGCACTCTATGCAAATTACAGATTTAGATGATCATGGATCTATTTTTATGGTCAGTGTACCAAATACAAAAACAAAAATTGCCCGAAAATTCACTGTTACGGGAAATTTTTATACCATAGTTGAGAAATATTTGAATCTTCGTCCTACTGATATATCGCGAACGATATTATTCTTTAAATTTCAAAATGGAAAATATCACTCACGAAGAATTGGCATTAATAAATTTGGAGCAATGGGGAAAGACATTGCTACATTTTTAAAATTACCACACTGTAATTTATATACAGGGCATTGTTTTCGCCGCTCGTCGGCAACTTTATTAGTAGATGCTGGAGGGGATATAACGGCACTGAAACGCCATGGCGGTTGGCGATCAACTACTGTGGCTGAGGGATACGTTGATGATTCCGAAAAGAATAAGACAGATACTGCAAATAAAATATACAGTTCTATAATACCTCAACCAGTCAGTACATCAACAACATATATGCAACAAACCCAAAATGAAACAATAAACTTACATAATTCAGTCCCACATATTCAGTTTACTGGTTGTTCAAACTTCACAGTTCATTTAATGAATGAAAAAAATGAGTGATTACAAGTACAATTTCATAGAATTGTTATAGGTAACTATTAATATTTGTGAATAAAGTTCTTTCTCTGTACTTGTATCTTAGTATTTATTGTTATAGTCGTAGATAAAGTATAGTTTTCAACTTGCGGTGAAGTTCATAACTCACTTGATGAATTACAACACTCCCCCGCGGCTCGTGCTGCAAACTTCATCTGCGTGAGTTATGACCTACATTACCGCTCGTTAAATAATATATTAGTATCCACGGTGCCACTTCAATAGAAGGTATGCCCCGATCATGACTTGGAACAGCAAGCAAGCTCCAGTAAACCATTCGAACATTTTTAGGACATATTGTTTTGTCCACGTTCCAAAACAGAACTTTTCAAAATGGGAGAAAAACAGCGAAAAAAGATAACTTGTTGGTTATTGTGGAGACAAGGACGGGTATAGAATATGGATTCCTCATAAAAATGATGTGGTTTTGAGTCGGAACATCATTTTCAAAAATGAAGTAACTGTCAAAGAAAATATTGCAATTTTTATGGAAGTGTCACCAATGTTCCAATTGCACACAATAGTTCCCTAGACATGTTGGAAGTCCCTAGAACTCGAGCCACTTCAGAATCAGATGAAGATCCAGAACCTGAATTGTTTAAAAACAAGCTGCGAAATAGAGCCAAGCTTCATAAGCCTGAGAAGTATGATGCCTTTGCTATGCTTGCTGCAGACGAGCCGAACAATATCTATTGAAGAGGCCTTGGCATCCACTGAGGCAGGAATGTGGAAACCAGCGGTGGATAAAGAAATGCAGTCTTCATTTGAAAATGATACCTGGGAGATTGTAGATTTGCCACCTGGGAGGAAAGTCATGAAGAATTGCTGGGTATTCACAATCAAAGATTATCAACTCGGAGAAATCAGATATAAGGCTCGACTGGTAGCTGAAAGTTTTTCTCAAGCAGCTGGTATTGCAAGGTTTGATACAATCAGAAAAATTTACATCTGTCACAATTTGACGTGAAGACTGCATTTCTGAATGGAATGCTAGAAGAGGAAATTTACATGGAGCAGCCGAAGAGTAATCAAGATGGCACCAACAGGGTGTGTAAACTGCTGCGAAGTTTGTATGGCTTGAAACAAGCCCCACGTTGTTGGAATCGACGGTTCACAGAATTTCTCAAGAAGTGTGGATTTCAGCAGAGCTCATCAGATGCCTGTCTATCCATCAGAAACCATATCAGTAAACTCATCGTAGTGCTTTATGTGGATGACGGTGTTGTTGACAAAACCAATGAGGAATTTCTTGAAACATTAAAGGAAGAATTGCAAATAACAGTTTGTTCCACACGAAAGTATTTTGGAATTAAAATCGAAAAAACTTCGAATGGTAAAATTTTCATAGGCCAGGAGCTTTATGCAAAGGAAATTTTAAGAAAATTCAACATGTATGATTCTAACCCTGTTGGAACTCCAATCGAAAAATGTTAGATAAATGAAGGTTTCGAAAATGAAGAAGAAATCACCCCAAATATTCCTTTTCGGTCAGCTGTTGGAAGCTTAATGTATTTATCGGTTGCCACGAGACCTGATGTCACGTTTGCAGTACATTTTGTATCACAACCTGTTTCCAAACCGTGATGTCATCACTGGGAAAGAGTTGAGAGAATACTTAAGTATATGGGGGTGTACTTATTTCAACAAAAGATAACACTAAATGTAATGAACTACAGTCTATAAAAAAGCTATCTGTCGAATGTCATGTAGAGATCTGTGCAATTTTCTATCGTACAAATGCAACTGAAGTCACAATCATAACTGCATACAGACCACCAGGAGGAGACCCTGAAGTTTTCTCAAATTGCCTGTCGCAGGCTTAAGATATTGCGGAAAATAGATCTAATTTGACTATCCTGTGTGGAGATTTCAATATAAATTATCTAGCACCAAAGAATAACACTAAATTAGTCAGTGACCTTTTCAAGTCTTTCCAACTTAATGAAAACTGTTTAGGCCCCACTAGGATTTTTACAAATATAAATGGACCGAACATGCATTGACTACATGACATCTACCTACTCATATCATCATTTCATAGTACAAGTTGGTACAACTTAACATAGCAGACCATCTGTCTATTTCGATGTATCAGACAAGTAATAATCACCTTAAGGAAAAAAAATAAAAACAAATAATATCAAAGATTCAGTTAAAGCCTGAAAATATAAATGAATTTAGAACAAGACTAAATACTATAAACTGGTTTCCAAACTTGTATAATATGAGGATTGATGACAGCTTTTCTTATTTCTGGGAGTCTATATGCTGGTGCTTTGATGTCTCATGCCCAGAAAAATGTACCACTATTGAAAATCATTCTGAATCCTGGATTACAAACGATATTATCCAGAAAGTAGAAAAGTTGAGAGGAATGTTTGGAAGTATCAAAGCTACTGATGATGCAAATGACGGAAGGATAACTATATATCAAAACAGTTTAAAAGAACATAAAAAAACATTAAAGAGGCTTGAATCAATTGTTTCAACAACAAAATCCTAAATGCAGACAATAAGACCAAAGCAACGTGGAATATTATCAATAATGAATTAGGAAGAAAGAGTAGATCATCTGACAAAACTATCAGCATATTTAAAAATGATCAAGAAATTACTGACTTGAACGAAATAGCAGAATTGTTTGCTTACAATTTCTCAAATGCTGCCAAACTCGCAATTGAAAATAATTTTGAGCAAAGCATCTCACATTATCAAGGAATCACAATATAATTCATCCCCTTCCAAAATGATCCTATTACTGATTCGGAAGTGCTGGATACACTAAAATTATTGAAAAATAAAAAGTCTACCAGATTGGATGAGTTGACACAAATAACTGATGTAATGATTACCCCGCTGACTTATCTATTTAATCAGGCTTTTCTGCAAGGATACTTTCCCGAAGAATTCAAAAAAAAAGAATTAGTAATAGAGCTCGTCCAATATTGAAACGACCGTTTGGTAGGTAGAGAGGGGAAAAACACGAGTGGACACGATTTGCTGTGACAGCTTATGCTACGGCGGATCTTCACCAGTGTTTTGGCATGCAGCGTTTGAAAGGTTAGGTTTGTTTGATTAATGAATAGGTAGGTCAGTTTTTATCTTAAATTCATGAATTTTGACAAAAAACTCATAATCTACGACCCGAAAACCACCACATACCAATTTTGAATAGAATCGGACCATAATCACAAAACTCGGCCGCCAAAAACTACGTCTTGTATTTCTTAAACCAAATAATTTGGTACGCCTATGGAATTTCTATTGATAGCCACAGTTAGACAATGGTTCAAGCTTCTTCGAGAAAAATTGGTTGTTAGGTAGGGGAAGGCCAAAGTGGTCGTTTCAATATTGGACGAGCTCTACCTTTTTTCAAAAAAGGAGATCATTCTGATATCGATAATCATAGGCAATTCTCTTTGCTCTGTTCACTGGCAATTTTTTTTGAAAAGATAGTATCAAACAAGATTACTATTTGGAGGTGAATGATATACTGTGCAAAGAACAACATGGATTCAGAAAGAGTAAATCAATAGAAACTGCAACATATCACTTACCGAATTTTATCTATAAAGAGCTAGATTCGAATAATATTGTATTATCTTTATTATTTGATCCAACGAAAGCATTTGACACTGTGTTTCCTGAATTTTAAATTGCTAAACTTTCCCAACTTAGTTTCCCCAATAACATGTTGAAATGGATTAATTCCTACCTCGAAGGACGCACCATGACAGTAAAATGTGAAAATTCCAGGTCAAGTTAAAAAGACGTTAAGATTGGAGTGCCACAGTGATCAGTGATCAGTGCCCTTTCTGCTGTATGTTAATGACTTGCCAGATTATCTGGAAGATTGCCACCTTACTATGTTTGCAGATGATACAACTATCACAGTTACAGGGGGGAATATTGATGTACTGCTTAGTAAGGTAAAATGCATAATCGACGGTTTTAGCTCCTGGTGTCAGCGAAACAGACTAATTCTGAACTCTACTGAAACAGTAACTGTGAATTTCTATAATAGAAAAAAAATGTTCCAGATGACGAAATCAGGAGTAGCAGTGAGGTGAAATTGTTAGGAACTTATTTGGGTGAAAGCCTATCTTGGGAACTACAAAAAAAAGATGTCTGCAACAAACTAAACAAGGCTTTCTTTGCTTCAAGGCATATGAAGTCATGCTTGAACACAGCAGGTCTACTTGAAATCTACTTTGCAATGATATATTCACATATGTCGCTCAATATCATAGCATGGGGTTGCAGTAGTGAAATAAACAGAGTATTCGTAGCACAAAAGCGCATTGTTGGATTAATTTTCAACATGGAACCAGTTTTCATTAGGGAAAAATTGCTATCGGATCCCTCCATATATATTCTTAAAATTATATATAAGTATAAAAAAAAAAACAATAATTCTGTAAAATAAATTACCTGAACAGATCAAGCAAATTACCTCTGATAAAGTGTTTCATGGCAGAGTGAAGCAGCTGTTGCTGCAGAAATGCTACTATAGTTGTGATGAATCCCTGGATGATGATTTCCGATGAGCACGTATTTTTTATTTTTTTTTTGTCTGTTTTATTCTGTTGTTCAGTGTGTATTTATACTAATCTATAAGGCTTTTTCCATATGTTTCAATATGTAGTTTACATGCACGAATTTTATATATAAATATGTATACACTTATATTGCTAAGTACGACCTTCATCTACCTATTCTATTAGTTTTTATCCTGTCATCATTATATTCTTTATTCATTACTAATTATTGACATCCATATGTACATATTGTACCGCAGTGGCAAATAAAGTATTATTATTATCATTATTATTCAAGGAACCTTGGGTTATGGCATTGCTACTATAGTTGTGATGAATTCCTGGATGATGATTTCCGATGAGCACGTATTTTTTATTTTTATTTTTGTCTATTTTTTTCTGTTATTCAAAGTGTATTTATACTTATCTATAACGCTTTCTCCATATGTTTCAATATGTAGTTTACATGCACGACTTTTATATATAAATATGTATACACTTATATTGCTAAGTACGACCTTCATCTACCTATTTTATTAGTTCTTATCCTGTCATCATTATATTCTTCATTCATTACTAATTATTGACATCCATATGTACAAATTCTACCGCAGTGGCAAATAAAGTATTATTATTATTATTATTATTCGAGGAACCTTGGATTATGGCATTGTTTATGAACCTGGTGAATGTTCCCTTCAAGCTTTCAGTGATTAGAATTATGCAGGTGATTTATCCACACGTCGTACTTTGTGAAACCAATTTAGTAAAAATCATATAGTGTTTTTGTTCATTTTTATATCAGGTTCCATTAAAAAATATAGGTGGCATCTATTCAAAATATTTTTACCTTCATGGTAGTTTTCGCAATTGATTGGGTTGAAAATTACATTTTGAGCTTATTCCCAGAAATTACTCGAAATTATCGAATTGCTCTCGAACTTCATTCCCATCCACTCAAACGTAGACAATGATAGAAAACTCCGTTCACCTCACTCCAATCATTACCATCATTGTGCGAGAACAAATCCAAAAATAATTTCTCGTTATTGACTAACAAAAGGGGATAATTCTTATCTCTGTCAGTCAAAAATATAAAGCTGGAATTATAATGCATCAATTGTTAAGGCTACAACAAACAAAATTGATCTAAATGTGCGATCTAAACATGATCGTCCCCTAAGTGAGGGTTGCAAACGTTCAATTATTGGCCTTATCGCCCTTTTGACGCCCGTATCTCAGGACCGCCTTTTCATTTAAAACTTGTATGCTGGATAATGCCCTTAATGCATGTCCCTTGCTAACAACCTTCGATTCCAAATTTAAACCAACTCATCCGGAAATAACGGGACTCCCCCGAAATCTCGAAACAATTGAACGGAACGTTGACGAAACTTGGTAAATCAGTGACTGTTGACTTATTTGTTACCAGTGACAGTGAGGGTGGTGAAGAGAAAGCTTAGTCGTTGTAACAAACATCGACGTGGCACATTTGATGATGAAAATTATGTGTACATAGATAATAGAACAATGAAATTACTGTACGTTCTAATAGATAGATTTAATCGTGTATTAGCAACAAAACTGGGTATACAGTCCGTTTCTTTTATCATGTCTCAACATTGCTATATTCTAAACCATTAGAGATACGGAGACGATTAAATGGGTAGAAAGGTAACAATTCTGGAGACATTGGTCGAAAAAAATCTACAGGAACTCTCGCCCTTCACGAGTTATACAGAGAAAACTAAAAATGCTATTTTTGGAGTTTGCGCATATGAATTTTATTTAAAAAATGGAAAACGAAAGTTTTATTGCATCTTAAATTTGGTATAATAAATCTTTGATGCGACGGCTAACATTAAGTTTTTTTTTTAATGAGGACGTGTCTTTCTGAAACGGAGTTCCTTTACGTGGCTCGCGGTAGGTGTTGACTGGTAGAAAATGTAACGTAAGAAAAAAGCGTTATGCCCCCTCCATGCAACTTTCTCTCTCTCTCTCTCTCTCTCTCTCTCTCTCTCTCTATCTGTGTGTCTCTTTCTATTATATACGAGTCTGTGTGACAACTACACTTGTTTCCATGTGTCTTAAGCCTACGACCGGCTGATAAAATATGAGCAAATTGATAAATTATGATTTTTCCATCATTCCGAGTGTCTAACATTATAAATCAACAACATAACATTGTCATCACTAGCTGCTACGTGGAAGACAAAGGGCCAACGCTCAACACAGGAGGCCGTGAAGTACTATAAAAAAGATAAAATATAAATAATTGAAATGGATAATTTGAAGAATTAAAAAATTATCGGAACAAAAAAACGATTTTTTTCAATGAGTGCGCCTCAAAAAACTGCGATATTAAATCAATAATAATAATAATGAAATAAATAATTATTAATCAGAATTCAGAAATCGTTTGTTAAAAATATGGTGTGTGAAATCTATAATTTGTGTTTTGTATTAATTTGGCATGTTACATCATTTCCAACTATAATTGAATTGAATGGCTTATTCGATTTTCTATGAAATCTCTATCCAAAGTAAAAATGTTTTTTTTTATGAAATTTCAATCACATATTTGAGTATGGTCCGTCGATATTTTTTTTTCAACTCATAAATTGAATAACTTTCGAACTACTCTATAGAATCTCCAGTTATTTGTAGAATGAAAAAACAGACTTCCATTACTGTGAATTACATTCAGTAATAATTTGAGTTATTGTTGTAATGCAAATCTATACCTAGAATGATTTCACAGTTTTATTATTGAATAAAATTGATATTATATCCAGTGTATGTAAAGAATCACCAAATTTTATGAATCATACATCCAGTTTCGATGAATTTTATACGTTTCATTTAACCGATATTAATTTCTTCATTATTGTTTTATATTCTCGATTAGTGGAGTTCCAAACATTTCGTTCAAGAGTATGTATTTGCATTTGACTTATATAAATTGTAGAATTTTCTTACAATTGATTTGGAATGATACTTGTCCTTATCATATTTTCCTAATTTTTTTTTAGATTTTCAAATTAATGAAGTGTTAGATATTATATACATTGTGATTGAAAAAAGCTGATCATATTTTGTAACAGGTTTTAGACATTATTTTGTATGTCAACGCATTCAATTCCTATATCGCTTTGAGGCACAGAGTCACCGGTATTAAAAATACCCCAGAAGCACAGGATATATTTTTCCTAATTCTTCTCAGTTTTTTTGGTTGGTGTGCATTACTAAACAATAAAATATACACCAACTATGTTTGTGAAGGTTTATTTTCTGTTGATATATATTTTAGCGTGGTACCCTATGTGTACCACCGTGCAAGTAGGAACATTATTACAAACCAACAGTGGAAGTAGAAATACACAGGAAATGGATATTTTTTTAAACTGTCTGATATTCAGAAAAACAATTTCTAGATTTCGATAAACAAAGTGGAACGGTACAGGTTTGGCACATCCAATCTGTACGTATTTGATTCTCACGGGTACTGCAATGTGCACATTTTCTAGACCCGTACATGGGCATATGGAGATTTTCCTCGTTTCTTATTTCTGGAGAGCCGTAAGGCTCATGTTTCTTTATTTGTAAGGGACCCAAATGTGATTCTCGTTTTTTGCTATAGACTTGAGTTTCTGATATTAACGAGTTAATTATTTCGCGTTTGAAATTTTTCAGACTGATTTTAGTGCCTGTATTCAGTTGTTTGTATATAACATAAGAGTTTACTACACATACATCTATGTGGAAAGAAAAAAATCATGTGCCACCATTTTTTAGACTTTTTGTCTAACTCATAACACGACTTCAGTTGATCCAACTTATCAACAGTGTTCATATTCGCATTATAATCAGAGATAATTGTAGGACAAGGAATTTCCAGTATTACTCCAGTTTTTGTTTTGCGATTTACTTTAGTAACTTCATTTGGTTGGTGGTAGTTTGAAATGAGGTGAACACATCCTCTATACTTCCATTTGACTGATGAAATAATCAAAATCGCCTTGTTTTAATTCCTTGTCTCTTCTAAAATCAGGTAATTCTCTCCTAGTTGGATTTAATGTTGCGCATGCAAACATTTAAAAAAAAAAAAAAATCCTTAGCCAAAACTACTAAAATAATTTAAAATATTTTTTGTTCTCAAGTCCTTGGCACAATCTATTCACTACTTTTACTCCCAAACCCTTCTCAGACGAATCTCCCGTTTTCCCAGTGTAAATGTTAAATTTGTAACAATACCCACTTTTATCGGCCAATACCCTCTTTTGATTGGTTTTTTGAGTAAGTATTGCTTCAGTGATGATCGGCCTTTGAATTTGATCATCGATTCATCTATAGCAACGTATTCGGATGGTCTAAAGTAATTCAAAAAAGTTGTTTGTAGTGAAGGCAGGAAGGGTCGAATTTTATAGAGTTTATCAAAGTCAGGCGAATTATGTTTTGGCATCAATTCATTATCATTGATATGGAGATTTGTGAGAATCCATCCGAACCTATTTACTGTCATCAACTTGCTCACGAAACTGACTTGCAGGTCAGGAGCAGATGTCCAGAAGTCCCTATAGCTAGGCAATTTTTTTAACCTCTTTAGCAAATGTATGGCCACAAAACATTTGAATTCTATTTTAGTCACAAACATATGACCTTGTCTAGTTCGAGTTGCATATAAGTTCATTTGAAAAACAATGTCGTCAATTATGTTATCAGATAAAAACAACTCAAATAGTTGGCATGGCTTCGGAATATCAGCGTTGATAATGTTCACAGGCCCACTATCTTCTGAGAAAGGTGTCGGTTTACAAACATTGTAGATTTTATTTCATTTTGGTTTTCTGTCGATCTACTGGAACGTCTATGGAAGTTGAGAGTGGACGCAAATCCTCATCATCCCAATCATTATCGCTTTCAAGTTATATTTCTGGCGTTTCAATATACCTATTCGTCTGAAACCTCGGAATCAATATCCTTAGCGTCCGAGTCGTTTCCGGATTCATTATCTGAAGGAATATCGGCGTATAATTCTTTATTCGACTCCTCTCTGAATGGTAACTCTTCATTACCATCCATATTGGCGCTAAAACAATACAATATAACTTAGAACCTAGTAGCATGGTGGTACACATTTTAAACACCCACAAAATTGTCTATCATTATCAGCAGAAATTAATTATAAAAATTTTACATATGATATTCCTTACCTGAATATATATACTATCGATACACACAAGCAAACAAAATAAGAATGTGACTAAAAACCTGTGGAACAAAAAACGACTGCCAATAGCAAAGCCAACTGTCACATGAAACTCTGAGCTCTTGCAAACTAAGTTAGAAATCAACTAGTATGTCCTTCGCCATATAGATGGAAGCTCTATGCATAGCCACGCCACAACGTAATGTGGTTCACAAATGAAACCACAATGCTTGTCTGTTATATATAATTTGATATGTGGTCCATTTTATATACCACCATGTCTTAAAGGTCTTGGAAAATGTGGTACTTAACGTGTACTACCATGCTTTAAAGAGATATAGGGAAATTAGAAATGCAAATTTGATGGAATAAGGGATCTTGAACTCACTACATACACTGATTTGATATTTGAATTCAAATATACCCTTCTCAGCATGTCAGGCAATCAATAATTTGATTCTGTCATTTTCTGTAAATCAAAAAAAGTCGGCGTAGAGCAGTGGTTAGGTTAGGTTAGGTTAGGTTAGGTAGATAGATAGATAGATAGATATTTTATCTGACTACGTTATTTTTACATTTGTAGCAGGTCATTGTTGTCGGATTCAGTATTAATCTACGGGTACTTATACTATACACACAGATTTATGAACATGGTTTGTGAAAAATTTACAATTAAAATATATACAGCTTAAAGTGAAGACACTTGGAGATTGAAAATGCGTTGACACTCAGTGGTTGGGAATGAGCATTCTAGTGTCAGCGTCATAGGGTGTAGCGATGTAGTCATCGATCGAATAAAAGCAGTGAGCAAGGAGATAGGATTTTATAAATTTTTTAAATTCAATGTAGTTGGGCGATTTCACTACAGTCGGTAGTTTATTATAAAGGTTCACATTAAGCGAATTTTGTTTCGTGATACATAATTAATGTCTATTTGGTCTTAGTTGCCGGGATGACCTTGTTTCATGATTGTGAACATCTGCATTCATATATTATAAACATTAACTATTTATTTGTAATGTCACGCTAACTTACACTCCTATGTCGTCCATTATAACATATTATTACTGTTGCAATGTTACTTTTCAATGGTATTTTTAATTAAAATTTTATGACTTGTCAATCCGATGTAAATTGGTGATTTTATGATCAATAAAACTTTCTGTCTGTCTGTCTGTCTTTGAGGCACATAGTCACCGGTATAAAAAAAAACAGAAGCACAGGCAATAGCACAGCCAACTGTCACATTAAACTCTGAGCTCTTGCAAACTAAGTTAGAAATCAACTAGTATGTCCTTTGCCATATACAGGGCCGATCCTAGGATATTGGCCGCCCGCGTGCAAATACCAGATGTGCCGCCCCTCCAGAGATTTTTTTCTTATTTTGACTAATATTTAACGTTGACGTTATAAACTCTTGAACTCATCTACCTGTATAACGTCTATTTCACACAAAACGATTTTGGGCATACTCAGTGCGTATACCAACGGAAAGTATATAAATCAGTTGTTCTACAGTCTACAGACTAGGTACCTAGTCATTATAATTACCTAATTATAAAATAACCTTTCTGGCTTTCTGAGTGGCAAATTTATCAATAATTTCCGTAAAATCTATTTTTTCACAGATTTCGGAATCAATAGAGATGATGGCCAAATCTGAAAGCCTTTCTTGTGTCATATTATTTCTCAAGTGATTTTTAATAATTTTCAATTTGCTGAAACTTCTTTCTCCTGAAGCCACAGAAACAGGTAAGGTTAAAAATTCTTATTGTTAGAGCAAAATTAGGAAAACAGGAAATGAGATCATTTTTGACTATGATTTCTAATACCTCACTTGATTGTGTTTATGACCAGTCTTATTGTATGTTGATTCAAAATAAAATGAACATTTTGAAATGAAAATGGTTTATATATAGTGGTGAAGTAGCAAAAAAAATTCCGATGCCGCATCCCTTTAACTTTGTCGAAACAATCCATTTCTTATCTATAAAGAAAACCGCTAAAATAAAGTTTCTTTTGACCATTGACCTGCGAGCCGCGTGCCGACTGTGATATATGTAGTCTTTACAAGTAAGTTGGCACGGCGAAAAAAAATTCAAAGGAGGCCGCAGCGGCGAAACCTTTGAAAAAAAGCCGCCCGGCGAACAGCAGCACGTTTTTTTCAAAGGTTTCGCCGCTGGTATAGTTTTCCCAATATCAATTGCAGAAGCATAAAAAAGTCTTGCGGCGAAATCCTGTGAGCAGCAGTGGCGGAGATAACTAAATTTATTTAGATATTTTAAGATTTCAAAAATACTTCATAAATAATGAAAAATGAAAAAAAAATTTAAGACAAGCTTTCATTTATACAAATACATTAAGCAAGAAAAATAATTTCTTTCATTGTTTGATGTAGGTTACTAGAATATCCTAAAACGTATTTCGATCGGCACACACCAAGACCACAGACGCTACTGGTTTTTAATCTTTCAGAGCTATTAAAACACAATTATAACGCGTGATTTATGACTTTCCATCGTATAGACACGTCTATACAAGCATCGATGTCCGACGATTGGCCCAGACGAATCGGTTGTAGAAAAGCGACAGCTGTCACTCACGTCCACGTTGACTATCGGCTCTTTTGATCTACCATCTGCCAACGGAAAATGTTTACGAGTAGTACAGATTATTTTTCGTTCAGTTTTTTCGCATATACGCTCGTGTTAGCGGAGTGAGTTTTTATTTGCTCCCTATAGAAACAGCTTCTGCAATTGATATTGGATGGACTATACCTCCTTTAAAAAATTTTTTCGCCGTTCCAACTGACATCGTAAAGACTATACGTACACAAATAAGCCGCCGCGCCGCACACAGGAACCAAACATACTTAGTCGTGTCAAAAATATGGCCCTTGGTTTTTTTTTTGTAGAAATTTCAATTTTTTATGCTGAGTAGATGAGAGTAGATGAGAGTAGGAGAAGATACTAATGGACAATAGACCAACACACAGCACAACTGAGCAGTAACGTTTCATTTTTCTTCTTTCTAAAAATAGCTGATTGTTATAACTGAATGCGGCCTGCAGCCGCCTCGCGGCCGCCCCTTAGTTTGGCCGCCCGCGTGCGGTGCACGCGCTGCACACCTGCTAGGAACGGCCCTGGCCATATAGATGGAAGCTATATGTATAGCCACGCCGCAACGTAATGTGGTTCACAAATGAAACCCAATGCATGTCTGTTATATATAATTTGATATGTGGTCCATTTTATATACCACCAGGCCTTAAAGGTCTACACACCACACCATACCCCCCTTTAAGGTTGAGCGCCCATGGATAGTAAATCCCCTTCACGTTATGTGTGAACGAGATTTACTGTCCACTTCCATCCTTCCCCGCTCCTCCTTGGAGCGGTACCCAACTCGCAGATAGCACGTTTGCGAAATTGAAATCGTACCTCCTGTGGTATGAAGTCAGCCTCTGAGTGCTTTCAACCCCTTGTAGTCTGATCATTGTATGTTTCCCTGACTTGTGCTGTGTGTGCATGGTGGTGATGTACCTGATGGGTGTGTAAGTGTATGGTGTGATGTTGGTGTGTTGATCCTACGTGTTTTGTATTGGGTTGTTACTCACCTGACGCGCCGGAGTGCTACTCTCGGTGGTGGACGGTCGTTCTGGTAGACTGGTCGCATATACTTTTCCCTTTCTCTAAACCTGGGATCGTCCAGGTTTAGGTTCGCGTGGATGTCTTGGATCACCGGGTTCGTGTGGGTGTCCGTCTTCAGGAACGTCGCGGTGGCGTGATTCCGAAGATGGTCGTCAATGAAGTTCGGATTGACATTCAGGTCCCTGTAGATAAATCTATTCGGGACGTATCTGGGAGCGTTCACTGCCATTCTCAGGCTCACGTTCAAGAATAGCTGGATCTTGGTCCTGTATGTTTGTGCGCAGATGCATGCAGGATGATGGGGAGGAGGATGGTCCTGATGAGGAGCAGCTTCAACTGGAGGTCCATGTTGCTACTGCGTCCTATGAGGGGATAGAGGTTCTTTCGGGCTGCTTTCGCTAGTCCGAGCCTCCGATCTACGTGTTGCCTGAATGTCAATCTTTTGTCCAGGGTGACTCCAAGGTATTTGGCCTCGTTTGCCCATGGGATTCGTTGGTCATTCGTGATGACATGTCCTGACGGTGTTGTTCGCCTTCTGGTGAAATGTATGGCCTGGCTCTTTTCTGCGTTTATCTCGATCTTCCATAGGTTGAGCCAGTCCTCAAGCTTGTCTGCTTGATCTTGCAGGTATCCGGTTACTTGCGTTGCGTTTTCGGATTCGGATTTCGGAAATTAACATTTGAATATTTACGGACCTCACAATATATGTGCGGGAGCTCCTTCCATTTGAAGCAACATCGTTCTTCTTATATCTGAGGGAATGTCTTGTAATATGACTGGAAAATAATTTGTTAAAAATTCCAAAAACAACATTCCATTTAAATGTCCTACGAAAAAATAAGGACCAATCAAATATTGACCCATTATTCCGCCCCATACATTCACTGACCATCTGTGTTGATTATGGATAATTCTAAATTGATGTGGATTGGATTCATAATAATTGTGGAAGTTATGTCTATTAACAGTTCCATTGTTATGAAAGGTGCAACTATATCTGATTCCCACATACAAAATTCAACTCGTTTCCCATAATCGTTTTCGGAAGGTTCTTAGTGAAACTGGATTCTATAAGGATGGTAACTATATTTTTTGAGAACTCTTGATACGCTTGCTTGACTAATGCCGATATTTTTCGCAATTAGGTTTTGACATGTATAAGGATTTTCGATTACAGAAGCAATCACCGCAAATTCAATTTCTTCGTTTTCTGTTCTGTTCTGTTCAATGGGTTTTTCATACCGAATACATCTAGTTCTTCTGAATAGTGTCAACAATCTTTTGCATGACTTCTGTTGGGAAATCTTTCAGCGTAAATGCGTGATGTCAGAAAACAGTTTTGAAGACATTCTCCGAGTATGAAAATAATATCGATTTTTTCTTCTTTCGGATAAACTAGCATTTTTGGTAACAATATAATGATAACAAGATCACAAACTACTGCTATCACTAATAGTACGATATGGAATTGAACACTTATAAATAACTGCCAACCATAAGTAATAAATAATACAACTTGTCAACAAATAAATAATAAATTTCTTAAAATCAGTTTGAAAAATGGAAATGTGCATTTTTCTTGAAAACGTGAAGAGTTAGCTATAGGAATGTATACTAAAATTCGATAGACATCTACATTTGGCATCTGCTGTTGACATGAAATACAGGGCGTTCTTTCCAAATTAAACAAGTTATTGCCGTTTGAAGATTGTAATTATTTGGCCTTAATTTGTACACACCTTGTATAAGTTAGTGAATATTTAACAAGTGCCATATAGAAGTTATTCAGTTAGTAGCCTCTAGCAATAATTTGTTTAAAAAAAAAAGATAACACCAGTTGAGAATTCAAGCATTAAAACTGATACTACATTTTCACAAAATGAGAGATACTTCAAAAACCATAAGGTTTAGGTTAATTAAACCTCAATGAAACTTGACTTAATTTGCTCGTAAAATCCGAACACGAAATAATATACAGGTATTCTATTTAAAAAATAACAACCTTGATGCGTTTCGTGTTTTTGTCACACCCCGTACAACATGGAATTATTTTTAAAATGTAGCGCCAATAATAGGTCCCTATCTATTTTAAGGAAAAAGCTTTATCTAAATCAAATGCTTTAGCCATAATGCTTCGTGTCGCATAACGTGAATAACCCGGTAGTTATATTCTACAATTCCCAAGGATACCGTGAGAACGGAGCCACATCGCTGATTCCGCAACTCAGCACTTTGTATCTTCTCGAGATGCGAGCAGTTCCAGGAACAGCGTCAGCAGATTCACCTTGTCCGTTCATAACATTATTTTATTAAGACAGTGTTGATATAACATTTGTACTGTCAACATCCATTTTCTTTGTAATTGTAATTTTTGAAAATAAAAGTTTTTTTTAAACAATCTCGAAACGAGATATAAAATTGGCGCAGTCGGTAGGATTGTTACAAGAATCCATCGTGGATAACTTTCTATTTCTATAGTTAAGTAACAATCGAAAAGGTTCCTACGTGTCCGTTCGTTCGATCGCCGAAAAGTGGATACCAAAGGACTATATAGTTACTGAAGATACCAAGGATAAAGAAGCAGACGCAACCAGGAAATTGGCAGCCTTGAAGTTCGATGAAGACGATACTCTTGCTGACACTTCTCACCCCGGTAGTGATCAAAGCTCAGGAAATTAGGATTAATAGCCTGGATTCCAACCCTGGAATCCTACCATATAAACTAGGCAATGCAAAACTTAAAGCCACCCACCATACATTTATCCACTATTTTGACCTCAACCCTATCGAGACCGAACTACTGAAATTAACCAATCAATACGAAAGTTTAAAACAAATTATTCAAAATCGCCACACTCTATACTATAGTGAATTGAAAAATATTGATAACGCCATTCTTTTCAATCTCAACCTTGCTAGAGAAAAATTTAATTCTTTGCACCCGAACAGAAGAGTGAGAAGGGGACTTATTAACGGCTTGGGTACAATTTTCAAAAGTATTTCCGGTAATTTAGACGCCGACGATGGCAAACGCTATGACGACGCCATCGCCACCCTCAAAACTAATCAAGAAAATATAGCAACAACTTTGAACAAACAGATCTCATTATCAAAAAAAGTAATAAATGATTAGAAAACCTTGACATTAATCAAACAAAACAAAAAAATAAAGGGCTGGACAAAATTTCATTTGATTTCAATAGTTACATCTGCGCGAAAATTGCCTTAGATCAATTGGGAGCCATATTGAATATTGTACTACAAATACTTAATAATTTGGAAAATGCTATTACCTTTGCAAGATTGAAAATTGTTCACAATAGTATTTTAAAAATTGATGATTTGGAATTTATCATTCAGACACTTCTACGTCATTATCAACCAAACAAACTTTTATTCGGAATCGACAATTCTACACTATATAAATGTTACGAAATTTTGGAAATTGAATCTTATCATTCAAACAACAAGATAGTTTTCATTATTCACTTTCCCATCATGTTTCCTGAAACCTACTCCTACTTCCACCTATATTCTATCCCTACCAAAACAAATACCATTCTGATCCCAAGCAAAACCTTTCTGGCAATGAACGAAAATCTCTATCAGTATCAAGATACCGAATGCAGAAATACACATCCAACTTACTACTGCAACAATGGACAACCCAACAGCACCCCAACCAAGAGGACTGCATACACCAACTCCTACAACTGAAAGCGAAAGAACCAACTTCTTGTGAGCCAGTTCCAGTCGTACTTCAAAATGAAATCGTTGAACAAATCAATTCCGCCCACTACATATCCATCTTTCACGAAGATACGAAAATTAAGATCGAATGTCAAAAAACCGACCTGACAACTCTCAAGGGAACTTACTTCATCGAACTTCCCTCTGGATGTAGTTTCCATACACCCCGCAACACATATACAAACAACGATGACACCATCAGCGGTCAACCCCTACTGCTACCCGCAGTGAAAACCCCCAAGATAGCTCACTCACATCTTCAAGAATTAGTACTCCACAACATACCCTTGGACCAACTTCATCGAACCCAAAGGGAGCAACAGAAGATCCACCAGGTTATCCTAAAGAATCTGAAACAAGATACATCCTATATCTGGGCCATACCCATCTACCTCCTATTCATAACTTCATCGATTCTTGGCCTGATATATCTATACTGGACCAGACGTTCCCCATCGAAATCTGTTCTTCCCCTGAAGACACCCAGTGAGGAACCCGAAAAACCAAGACAGCCCACCAAAAGACTTCACCCCTGTCCAAATACCGAAGACGACGACGAATGATTGATCCACCCCTTGTATGGATCCTTCTGGGAAGGGAGGAGTTATATTCTACAATTCCCAAGGATACCGTGAGAACGGAGCCACATCGCTGATTCCGCAACTCAGCACTTTGTATCTTCTCGAGATGCGAGCAGTTCCAGGAACAGCGTCAGCAGATTCACCTTGTCCGTTCATAACATTATTTTATTAAGACAGTCTTGATATAACATTTGTACTGTCAACATCCATTTTCTTTGTAATTGTAATTTTTGAAAATAAAAGTTTTTTCTAAACAATCTCGAAACGAGATATAAAATTCGGTATAATGATTAATTCGGAAAAATAATTAATTTACCGTTCAATTCCACTTTTCTCAGCCACAGAAAGACATTTTTCTGTTTGATTTTATTCAACTGAATCAGATTCTGTAGATAGCACTCCGGACTTTTCTTAGAGTCTTTTTTCATTGTTTCATTAAGTGAAGCTTGAACAGAAGCACGTCTGCTCACTCATTACATTACAGAAATAAATCCGGAAGTATAGTCACCATGGCCAATTGAGAGCTATTTCTGAAAATTATTCCACAACTGTTTTCAAAGAGCATTCAATTTCATGAAAATTAACGAGATACCAAACCATTGCATCAGCGTAATCCCAAAGAAGGGAACTTTTCTGAAATGTTAAATTGCTATCACTTTATATGTGTATGAGTGGGAGAAAGAAATAACAGTCAGGAAAGAGTACGAGATAACTGCGACAAAGGCGAACCATAATTGGTTTGTTTTAATTTACGTGATGGTAGGGAAAACAATTAACCTGGCCTTTATAGTTTTAATTACTTCATTTTCGTGGCTATCTCTGCTCCCTGCAAAATCGAGCCAGAATCACACAGGCAGAGTCCTTTGGGAATATTAGCAGCTTGCTGGAAATCCATGGAGACTGTATTTATTTTTTATTAATTACGTAATATCACTGTTTAATTGGTAATATTGTTGGTCACAAGGATTCTCAATTCAGGGAATATTAATACCATTGGTATGTTAAATATCTATCTTCATCTCAAACAAAAACATATGGAAAGAAAGCATGAAATACTAAATATCCAGAACGCTTTCACATACCTCAATAATGATTATCTTTTCATTCAATTTTGATGTTAATTTTCCAAACAAATATCACAACGAGAGAAACTTAATAAAAGGTGGGTTGACAATGATGTGACTATTTCTAGTCAGACGTTGACAGATTCGTTTTTATTGCAAATTTCTCATCTAATATTGGCTCTTTTATAAAGAGGCAAAGAAAAATTATAGTGCTCTATTAATACAAAAAAAGAAAAATACATTTCCAGGACCGTATTAAGAACGCGTGGCAGGTTACTAATGAACTTACGAAAAAAAAAACAAGTAAAAATATCGTCGTTACTATTAATAGTCATACAATGGATGATCCTTATATAATAGCCAGAGTTCAACAATTTTTTCATAGAAGTGTCCACTAGATTGATATACAGTGCTCGTCTAAAGTCCGATCCCCCGCTACTAATTTATGAACCACCTGGTATATCGCAACAAAATTTGGAGGGCTTAAATAGGAGATAAAAACCTATTTTTTCATGAGAAAACCACAGCTAAAAGTTTCAAAATGGCGGCTGAGCGCCATTTTCAATAATTTTTTCGAATAGAACACTTCGTATATTATTCCATTTTTGAAATCTGCTCATGATTCTCAACAGTTTTTCAAACGTTAATATTTCGTAAACAATTGAATTGAGGAGTAAAGTGTATGAGAGAAAACTGTTGAGAATTATGAGCAGATTCCGAATATAGAATAATATACGGGGTGTTCTAATTAAAAAAATTATTGAAGATGGCGCTGTGATTTTTTCATTTTTCCTAGTTGAGCCCTCCAAATTTCGTTGCGATATACCAGGTGGTTCCAAAATTAGTGGGGGGGGGGGGCGGACTTTAGACGAGCACTGTATAACTGATGATGAGTTGATTATACCTAAAAATCAGCTCAACAGTAATACTATGTTTATAGGAAATGCACCATATTCACTACTGACAAGTTATTTAAAAAATAAAATGTCAGCAGGTCTGGATTCCTTTTGAAGTGTATGATTGATACATTCATAAAACCATTGACCCACTTGATTAACATGTATTTTGAGTGTGGCGCCTTTCCAAATATTCTAAAAACAGGAAGAATGGTTTCTCTTTTCAAAAAGAAAGATTCAACTTTATTAGAAAATTACCTACCGATAACAATACCTTATAGCTTTTCAAAAATATTTGAATATGGTTTTATCAATAGGTTATCACCATTCATACATAGATATGAAATATTTAGTGAGAAACAATATGGTTTCCGCTCGGGAATATCGACTACTACCGCAATGTCTTCATTCTATCATTAAATTATATAAATATATAAATATTTATATATATATATATATTATATATATATATGATTGACAGAGGCGAATGCCCTGCAGCAATAATTTGTGATTCGAGTAAACCATTGACAAATAGTCACCTTACAATTTCAACGTGGTGTGAGAACTAAAGTTATCCAAATTAATTATGGGCGTCCCACAGGGCTCAATATAAGGGCATATACTTTCTATTCTGTACGTGAATCATTTAAATCATAGTATTGGCAAATGCAGATTACTTTTGACTAATCATTTCCGATACAGATACAAAAACCTTAGAAGCAATGGTCGTGACCTTTCTTCATCGTTGAAAAAACACAAACGATAAAGATTAACAATCGCTAAAAAATGCAGAAAATCTGCAGATTCTCATAGAAAAACATTTCTCATCAACTCTCACAAACCGGTAAACATTTGGGAAAGAACCCCGCACAATAGCATAGGAAATTGGCCCACAGTGGGATTTGCCTGAAATTTACATATATTATTCGTATCGAAATTCTGATCAAATGTTCTCATTTGCCCAATCCTCTAAGACCAATGATTCAGGTCTCAGGTCCGTATTTAGTATATAAACATAAACAAATAAACAATGACACTTTTTTCTCAAGCCCATAATTTTTTTATTTCCTATTAGAATCAAATTGAATGAGGAATTTAGCAAAATTTTTGCATTTGTCTTTTAGCACAAGTCCTCTGTGAAACATGTTTTGTTCTACAGGACCGTATTTAGTAAAACTGTATTTGCCAAGTGATCCACAAAAAACCGAATCAAATTGATTTTGTTATAACTTTCTTATTTCTTGTCCTATTTCAGTGGTTGATAGCTCGTTTAATAGATGAATGTAGCTTTCTTTGTGTACATAACAAAAGTGGTCGCCATCTTAATACCCAAGATGGCCGGCCTAACCTATAAACTCTATGTAGGGCTTATCTAGTAGCTTTTTAAGAAAGATAGTAACAGGAAAAAATAAGAACTACAACGTTTTGATTGTCGAAATCAGTCATTGACTTTTGAATTATCTAACTCTATGATATAAATATAACTCTACTATCTTATTAAAACTATATCTAATTCATAACTAACAAAGTTGAAACCGATATTTCCAGGGTGGTGGAAGTGAACACTCATTATCAAAATAATACTCAAACACTTACAGCTGCTGAAGTATCGCATCTTGCACTGGAGACATCTTCAATATGCTGTAACACAGAAGTCGATGGATAATTCACATTTTGATTATGGCGGGTAAATCCCAAATACCACAATATGCTACAAATATGAGCACATGTTCCTAGTGTCCTTGTTCCTGATTTGCAACTTCAGTAGTATCCTATTATCAATACATCTTCTCCATTATTCTCGTCAGGCTGGTTTTCATGCATAGTGTATTGAATAAACACTTAATATTTTTCTTCCCTTCTGAATAGAGAATACACTCTCGGTCTAATAAATCCAGGTTCAGTCAGTCTAAGATCAATTTCAATCAACTCATGATCATCTCTAAGTATTGTGCCTTGAACATAGGACGCTGATAATTTAATCTGATAGGTTCCAAAAAACACGTTTCTCAAGTAATCTATAGATAGGTGTAAAAATCGAGGTACATGCTCATCATTAAGTTGCTGCCATAATCCATGTCGATTAAGTAAACTTTCTTCTTCCACCCGTTGTTGAACAAGATTAATATGTCTAGACCTGGCTAACATAGTTTTTGCTAGTTCAACTTCAGCATTTGCCATTCAAATTGGTGGATAATATCTGTTAATAAGATAAAAGTCTTTTAAGTGTTGAACATGTTGCATATTTACCCATCGAGACTTTTATTTTCGTGATCCGGACTCTATTGACAGAATGCCCACTTCGTTCTCAAGATTTCTACTTTATTCTCAGGATTCCGACTTTATTCTCAGGATTCGGACTCAATTCCTAGAATACCGACTTTATTTTTTCCCTTCTTCAACTTCAGAATCCCATTTTGGGTGCCGACGGGCTATAGATATTAATTTCGGGATCCCGACTCTATTTTCGTGATCTTGGATTTATTAACAGACTGCCGACTTTGTTCTCAAGATCCCTACTTTATTCCCAGAATTCCGACTTTATTCTCAGGATCCAGACTTTATTCCCAGAATCACGACATTAATTTCCGAATCCTGGCTGGTTACAATGCTTGCGATGCTCATGTGTCCTGTCCCAACATTTATGTTGTCCAGTGCGTTTCTCAGTCTGAAGGCTCCTAGCCTTGCCTCTCCTTGTATCACCAAATGAATTGTATAGATTGCTAGCCATGAGAAGTCTTGATTGGATCTAGGCATTTTTATTGATAGTTTGATCATTACCAAATATTCCAGATTTTTTTAAATTATTTTCCACGATAGCCAATCTGAGTGCTGCTTCGTGGTAAGGTTGGAGTTGGGATGGCGTCATTTTCACCCAACCTACGGCATCTCAATGAACAAATGAAATATTGATAATTGTGATTGCGTTTACAGACATAACTCATGGTCATCGTATACTCACCTCCCGAACTAATGAGGGCTTCTATATCTCTTTGTACGATAATATATCAGATGTTATCCTATGTTCATAAAATTAGCTAGGAAAGTAGTTGTTCTGGGATGCATATGGAGGATACCACCACACAGCGGTGGTAGCAGTAAGCAGTTTACTTGGAATTAAGGCATGAGTTTGCACCCCTTGAAGAATTCTAATCATCCAGGTGACTTTCGTACTCATTTAAAAAACAGAAACAAACGGTAAACGGATAAGCGTCTCAATAAACTCAACTTCAATCTGGTTCAGAAGATCGCTCTCAATTTGATTTTTCAAAACTTCTCCGTACTTCACAATTTGAAGTTAAAAAACTAAACTATATTCATCTGGAGACTCGAATATTTCTACTGATTGTCACTTTCACCACCATGGTTATTTGCACAAATTACGTAAACATCTGACGTAGATGTACTTAGCACCCGAACGAAATAATCGTGTCAAAAGTGATAAATGAATTTTCACTAAATATGTAATGGTCTCTAATTTTCGAGTGCTCTTTTATGAAATGATTAAATCTGAATAGATAATTATGAACAATTATCTCGAGCTGAAAAATATTTACTTTTCGAATGAAGAGCACGCGATAGACGTGGTGTGAACCGTAACTATTTTAGCACCTCCGAAGAACACGAACCAAAATGCCATCGTTAAGGTGTTAATTGACGAGAAGACTATTTTCACTTCTGATATCACAAGTGCTTGAGTTATTCTCAAAATATTTTCAGGATCAGAAATATTTTGGATATGATCCCGTGTTGAGAACTCTTTATTTTGAAATAGTATTACTGGAATTAAAATTGCAAAGAAGCGCTCGTTCCAGCATAGGTGCCTGTTCTGAATAAAGATTGACATTATAGTAGCAATGAAAAAATATTAATACCGTACCGTACCGTACCGTAATAAAAAAAATCTAGTCCAGTAAAAATTTCCTACTGGACTAGACAGATTTTTGCAACATGTTTACATCTACAAAAAGTATCAAATTTATTTTTAATACAATAATCACGAACATACGAAAATCTGATTGGTTAATATTAATAGCATTGCTGCAATTTTCATTGCCATTCTGGAATTTTGTTGTGGGACTCATTTTTGTTACTACTTATAGTTAATGACACATTTTTACTTTTTAGTTTTCCCCACTTTGAATCATGCGAGATACCTAGTTTTTTCTCTCTATTGATTCCTCAATGTATTGTTCTGAAACAGAAGAACTCTTCCATCCCCCGTGTCTTATAAGCAGTGAAAGATTGGCTCCAGAAGAATTAGTTACAGAAACAGATTGCTTGAAATTGCTTTCAGAAACTGTAGAGAATTACTCACCAAATCTAACAGGTAAGTCATCATCACATCTTCATTCACGATATTAACCTTATTATCGAATGTCCACTGACAAAAAACTTTTATTTTTTGTCGTAACGAGATGACGATTTCTTGGCTATCAGGTGTCTTATGGCTTCTAGCGATTCCCGCACAATTAATAATTTTTCTTGGACCATTTAACACTTAATAACTTGTGATGACAGCTAGTGTTACAATAATAAATACGAAAAATTAGTTGCGTTTCTATGGAAACTATCTCACAGCTAAGCATGCATTCAATTCAAATTCCAAAAACACTGCTCATCAAAATAATTATTCTTTATAATAATTATAAAATAAAATTTTGTACGTCACACTCCGGTAAACTTTTTCCAGTACTTGAACAAAAAATGAGTAAAAAATAGTGAATGAGTTCATTTGAAACATTAACAAAATTAAACGATTGAAATTCATAACCCAATTATGACCATAGAGTAACACTACTCATCGGTGTCAAATTGGATGCATTGGTTGGATGTTTCAGTTTAATATGTTCGTTTTTTAATTTAACAAACAACAATAGTAGACGGTTTGTTGGGATTTGGGTAAGTTTGGTTGAAGAAAAACTATTGTTTCCTCGCCAACGTTTTGAATTTTACTTAACTCATCTTTAGGGTTCTGTAACAATAAGTTTTTGCAAGTTGAATATGTTTATAGATAGGAAAAAGATCAATTAGAAACAATAAGCCACATGAATTGAAATATTTATCGTGAATTAATATATTTGAAAATTGTTTTTTTCGAGTTTGATGCGAATAAAACTCAATATATAAACAGACATTCTGGATACATGAAAATAAATTTCACGGGACAACAGCTTTCACATGGAGTAAGAAATAAACGAATACTGAGATGAAAATCTAAAAATATCCGTGGAACATATAGTTTTTCACATCAATGGATAACAACAATTGTGTTAAAAAAATCTGATAACAAATCATTTCGGAATCTGAATTATCAAGTTGAAATAGCTAGAACATGTTCAATTCTTTGAAGTCTTTTTGACAGGAAAGGTATTTTATCAAAGATGATGGGGTTTGTGAAATCAAAATTATTAATGTTTTTTTTGTGTTCAGATAAGCGTTCAATCCGCCTGTTCGACCAACGTAGAATTCGGTACAACTGTCAATTTTATATACGACGTTTGATTGTAGATCACTTATTTTGTTTTTTGACGAGAAACGAACTTTTTACCAACGGTGTTGTCGTTTCAGAGAGATTTCTTATATACTGTATTTTGTTATATTTTATTGTTATTATTAATTTATTTAGGAGATTTGTTAACATGGAGAATTTTGATTAGTAATGGAGGGTTATTGTTTTTTAAAGGTTGTTTTATTTGTTCAATATTTTTTTATGGAATTCTGGGTTTGTTATTTTCAGCGCTCTTGTTTTATAATTTTTGATATTCATTTTACGTTGAAAATTGTGTTGTCAAAAATAGTCATAAAAACTTTCTCAAAAAGTTGGTTTGTGGTACCAATCTACTTCCAACACGTTGTTAGGAGTTTTTATGACTTTTGTGGCAAGAAAAGCTATTTTCTGCCTCTGAAGTAAATTTCAATTTTGAGTGGAAACTCTGAAACACGTCCAGAATTTCGAATTTATTATTTCCTGAGATTGCTGTGAAAATATCGTAAACATACCTCTTGAAAGATGGGACATGGAAACATAGTTTGTCCAAGCATTATTGTTGTAGTTCTGACATAATGACCATTTATCTTGTTTGTAAAAAATCTATTGTAATTGAAACAACCTGAATCTATAGAGAAACAATGTTTTTTGATGAAAGTATCTAGACAAATTTTAAAATGTTATTCCAACGTTATTTGAATACTTTCATCGTAAAGTCAACTGGAATATTGGTGAAAAAAATGTTACATCCACCGAAATGTGTATGTAATTTTCATAAACTGTTTCATCCGAATTAAATTGGAAAAATTGAAAGAGTTATTTACGTGATATTCGTCTTTTTCAAAACCCTCTTTAATTAATTCACTATGCAATTTAGACAGCTCATAGTTAGGGGAATTTACAAAATCAACAATTGGTTTCAAAGGTGCATTTTCTTCGTGTATTGTGTAAAAAATACATTTTTTCCAATACTTACGTCAAAAATGTGTAATTTTTTATGACTTCCAAATGTCAAAAATAGTCTATTTTTGAACAGAGTGCAAAAAAAAAATCTGCTCGGCGTACAAAAAAGTACAGACCTACGTTGTTTAAATACAGGTATACACAATACCCATCATTCTCATATGTCATTGTCACTGCCAAAACATAAAAAATTGGACATTAATAATAAAGGGTATTTTCATTTTATTTCAAAAAAAGTATTGGAAAAAATCATGTATACAATTCGAATATGAAATTAAATTCTTGTTGTATAAATAACTATTAGGAAACTGACCATTTTCAATTCTGCACATTTTTTAACATGTACTTTCAGTATTTTGTTATTCTTGTTTTGTATATTCGTGGTAGGGTCCTTAACACTTGATAGGTATAATTATCATTCAACATTCTATTAACCTTTTCAATTTTTTTTTGCACACGACCACAGAAGTACTACCTTTGTCTGCTCTCGTAATTATCAATTCAAGGTTTAGTTTGATAAAGGTCTGAGTTGCTTTTATCTCATCAAAAAATTCTTTGTATATATTTTTTATTGTCTTTGAATTTGTTGGAAGTTGTGAAATTAGTAGAAATACTAAAAGTATTTTCTAGAATATCTTGGAGAAATTTCAAAAAGTATCGAATTATGTCTGCAGAAAATTATTTTTAAATGGTCAACATTTATATTATTTGTCACATTCTCATTATATCTTCAGCGAGAAGAATACAGCTTTGATGATTTGAAAAAAAGTCTTTTTGCTATTTTTTTTAATGACCTGTATCTTTTTGATACTCAGTCATTTCCTTGTTTTCCCAAAAAGAATATCGTTGCTTGAATTTTGCTTCACCAGTTTTTCTTGAATGCTATCAGTATACAAATTCCATTATTGAAAGCGATTAGCATATAAATCAAATGATATTTACGTCGAAGGAGAAACAAATAACAGCAAATCATTACAATCGTCACGAATAATATGAGGTAAATGGAGCGAAATGCAGCTCGTCTGGTGTAAATCGGGCTTGTTATCTCTCGGGCAATTTACCATTTCTGTATTCTGATTATGCCTCTATATAATGACTACACCATTGTTAGGGGCGGCCATTTTAATTTCTAGTAAAAACAACATGGCGCCCTCGCGAGGCAATTAAAACAGATGATAGGCGATAATGGCGTTAATTAATTCAGCCTTTCTCTGTCGGGAGCTAATGTGCAAATTAAACTGTTACACAGACCGGGGCCCCTACACAATTGCTATTCTCATTGCACTAGCTAGAATGGGCACAGGGCTGGCTTCACTTCGTAATAGGGCTTTGCCTTCTGATATTATAAAAGATTCCGATTCCCTGAAGCTCAACAATTAGGAAAGTAGCATATCAAGATGTTTTCAGGGATTGTTTTGATTTTAGAATCGAATTGCAGATAATAATATATCGTTCAGATATCTGAAACAACAGAAAAGGGAATAGGATTTAGATGGGATTGTGTTCAATGATTCAAAACGAAACGAAGCCAAAAAGTATATCAGGTTGGATTCAACAAACAGAGAAAAGCTTGACTAGGGATTATATTGAGTAGTAGAATTGATTTCAAAAATCGGGAGATTCTGATCATTCCAGCGACATTCTTATATTTATCAAAATGTTACAATATCTGAGTAAAACATC
Source organism: Gonioctena quinquepunctata (assembly GCA_018342105.1). NCBI lineage: Eukaryota > Metazoa > Arthropoda > Insecta > Coleoptera > Chrysomelidae > Gonioctena > Gonioctena quinquepunctata. The sequence continues at coordinate 102,760 of JAFIRS010001562.1, read as the reverse complement.
AGATTCCAGCATTTCAGGAAAGAAAATCCCTCTAAAGCAAAAACACACCCAAAGCCAGGCATACATATAATAATAATAAGAGGAGGAGAAACGGACGAAATATCGAGAAGATAGTGGTTCTGATTGTAGGATGGATTGATACAAACGCTACTCTCAAATTTCAAGATCATACCGGCATGCCGTAAATAGGCAGAATCCCTAGCCGGTCGCATGCAGAAGGCAGTCATTCTCGGATCGTTACGTCTGCTCAGCACTCATGATTCTCGGACTCAATGATCTCTCACCTCTCGGGTGGGGGGAGTGGTCATTGGCTTATGTATCCAGAGCACCCTTCCTAATGGATCGTAGCTGCGGAATCTAGGGCCTGACTGGAATGGGTCAAACCTAATAATAATTGAGCAATAATTAATGAAGCTTCATTGTCCAAATGTTTCCCAGGACAATGCAACGAGAGTACATCATCGAAAAAAATCACTAAAAATTATCTGGAATCACAAATAACAAAAACAGTTAACAAAAATGGGATTTTTCCCTTACTATTTGTCTAGGTATGTATTTGCCATCATAATCAGTTGACCTAATGTAATGAAAAATATATTACACTGAAAAAAAAGGTATTGAAATTTCTTCATATATTGGTAATTTGAATAAAATATTCGTTCTTGCTCTGGGTACTCTAAGAGGATGATGTGTTCGTCACAGAAAAGATGGAATGCTGAAATTGATTTTTTCTAGAATGACAGTTGAAAGATCTGCACTATTACTACTTTCTTGCTTTGGATAAGTGTCATTGATTTCAAAAATTAGAAATTTTGGGAATTTTCTTTCTATAATGAATGTATGAAACTCTCAGAATGGGTTTCACATCATACACCAGTTTGGGGCGAATATTAGCAAACTACACAAGATTTTAGGGCTTCTGAAACTTTCTGTGAGATATGTTTCCCAAAGGTCAATTTGTGATCGAATAAAACACCCACGTCAATGATAGAGTTTAATTGTTGCAAGTTAGATCCCTGGACAGTGTGAATTATGATTTAACATTTATTTGCATTAAGTTTGAATCAATTGCCTGGAGAATATCTAACTGAAGCTGGAGATTGATACAATCATGCATATCATCCATTGTCAAGTACAATTTCAGGTCATCAGCAGAGCATAGGTTTTCACTTTTGAGAATTTCATATGAATCATTTGAAAACAACCCTGGGGAACACCATATAGCAAGATACGTTTCAGACTTCTTATCATCATAGGAAACAAACTGCCTTCTGCAATATGAGTAGGATTCTATGAATTGCCCAGCTACTTGATTTTGTAGTATATTTTATCGAAAGCCTTCGAAAAGTTTGTGTTAATGTCATCGATTTGACCATTTTCATCTAGTGCTTCTGAAATATTCTGTGTTATGATAACAAGATTTGTTACTATTGAAAAATTCTCAATTAATTCATGTTGATGATGAGAAAGTTGACGATATGTCGATAAATATATACGATTGTATAGAACTTTCTCGAATACCTTCAGAAACATACATGAAATTGATATGGGTCGATAGTTCTCAACGTGTGACTTCTCATTATTTCTAAATACAGGGCACGCCTTACCAATTTCCCATCTATTCAGAAATTTCCTTTGACAATAAACACAAATTGAAAAGCTTTGTTAATTGTTCGGCCCATTCTCCTGCACAATATTCAACTAGAAAAGATGGAATATTATCTGGACCAGAAGTCATTTTATCTTTCAAGTTTTTGACAACTTTGCTTTTGTTTGTGGACTGAAAGTTAATTTGAAAATTATTAGTTGTGCTACCATCATCATTATTGTGATAATGTTGCAAAGATAAATATTTGAATATATTCAATAATCAGGGATTTACAACTATTGATTTATGGTTTGGTCACTTCCATCTACCCATCACCCTTTGCTCTCAGGAAAGTTTCTAGCAGGATTAGTGCTTTTTCTACCAATTTCCAAGTTTCCATCTGGCTTCCTGAGTGCCATTGCTGTATTGATTCCACCTTTCACTATAACTTTGTATAGTTTGGTCGTTGTCTCCTTCCAAAATTTTCTAATGCTATGTTTCTTGGCTTTCCTTATGTGTTTGTTGTGTGGTCAATTCAATTGGTTTGTTCATTTTCATCTACCTATTACTCAAAGTTATTGCTTTTGCTCTCAGGAAAGTGAGTTTCTAGAAGGATTATCGCTTTTCTCTACCGAATTCTTGTGAAGCTTCCATCTTGCTTCCTTGCTGTATTCATTCTACCTTTTGACATGACTTTGTCGCTATGGGTGTAGAGTGGATCTTCTCCCAGAATTTTGTAAAGCTATTTCTCTTACCTTTTCTCATGTCTTCGTTGAATGTGATAAATTCCTTTGGTGTAGTCATTCATTTATCACAAAACATCGAAGTCTCAGGATATTCCAGATTTGATCGGATATGACTTTGGAAGATTTTGAGGAAATATTATCCAGAGAATTAATAAGGTTGTGAAGGCTGGATAGAGAGCCGGAGTTTTGGGGTTCCATTGCACAATAAATTGAACACTCAAATGAAATATGTTCGATGGTTTCCAGTTTGTTCATGTTACATATTGTACAAATTTCCTTCGGATTTATTATATAGATGTTTGTCCGTTCAGAGTGAGTGTAATAATGTATTATTATTGAGTTGTGCAATGGTTCTTTTAACTTGGGTGGGTATATTGAGGCTTAAAAAATCTTAGTTTTACCAGCTGACTCTGAGAAAATAATGACGAGAAGAAATGTAGCACGACTTGAAAGTAAAACATCATCTTGGGTTAGCTTTCCCTAGAATTTGAGTAGTATCATTTTTTGATGGGTAATCATAGAACCACATTTGATTTGAGACCAAATTTCGGGTAGGTTTGGAGCGTTGAAGAGATTTTTTAATTGCAGTGTCCAGTTGTACTTTTCGTCGCAGTTGTCTTTTGAGGCAAGTATTGTGTTTCTCACTTGGAAATTCATTGAAATAAAACTGAAATACTAAAAAAATCAGCACATTTGTAAATTGTTTTTCAATTTGATTCCTATGGAAGGTAAGTTGACTTTTATCACATTTTTAAGTTAGTTTGTTTTATTTTACCTTCTATAGGTATTGTTCATATTTCGAGAAGTTGTATTTTTACATATCCTGGAACTAGCCAATATAATAATAATCTTTATATATATATATATATATATATATATATATATATATATATATATATATATATAGAGAGAGAGAGAATAAGAGAAATCTGTTTCGAATCCAAAAGAACCCACCATCCGTCCACAGCCTGTTTCATGGTTTCCCAATCATCAGGACGGCCTGTGGTCTCTTTCAAATTCTTATCAGATTTCTCGTAGGTTAATAGCCTTAGAACAATACAACCAGATTATTGATAGTGACACCTATAATCTGTGCGGTGAAGCTTAAACCTAATATCGTGGAATTTTAATAGCACGAAATTTCGTGCATATTAACAGGTCACCAACAAATGTGTCAGATAGGCCTACCCACGATACCAATAGTCGTACTCCTCATGCGTTTAACGCAAACAAATATCGAGAATAAGAGAAATCTGTTTCGAATCCAAAAGAACCCACCATCCGTCTACAGCCTGTTTCATGGTTTCCCAATCTTCTCTTTCAAATTCGTATCAGATTTCTCGTAGCTTAATAGCCTTAGGCCAATACAAACATGTGAACTGCATCAGATTATTGATAGTGACACCTATAATCTGTGCGGTGGAGCTTGAACCTAATATCGTGGAATTTTAATAGCACGCAATTTCGTGCATATTAACAGGTCACCAACAAATGTGTCAGATAGGCCTACCCACGATACCAATAGTCGTACTCCTCATGCGTTTAACGCAAACAAATATCGAGAATAAGAGAAATAAAAATTCCACGATATTAGGTTCGAACTTCACCGCACAGATTATAGGTGTCACTATCAATAATCTGATGCAGTTCACATGTTTGAATTGGCCTAAGGCTATTAACCTACGAGAAATCTGATACGAATTTGAAAGAGACCACAGGCCGTCCTGATGATTGGGAAACCATGAAACAGGCTGTAGACGGATGGTGGGTTCTTTTGGATACGAAACAGATTTCTCTTATTCTCGATATTTGTTGCGTTAAACGCATGAGAGTACGACTATTGGTATCGTGGTAGGCCTATCTGACACATTTGTTGGTTACCTGTTAATATGCACGAAATTTCGTGCTATTAAAATCCACGATATTAGGTTTAGCTTCACCGCACAGATTATAGGTGTCACTATCAATAATCTGATGCAGTTCACATGTTTGTATTGGCCTAAGTATATACCTACGAGAAATCTGATACGAATTTGAAAGAGACCACAGGCCGTCCTGATGATTGGGAAACCATGAAACAGGCTGTAGACGGATGGTGGGTTCTTTTGGATTCGAAACAGATTTCTCTTATTCTCGATATTTGTTTGCGTTAAACGCATGAGGAGTACGACTATTGATATCGTGGGTAGGCCTATCTGACACATTTGTTGGTGACCTGTTAATATGAACGAAATTTCGTGCTATTAAAATTCCACGATATTAGGTTTAAGCTTCACCGCACATATTATAGGTGTCACTATCAATAATCTGATGCAGTTCACATGTTTGTATTGGCCTAAGGCTATTAACCTACGAGAAATCTGATACGAATTTGAAAGAGACCACGGCCGTCCTGATGATTGGGAAACCATGAAACAGGCTGTAGACGGATGGTGGGTTCTTTTGGATTTGAAACAGATTTCTCTTATTCTCGATATTTGTTTGCGTCAAACGACTATTGGTATCGTGGATAGGCCTATCTGACACATTTGTTGGTGACCTGTTAATATGCACGAAATTTCGTGCTATTAAAATTCCACGATATTAGGTTTAAGCTTCACCGCACAGATCATAGGTGTCACTATCAATAATCTGATGCAGTTATATATATATATATATATATATATATATATATATATATATATATATATATATATATATATATTTATATATGAAACGAGGGTGGTCTGAAAAGTTTCCTACCTGAACATGAAGATGGCAGCACTCGTCAATAGCTGGGGTATGGGGTTGCTTTTGAAAGGTACTCATCAAAATTGCAGTTATTTCGGCTGCGCAATTGTTGATTGGCAATCGTTTGAGTGAGTCGATGAGAACGTTTTGGTGATAATCGAAAAAATGGAGTATCGAACTGTCATTAAATATTTGTTTTTGAAAGGCAATACGCCTACGCAAATCAAATACGAGTCAGACGTTGTGTACGGGGACTCACCATCATTTACCACCTTGACATTTTTGGCAGCTGAATTAGAATGTTCGAGACGTCCAAAAACTGCAACCATCGCTCAAGTTCACCAAATAGTGCTAGACGACCGTCGAATTGAAGTGAGAGAGATAGCAGATGCTATGAATATATGCAATATTTCATGAAGAATTAGGCATGAGATAGCTGTCCGCGCTTTGGATACTACGTTTGCTCACGTTAGACCAAAAAAATGTTCGAATGATCATATCCAACACTCTGTTGTCGCAGTTCAAGCGCAATGAATCAGAAATATGGCGCCGATTGATTACTGTAGATGAAATTTAGATACATACCCCAGAAATAAAAATACAGTCGAAAGAGTGGACTGTGGAGGGAAATCGGCTCCAAAGAATGCAAAATCTGTTTTTAGGCTGGGAAAGTGATAGCGACTATTTTTGGGATTATCAGGGAATTATCCTTATCGATTATTTTCAAGAAGAAAAAACTATGACAGAAGCATACTAGTTTGAACTGCTTGACCACCCTCCTTACTCATTAAGCGACTTTTTACTTTTCCCTAAGCTAAAGAGCTAGTATATAGCAGAATCACTGGGACCCCCTGGACCTGTATACGTATTAATAAAAATGTTAATATACTGCCACTAACGAACCTATGCTCTAGGGATTTGACAGCAGTGGAGCTGAGGATCAGGAAAGACAATGGGTCGGGAAAGATAATCCTTGCATCGGCCTACTTTCCTTCGGATGATCCTGAACCAATACCCACGAGATATGTGGAGAAGCTGATAAGGACTGCAGGTGGTAATAAGCTGCGATGCCAACGCGTACCACACCGTTTGAGGCAGTAGCGACACCAACGAAAGAGGGGAGTAGCTGCTGGACATACTGAACTCAGGTAATAAACCAATCTTCGTTACTAAAAACAGTGGAGAGTTAGCCTCCAGTTCTGTGAGTAACTTTGTGACGGAATGGCATGCGTCTGAAGAGGAGAGTTGTTCCGACTACAGAAACAGTAACTTATCGGAATCCAATGAGAATAGATTGGGAAAACCTACAAGGTACAAACAGGGATTTAGAGCTGGCAGTGGAGCAATTCAATAACACCGTTATCTCTGCGTTCAATAACAATTGTTTCCTAATCACAAGGAACTCCACCAGGAACGTGCCCTGCTGGAATACCGAACTTGCAAGATTAAGGAGGCAAACGAGGAAAAAATTCAACAGGGTCAAGAAATCTGGAAGGTAGGATGACTACAAGGACGCTTTGACCGGCTATGAAGAGGCACTAAACAAAACATAGGGATATAGAAAGTACTCAAGAGTGTAGCAGAATCCAAAGAATCCTCCCCAAGGACAAACATCAAGCAATACACTCCCTTAAAAATGAACAGGAGACGAAACTTTAAAGGAATTCTACAGGGTTCACTTTCCTGGGGCTCAAATAGTACAGACACAGGCTAATTAGAATGGACTGGAGGCTCTGAAAAGAGGTTCCAGGGAAAGTTGGATATAAGCGAAAGGAGTGATAACCTATGACAAAGTACAATTAGCAATAAACTCATTCGAACCATTGAAATCACCGGGACCTGACGAGATTCACCCAGCTTTACTGCAGAAGGGAACAGACCTATTGCATAGCAGGGCCAGCAAAATACCCAGTGGCGCCTGGCCCTGGGATACATACCCTAAGCCATGGAGGAAAATTTGGGTCATCTTCATACCAAACCCTGGAGAAACTGGACAGGAAACAGCGGAGTCCCTAAGACCTATAAGTCTTTTGTTCTTTGGACTGAAGACTCTGGAGAAGCTGGTGGATAGGCATATGAGGGACGGTGCACTGATAGCAAACCCACTGCATCGAGAACAATATGCCTATAGGTTCGGCTGCTCAACGGAAACAGCATTCCACAGACTAGTAGAGAGAGTGGAGGACACGCGGGAAAAAACAAAGATGTATCAATAGCGGCCTTTCTAGACATCGAAGGAGCTTCCAATAACAACTCCATAGACTCAATCATCAGGTCTCTCAGACGGAGAGGGATCGAGAAACCCTGCGTGGCCTGGATATACTCAATGCTAAGAAACACGATGATACAGAGAACCCTAATGGAGGAGACTGTAGTGGCCCGGGCGACCAGAGGGATCTGGTCATGAACGGACTACTGGAGAATCTGACAGAAAAAATCATAAAACCCATGGGTACGCTGACGATATAGTCATCCTAGAACAGGAGCAATGCAACACCACGGTTAGGGATTGTATGCAAGAGACCCTAAATTTGGTAACCAAAGTAGGCATTACAAGGGTTATGCAATCAACGCACTGGGCAACATTAAAATAAATTTCAACAAAAAATATCTTTGTTGGGTCCAAACTTTTTCAGTTTGAAAGTTTCAAAATGGCGGCTGAGCGCCATCTTCAATATTTTTTTTAGATAAAAATCTACTCATAATTCTCAACAGTTTTCTTCACTACACTTTACTCCTAAATTCAATTGTTTTCGAAATATCAACGTTTGAAAAGTGACATTTTGGTCATTTCAAACCCAACCAATAACCCTAATGTAGGTTTCAATCAAGTTTGCATTGGAAAAAATCGTTGTCGCGGTAACATCTTGTTTACTGTCAAACTGAACTGCTAACTGGCTCGTAGTTTAGACGATAAATTTGAAGCAGTTTTGATATTTGGAGAAGCTGGAAGAAATTATCATCTAGCAGTCTGTATGTTTAATGATAGATTTCCCGAGAATCCTATTTCTAGGTCATATTTGCGCAAACTTTTAAGTGAGCTCCAAGCAACTGGTACGCTGAGAGATGCTCCAAGATCAGGAAGACCGCCTCTTTCAGAAGAAAAAAAGGTAGAAATTGTTGCTGAAATGGTAATCAATACGACTTAGTCGACGTCTGCAGTTGCTGAATCCTGTGAAGTGTCCAAAGATTCCTAAAAAAAAGTTTCATCTCTATAAAATGAAAATCCTGCATGCTCACAGAGGATGACCCAGACCGGAGGGTTGAATTTTGTGGGTGGTTAACAAGAACAATTGAAGGAGAACGGGGCTTCCTCAAACGTGTATGTTTCGCAGACGAATGCACGTTTTTTCTTTATGGAAAAGTCAACAAACAGAATGTACGATACTGGAGCGATACTAATCCGCATATTTTTAGATAGGGACATACCCAGTTTTCTAAAAAGGTGAATGTTTGGGCGGATATTTTGGGCAATCGCGTTGTTGGACCGATTTTCATCAGAGGCAATCTTACAGGAGTTCTTTACAGAAATCTTTCAGAAACTGAAATTGAACCACGACTAAGACGAATTGTATTGAACAATCAGGAAGAGTTTGAAAATCGTGAAATCATATTTCAGCAGGATGGGGCAACTCCCCATTTAGATCAAAGAGTTCCTCGATACAAACTTTCCTGGGCGATGGATAGGTCGCAGGAGAAGTGCAGAATGGCCGCCAAGATCTCTGGATCTTACACCTCCAGTTTTTTTTTTGGGAGTATCTGAAGTCAAAAATCTACGCCACTGAATGCCAAACAATAGAAGAGTTGGAACGCAGAATAATAGATACTTGTGAAGAAATAGATGAACAGACTTCCATCAACGTGAGAGAAGCTATTTATAATAGACACTTTATTGTCATGATTTAGGAGGGTGCCACATTGAACAATTGATCAAATAATTGTTGGGGTTAAATAAAAGTGTTATTCAAAAATTAATTATGATTTTTTAGCTAACTAATTTGCTTTGATTGTGAATTTACAGAACACATTCGTAGGCTTCGAGATTTTCCGGTAAGCGGTACCATGGACGTATAAATATATAACCTTGAGCGGTACTGTTTATCCTTAATAAACTCTCTTTACGCCTCTTATTAGTCGAATCCATTGAGAGATTTAACTACAAATTAATAATAACGTTTAGTTAGCAAAATATTTTACCGGAAGTGACCAAAATCCATATTTCATTTTAAACCGGAATGTCACTTTTCAAAAGTTAATATTTCGAAAACAATTGAATTTAGGAGTAAAGTGGATTGGAGAAAACTTTTGAGAATTATGAGCAGATTTCGAAAATGGAATAATATACGGGGTGTTCTATTTAAAAAATGTATTCAAGATGGCGCTCAGCCGCCATTGTAAAACTTTTAGCTGTGATTTTTCCATGAAAAAGTAGGTTTTTATATCCTATTTAAGCCCTGCAAATTTTGTTGCGATATACCCGGTTGTTCAAAATTTAGTTGAGAGTGGGGGCGGACTTTAGACGAGCACTGTATAAATGATGGCAGACGCTGAACACAATTCTCTGATGACTTCCAAGCTGTTGCGCAACCGAGGAAATATTTTTAAATTAAGGTTCGCGAACAACTGCACAATTCTCACCTGCTCCCACACTCCTTTTCAATCTAGCGAGATTCATGTTCGAAACATGTATCTCTGTTATTGAAATGTGTTTACACCGTATATGTGCCGAATTAAAATTCCTCATATCGGTGTTCAACTGTTATGTATGTATCTCATAATTAGTTCAGAATGCGCTATTATGGTTAATTAGCTCATTCTGTCCCATTGTTCGCGCTTTGTAAATGGTGACTGCCATAATTATCCATATAATTGCTAGATGGCGTTGGGCGAAGATTAGCCATTGTTTCAGAATTCCACGGGGAAGATTAATGAAGGTGCAATTGTTAGTCGTTTTGTCCCCGCTGGTAATGGCGCTCGTAATTAATTTTGTTGATGAAGGTGGGCTTAGAAAGTGGACGTTAACGATAGATTCAGCTATATATTTCCATTTTCGACAGAACGATAGGAAGTATAAGCAAATAATATTCTTCTAGATCACCTGATGAAAAACATATTTTATCGCTTTATTTTGTATATTTATTAATAAAATCTGGGTGGAAGTATGATTGGCGTGGATTATTTTTTAACCGACGAAACCAAAAAGGAGGAGGTTTTCTAGTCGACGCGTATATTTCTTTTTTTATATTTTTTTTTATGTATGATCACGCATAACTTTTCACTGAGGCGTCCGATTCCGATAATTCTCTCTTCAGTGGATAGGGTGTACTTCGAAGTTGGTCCCATTTGAATTCAAAAGATGAAATCCACCCCTAAGGGTAGCAAAATGAAGGATATTGATCACTCACCCTCTGTATTCTGGTCCGTTAACCGATTCTATCAGGCATAACTTTGTACTGGCTTCTTCGATTTGGATGATTCTTCCTTTATCAGATAGGGTATACCTCATAGTTGATCATATTTGAATTTCGAATGAATTCATCCACCCTTACGGGTAGAAAATTAGGAATAATAGATTTTTCACTTGTGAACATTGGCACACATATGTAGTTGACAATGACAAATCGCTAGTGTCATCATCACAATCATAATATTCTATGAGGGGATGGAATGATATACAAAGTAATGAAATAAACTAACCAGAACAACAAAAATAATTTATATTACAACAAATAGTAAAAGTAGATAATCATATTATTTGACTGATAATAGTTGAAGTAAGGTGTGTAGGTAAGTATTTTGGAAGTAATAAAAAAACAAGCAGTTAGTAATTAGTAGATTTCAGCAAATGAAAAATAAAAAATAAAAAAAACTTCTTAGACTCAATAACTAAGCTCCTAAACTAATGTTAGTAATCAATTTTGACTCGGCGCCAAACAAACAATCAACAAAGATCATTAGATTACTTCAAAAAAATTATCAGAATGTCACCGCCCTACTCGATGCCATCATTTTACGCCTTACCTAATCCATTTGCTTGTTTGTTTGGCGCCTACTCAAAATTAGTTACTTACATTAGTTTAGGAGCTTAGTTATTGAGACTAAGAAGGTTTATTTTATTTTTTACTTTTCAGTTCCGTATTTCGTCGGTTTGATTTTTTGTTAATTCAGATAGTCATATTGGAAAAGATAAAGTATGATTTCATCTTCAACTCCAACTCACTGATTTCATAACATCTGAAAGTTCAACCAATATTACGGCAACGCACTTACATATTTCGGGTTATACGAAATTTGGTGATATAATAAAAAAAAGATTCTGTTAGGACTAGGTCTATGAAGGAGTGAACGCAGTTTTAGATTGATCTACCCCTCACATTCCTGAGAACATGTTATCTCATAGTTATGGCTCAAAGTGACTTAATTTTTTTTTTCAGAACTAATCAGGATCCTTTGATTTTATTTTCAGGGCCCTCGCCAATTGTGTACTCTAGGAATTCTCTACAGATGCAACGTTCAACAGAAAAACGCCATAAACGAAGAAATATGTATTGATTCAGGCTTGTTATGGACCTAGAAAACAATTCTGTTTATTGTTGCTGCACAGGTACGTCGCACTTTTGACTTCACCTCCTTGAACGGCTATGACAACTCTCTAGTCGACAAGTAAAGTGCGACCAGAAATCTAAGAAGGTCGTAAATCGCCAACCACTTGACTTATCAGCAGGCGGTGGATTCTACGCAGAGTTATTCCTGCCCTATAGCCATGAAATTTTGTTTTATAGGTAGGTATACCGATATTGGGTAAAGTTAATTATTAAGAAAAAATGTTTATTTATATATAATATATGATAATAATATATATATATATATAATTATATTATATTATATAATAATATATTTATACCCAATTGATGTAAAATGTCAAACTTTATACTTTATGAAAAGTTCAGTTTCTCGATAAAAGGTATTTATAAACAAAATTACTCACGAAGATCAGTTTCACTTTCACTGTCGTCATTCAAATTGATAATAAACTTTTCTTTGGGAATTTTTTCTATATCCATATATGACTTGTCCACCTTTTTATTATGGAAAACACACTTTGGCCCAGCTGCTATCAGGAATGTTTGCAGTTTCTGTTCGAATAAGAGCTACCACAGTTGAACATAAGGTTGGATAAGTAGTATTTCTTCGAACTACTGACTTAAGCTGATGCCATATATGTTCAATTCATTCATTCGCTCATCAGTGATGAGGAGGAAGTCTGAGCACCGTATGTCCCAAGCTTTCAGCCAATGAATCACAAAAATATTTCTTTTTTATCGAATAACTGCGTAAAACTTCTAGTAACTGTTTTTTGTGTACTTTTCCTCATAGTACATATCATTATTCAACATATATTCTTGTATAGTTTTTTTTTTAATAACCCCTTTTAAGGTGGAGAAGTTATTTCTTCGACTGCCGACTTAAGCTGTTTCATATATGTTCAATTGGGTTAAACATACAGTGATAAGGGGGAAGCCTGAGCACCGTATGTCCCAAGCTTTCAGCCAATAAATCACAAAAATATTTCTTTTTTATCGAATAACTCCGTAAAACTTTTAGTAACTGTTTTTTTGTGTGCTTTTCCTCATAGTACATATCATTATTTAACATATATTCTTGTATAGTGGCTTTGGTGTCAATTGAACATAGTGCTTTATCTAGTCTTCGACTGTGGTAGTATCGATGACGATAATACTGTTGGGTGGAATATTTGGTATGAGTTTATTTTGGAACCAGTCTTCAAATAATTCGGCTGTAGTATCATCATGATAATCGACTGAAGAGTCCTCAATATTGTTTGCCGATAGAGACAACGCATTTGGTATAAAACCATTCTTGGTTTCTGCGTGAATTATCGTTATCCGTTTTCCTTTATTAGACGGCGCATTAGTTTGGCACAAGTCAACTTTTGTTTGGAATATCGTGTGTATCGAACCTTGTTTCATCCAAATACACTACTGTTCTACCATATTCTCAATCTACCAATCTCAATTTCTTAAGGCGCACAGATTCCATTAAGATACTAGTGAGTTTTTTAAATTTGAATCCGTTTTGTAAAACAGACTTCCTTAAAGTCCCTTTGCAACACTGGATACCAGTTTCATTCGTTTTAAGCCGTTGCATTGAAATATCTTATGTAGGCACAATTTGCTCTTTATACAAGGCATATATTGTTCGAATTATATCTACATTACAGCCATCTAGTTCCCTTGAACCGCCAGAGTCTTTTCGTTTCTTTCTTTTCAAACACTTACTATTTAAACACTGTGGAATAATGTGTTTAAAAAAAAAGCATTTTCTTGCACAGCTTGATCTTAGACATTCCACGTTCCAGAAGGGAAGTATAAACATTTAATATAATTTGTTTCCCATGAGGGTGTAACATTTGTCGACTAGTGACACTACGACCACCAGTTGAAGTACTAGCTTCCGGATGAGTCCATGGACGCCACATTTTTCACGACACAAAAATCGATTGGACACTTCAAAATACACACAACTGACACAACGGAATATAAGGTAGGTAATGACTAAATGTTGTTTAACTTTCTCCCTTTTATTCCTGAAATTGGAAAACGGTCAGTTCTTAAAACGGACTTGTTTTCCAAATCTGGTAGGTAATTTATTTTGTAACCGTAAATAGACCATTATCGCTATAATCTCGTTGATAGCCCATTAGTACTGAAGGTCTGGTGGCCAGGTAAGTGAATTTTATTATTTACACACATTTAAACATATCCTTACCAAGGGTTCTAAATCAACCCCACGAGATTTTTTATTATCAAATAAATTTAAATGCATAACTGTCAACAGAAGCCAAAAATGATGGAGAGCCCACTATTATTAGAATGTCAAACTATTTCATGAGATATTTTAATCCGGACCTGGGAATCTTTTAAGGGACACACACTTTTATTGCTTATCTATATTTCGAACAATAGGTAATAATGAGGGTCGTCGGCTAATATTGATTTACGAACTTCTTAGATTTCTGGTGGTGCTTCTAGAGGATCAATGACAGGCCACTGGTCGAATCAGTTGAACCCTATATCATTTACCACCATAAGAGCTGCTCTATTTGCAACTTAAACAGTTTTCTCCTGGTCATTTTCGTCCATAATGTTTCTGTTTACTTTGGTTTTTATTAGCGCCAGTATCAAAACTATTTTTTTCATAGAGAGGCTTTAAGAATGGAAGGAAGATAGTTCGTTTACATGAAATAATCCATTAATATTTGTCACGATGCATTGTATTGATTTGTTTAATTGTGTGAATCATCGAGATATCATCAACAACTGAATATTTAAGTTGGACAAAACTTAAATTGAATTTTTTATTCTAGTTGTTTTTCTATACAGGGTGGGGCACCCCATACGACACGGTCCCTGTAGACCAAACCATTAATTTTTTCGAGAATTTCCCCATTTCATTATATGTATATTGATTAAGGCTGCAAAAGGAAATTATTTTGGAGACTACAGGGTGGCTCAAAAAAGTGTAACAAATCAAAGTTGTGTTTTTTAAATGGAACACCCTGTATTTCGTTACACTTTTGAATAGGTCAGGATAAAATAATATTATTTCATACAAGGTACTATGTACCCAACTATAACCGTTCTCGAGTTATTGATTTTTTTATGAAAATGCTAGGTACAATTGGAAACCAAATAACATCGAAATGTATAGAAATGATCCCTTCGAATTCTGACCAAGCATGGAAGAGGTTTTGGGCTATTGATTTCGATAAAACCCGTTTCTCAATATTATACAGAATGTTCAAAAATCATTGTCACTTTTTCATAATTTCGGACAAATAGAACACCCTATATTTTTTTGGTCTAAACAATATAAAATTCAATTATTTTTCATTTCATATTGGGGTTCCCTATAGCTAACCTGAATACTTTTCCAGATATTGGCTTTTTCAAATAGTAGTTCTTATTTCAATGCATTCTTTGAATCAAGATAGCTTTGAAACGACATTTATTTGATTTGCTCACAGAATTCTCATTGACAGTTGTTATACTTCACTTCATCGAAAATATTTACTGTTCACTAAAATGAAGTTATCATTTACATTCATATTCTGACAGTAGATCATTAAACAGACTATACAATTTTTTGTATTAGTCAACTGAAACAACAACAAAATATGAAACACAAATGTATTTAATTCAAAGTAGGTGCTCGAAATGACGACCATCCTGTTGAATACAAAGAGCCACTCTCTCTATGAAAGACTTCTTAACATTTAATAACATTGGAGGCGTCACTCTTCGAAAAGCAGCCCTTATTCTCTCTCTCATATTTTCCGGTGTGGTTGGAGGAGTGTCGTCAACCCCATTCTTCATGTATCCCCCATAGGAAAAAATCGAGGCAAGTCAAATCTGGTGATCTCGCTGGCCAATTTTGTGGTCCTCCCCTACCAATCCATTTATTCGGAAAGCACATATTCAAAAACTGTCTGACACTGAATTTGAAATGTGCCAGGAGCTCCATCCAATTGTAACCACATCCGTTGTCTGATATTTAGCGGCACATTCTCCAGAAGCTCAGGCAGATCATCTCGTAAAAATTGTAAGAAAATTTGACCATTCAAGTTTCCATAAAAAAGTATGGTCTTATAACTTGTGTACCTATAATTCCTCCCCACACGTTAACAGACCATCTATTCTGGTGATCCAGTGTGCAGAAAAAATGAGTATTTGAATCACTATAATAATGGAAGTTGTGTCTGTTCACTAAGCCATTGTTATGAAAAGTAGATTCATCAGAAAATAAAATGGAATTCAAAAAATGTTCATTCTCACTAAACTTGTCCAGAACCCATAGACAAAACTCGATTCGTCGATGGAAGTCTATTTCATATAATTCCTGGTGCATCTGAATACGATACGGCTAATATTTGTATTTTTTTATCACCCTAGAAATGCTCCGTCTGCTCATTCCTGTATCTTTCTCGATCTTACGTTGACTCGTATGAGGGGTTCCTATGATTGGTCCCATAATAAGAAATTCATTTTCCTCATTTCCAATGATAGGTTTTGGTCTATTTTCATAAGCTAGACTTCCAGTCCTACGAAATTCATGTAGCAATCGTTTGAAATCCAACTTGTTTGGATGATTCCGGTCTTGATATTTTTGGGCATACACCCTCGACCCAAAAGGCAATTCTCTGAACACTCACCAATCGCTAAAATCATATCTATCCGCTCTTGAATGGGATAAGTTTTCATTTTCGAAGCTAATAATTCAGTGAATGTTTTGAATAACGTAAAACACAATAACTGTCAATAAGAATTATTTCAACAAGTTGAATAAATGTCATTTCAAAGCTATCTTGATTCAAAGAATGCATTGCAATAAAAACTACTATTTGAAAAAGCCAATATCTGAAAAACTATTTAGGTTAGGTATAGAGAACCCAAATATGAAATGAAAGATAATTGAATTTTATATTGTTCGGACCAAAAAACTCAGGGTGTTCTATTTGAAATAACTAAGTTCTTTGTCCGAAATTATAAAAAAGTGACAATAATTTTTGAACATTCTGTATAATATTGAGAAACGGGCTTAATCGAAATCATTGGCCAAAACCTCTTTTATGCTTGCTCAGTATTCGAAGGGATGATTTCTATACATTTCGATGTTATATAGTTTCCAATTGTACCTAGCATTTTCATAACAAAATCAATAACTCGAGAACGGTTATAGTTAGGTACATAGTACCTTATATGAAATCATATTATTTTTTCTGACCTATTCGAAAGTGTGACGAAATACAAGGTATTGTATTAAAAAAAACACAACTTTGATTTGTCACACTTTTTTTAGCCACCTTGTAGACACCAAAATAATTTCCGTTTGCAGCCTTAATCAATATACATACCTATGATGAAATGGAGAAATTCCGGAAAAAATTAATGGTTTGGTTTACAGGGACCGTGTCGTATGGGGTGGCACTGTAGATAAAAGAATAATAAGCCAAAAATCTCAACAAAATAAGTTTTTTCACAAATTATTTATTGGACAAATTATAGAAGTTCAAAAAAATGGAATGCAACTCACGGTAATCAAATCAACACATTAAATCTGATATCCGACCATCCCTAATGAAATACTCTACAGTGGCCTATAATTATCAACGCTGAAGTTCCGAGAAATACCTAATGAAAATAATTCCTACTCCCGATCATGTTTATGTGAGGCCTGTCCGAATAACAGGGGGGTCTGGCCACGCCGCGGGAGTCCAATTACGTGCCCATTCTATACCATGGGGAAGAAGAACCCCCGGAGCCAGCTGGCCCTCAATCTGCGTGCTCAATAACCTATTATTTTCAACTTAACACTTGGGTATATTGGTTCGCGTTTTCTAATATGAATTAATTATGTTATATTATGATTTATGGGTCATTTTATATGCAGCGATTTTATTGATTATAATTTATTGACGTGTATCATTTGTCTACATAATTAGTACTTGTTAGTTTCGATATCCAGGTGAAATGTATAATTGATAACGAATTTACATTGTGGAAATGTATTTCAATAAATATTATGCAAAAATATGTGCTGGACCCTGAGAAACTTCGCCTTGGAATTTTATTTTTTCTGATTACTATACCGGGTTATTCACCTTATTCGACTCGAAGCCTTATGGCTAAAGCATTTTTTATTTAAAAAAAGTTTTTCACTCAGGATGGATAGGGAAGTATTGGCTCTACATTTCAAAAATATTTTCATGTTGTACAGAGTGTGCCAAAAACACGAAACGTATCAAAGTTTTTATTGGTACGTAGTTCCTTATCGCGCGTTGCGAAAGAGGGCTAGACGGAATAAATTAAGACCAAAAGTTGTAACGAGACTTTTCGCTATAGTTGTAAGCCGTGCATCGTGCGCGTGTTTCTCTGTCTGTCTCTCTCTCATAGAGAGCAAGCCAGTTATTTTCGTTTCGTCTTTCTATATCGCTTGAACAGTGTGGTGTCGCGACGATTATTTTTGTTGAGTGTATACAGGTTTTTTGTACATAATAAATGATAAAAAATAATAACAATAATGAATCCTGACAGTGTTTCTACACAAGTTCCGGATATTGCATTGAACAGTGTGGTGTCGCGACGATTTATTTTGTTGAGTGTATACAGGTTTTTTGTACATAATAAATAATAAAAAATAAAAACAATAATGAATCCTGACAGTGTTTCTGCACAAGTTCCGGATATTGCTGATGGAGTTAGGTAAGTAGAGATTTTATACAGACAATAATAAATGCTTATGTATTTTTAGCAACCTCTCTTTACTATTGTGCTAACCAAGTCATACGCGTTATAATCTCTCCATTATTGTGTGTTTAGCAAGTGTACGCGTCATAACTTTAATAAATTTAAAAGCAAATAAATATTTTAATATTACAATATCAATGCGTATGTACTAAAATTGAGCCTACTGATTAAGTTTATGTTACATTATATTTGTTAATAAAAAAAAAATATTATTATAACTTAAAAAAAAAAAAAATATTACAATTCCTTCACTAATTAATCGAAAGGAACTACGTTCCATCCGGGTGTCCCTTAACACCTCTCAACTTTTTTTTTAAATGGACTCACATGTATATTATTCCATTTTGGATTTTACGATCAAAATGAAGCCAATTTTTATTCAGGTTTAATCAACCTAAACCTTATGGTTTTTGAAATATTCTTTATTTTATGAAAATGTGGTATCAGTTTTAATGCTCAAATTCTCAACTAGTGTTTTCTTTTTTTCTTAACCAAAAATCAATGCTAGATGCTACTTACTAACAACTTTTATATCGCATTTCTTGACATGTTTTTTTGTTAACCTTCTGCAGTCTGAAAATGAAAATATAATCAGGAAAATCTATACAAGTGTACAAGGGGCGAATTGATTAGTTCACCCCGATAAGATTCGATTCGTCAGTAACTTGTCGTTTGCTTAATTTGCCTATCAAAAAATAGTAAAAATTCAAAAGATACTTCTCTATACAGGGCGAGTCAGAGGTACTCTGACAAACTCCAGCAGGTGATTCCTCACAATATTCTAATATGAATTGTCCAAATGAATATATGTCCCGAAACGCTTCGTTTCCAAGATACAAGGTATTGAAGTTTTATTTTCATTTTCGTTTTTTTTAATAACTTTCAAAATACTGACCTCAAGTAAATGAAAATTGGTATTTTTTGAGGTGTCGAATTGGAACCTGATGTTGTCATTGCTCTTACTCGTAGGGGGCGCCACCTACACGTCTTTTCCTTTTTTGAAGATCCATTACTTTCTTGAGCGTACTTCTAGCACATTTTTCAGTGAAAAAGTCAATTCCTCTATCATATCTACGTAAAAATGCTACCCTTGTTACAAGTCGCTATGAGCAACCGTTTTCTAGATATTTGGACTTGAAAATTTCAAGTCGATTATAGGAAATGAATTTGACGTTTAAGTAAGTAGTTTTGGAAATTACATATTATGTGACAGTTGAACGTTTTGTTGTTCTGTTGAAGTTTCTGTAAGTTTTGAAACACTAATTTTGAAAAAATGGATTATTTAAACAATAATGCTCATTTAGCCGATATGCATTTCGTTTATGGCCTTGCGGATGGCAATGCACGCGAAGCAAGACGTATTTACCGGGAGCGATTTCCTAATCGAGTACTGCCTTCAGCTCCAACATTTACCAGTCTCCACCGTCGTTTGGCATAATCAGGTAGCTTTAAGAGGGTAGCTGATATTATTGGAAGACCACGAGCAGTCCGAACCCCAGAATTGGAAGAAGCTGTTATGAACGCTCTCGTGTAGAATCCAGAAACAAGTACAAGAATAATTGCTGAAGCTCTCAATTCTACTCAGTCCACAGTTTGGAGAATTATCCACGATCAACAATTTTATCCATGCCATATTCAAAGGGTACAAGCTCTTTTGCCACAAGACTTTCTCCAACGCATTACTATGTGTCAGTGGTTTTTGAGAAAATTGGCTGGAAATCCTCAATTTTCAAAATATGCACTCTTCACGGACGAGGCAAACTTCTCCCGAAATGCTATCACAAACTTTCATAACAACCATGTTTGGGCTCTGGAAAATCTACACGCAGTTAGTGAAAGACATTATCAGTAGCAGAATCAATTTTCTGTGAATGTTTGGGCGGCAATAATTGACAATTACTTGTTCGAGCTGAATGGCGCAACTTACAGAGACTTTTTAGGAAATGAATTGCCGGGTCTTCTTCAGAATGTACCATTAGAAATTCTTATCCGCATGTGGTTTTTGCATGATGGGGCTCCGGCCCATTTTAGCGTTAAAGCCAAGGAATTCCTTAACACTGTCTATGAAAATCGATGGATCGGTAGGGGTGTAGAAGAACCTAACCAGGCATAGGCACCAAGGTCCCCAGATCTAAACCCGCTAGATTTTTATTTTTGGGGACCTTTGAAGTCACTAGTTTATGAAACTCCAGTAGCGAACGGGGAAGATCTAAGAAACCGAATAGTAGATATATATAATAATAATATTTATTCATCTGCTCGATATATAAACAATAGACAATATATTGTACAGACTTTTGATAATAAATTTTTACATTTTACATGTAAATATAGGCGGATATGTGAACAAATAAATATAGGAATACACCATATAAGGCATGGCCTTGAATGGTGTCAAGTTATACACATTCTACCTGGGATTTGTCCCTATTCATAGTACTTTTAATGTGGAGGTTCATTAAGAAAAATCACCGATTTGTGAATAATGACCCTCCATCAAATATTACTTATTATGTGCTCTTTATAGGTTATCCTTAACGAATTATAAACATAGAATTATAAAAATAAAAATAAATAATATATAAATAAAAATAAATAGTATATAAAAATAAACAATTTTAACAAACTCTTGAGTTGTAAAAACATCTAACAAAACTAATCTGAACTAGTGTACCTATAGTTATTAATTATATTACTTTAATATTGGAATGGTAATTATTTGTCACATCAATGAAGTCGTGTAATTGCGATCGAGGAATTTGGAATATCAATTTTTTCACTTTTGTATTGAATAATTTATCTGAATTTACATTTTTCATTTCAATCGTTAGAAGATTATAGAGTTTTGGTCCCAGATAGGTATGACATCTAAGTGCAATATTTTTTTGGTTTTGGGTTAAATTTTTTTTATGCTTAATAGGAATTAAGGACTGTTTTTTTTTTTTAAAAGGTTAAAATTGTAAAATGTGTATATAGTATTAGTATATTCTGTTTTTTTGAATATAATCTCTTGTTTTTTCAATAAAAATTTCTGCATTCTTTCTATTCTTTGAATGAATGTGATTGCAGCACCACCCCATGCTACTACTCCATATGTTAGATGTGATTCACATAATGCGTAATATAGAGTTTTGAGGTATTGTATTCTGAAGATTGATGAGAAGTATTTAAATTTATAAATCAGATACCTAAATTTTTTCACTAGGCTGTTAATATGTGGCTTCCATTTTAGATGATTGTCAATGATGACTCCAAGGTATTTTATTTTGTCTACGGCCGATATTTCGAAAGAGTTATTTTGGGGTGAGATTGTAAGATTTTTGTAAGACGGAAGATATTTAGAATGAGATGTGAAGGGTATGAAGAATGTTTTGCTAAAATTGATAGTCAGAAGTTTCTTATCAAGCCATTTCAATATTTTTGGGAAGTCATTCTCAACTTTGGCCTTGAGTTGAGATGCCTGTGAAACAATAAGAAACACACCAATAATTTTTGAGCGGGTACGAGATTCAATGACTAGAAGACTGGATGCCTGTATCTTCGCTGAAGGTGGACACTTTGAAGAATTTATTCGAATACAAGTTAGTTTCCTTTATTTTATTCTATTCTACATATTCAAAATTTCTTGAAATAAAATGTTGAGTGACGTATTGCTCATTTGATGTATGGGGTGTTGTTCAGATCAGTTCATTAGCATTCTACCATATCTTCCTGAGTAGAGGTAACCATGTATGATCAATTTCAAAAGAATTTGTTGAAAAGCAGTTGTTATTGGAAAGAAGAATACAGGCCGTTCTTTCATCATTCAATTTTATATTGTGAAATATTCACTAACTTATGCTTGTGTGAAAATTAAGGCAAAATAGTTACAATCTTTAAACAGCAATAGCTTGTTTAATTTGAATGGAACGCCCTGTATTTTATGTTAACAGCAGATGTCAAATTTGATTGTATATCGAATACTAGTATACATTCTTCACGTTTTCAAGTAAAAGACACATTTTAATTTTGCAAACTGGTTTTAAGAAATCTATTATTTATCAAGTCGCCTATGGCGTTTTGACTTGCTGTATTATTATTCACTTATGGTCAGTTATTTCTAAGTGTTCAATTCCAAATCGTCCTATGAGTGATAGCAGTAGTTTGTTATCTTGTTATCATCATTTTGTTACTCGGAGAATGTCTTCAAAACTGTTTTCTGGCATCACGAATTTACGCTGAAAGATTTCTTAACAGAAATCATCCAAATAAAGCAGCATTCGAAAGATGGTTGACACTATTCAGGCGAACTCGGTGTGTTCATTACGAAAAACCCAGTAAAAAGAAACCTGTGACAGAAAACGAAGAAATGGAATTTGCGGTGATTGCCTCTGTAATCGAAAATCCCCATAGAACTCAAATCCTAATTGCGGAAAATATCGGCATTTTAAGTCGTGAAGTAATGAGTCAAAACATTGGGGGAAATATTCAGCTTCACCAAGAACTTTCCGAAAACGATTATGAGAAATGAGTTGTGGGTATCAGATGAGGAAATCTTTTTCAATTCAGTTCTGTTTAGTGATGAGTGCACCTTTCATAACAATTGAACTGTCAATAGACATACATTCCACTCTTTTTCCGATTCCAATCCACATTTATTTAGAATTATCCATAATCAACAAAGATGGTCAGTGAATGTATGGGGCGAAATAATGGGTCAATATTTAATTGGTCCATTTTTGTGAAGGACATTTAAATGAAATGTTGTTTTTTGAATTTTTAACAAATCATTTTCGAGTCCTATTACAAGACATTCCCTTAGACATAAAAAGAACGATGTGGCTTCAAATGGATGGAGCTCCCGCACATTACCATCGAGAGGTCCGTGAATATTTAAATGTTCATTTCCAAAATCGATGGATTGGAAGGAATGGATTCAAAAATTGGCCCCCAAGGTCACCCGACCTGACGTCACCTGATTTCTTCTCATGGGGATACATCAAAAGCTTATTTACCAAATGATCGATGTGGGTTTTCCAGTTCGAATAATCAAAGAATACACCCAAGAATTTAACAGTTGTTGATAAGTTTACTATCTGATTAATTAAAATAAGACTCTGTGGTGAATGAGACAAACTGCCATGGCGTTCATTAATCCTGGTTGTTTCTCTTAGGTCAATGATGTTATCCATGATGATTGAAAGGTTTGTGTCATCAGTACGATTTAAAATATTTTTCCTACAACTGCTATGAAAAGTAGCGCATTTCTCATAGCCTACTTAATTTCAAAACCATGTATTGTAAATATTTTTTCTCTCGGCACTTTGCCCACACCACATACATGTTTATGGAGAATCAACAAAAATCGACAAAATTTTAGTTCAGCTTTAAATAGTTATCACAACTGTCAGATTATAGAAGTTTCTAAAATTCTTGAGGTACTTAAAGAATTAGAAAATCATGGAGTTAGAGGTAATGTACTCAATATGATGAGAGATTATCTGTCGCAAAGATCGCAAATTGTGTAAATAGAAGATTGTCTGAGTAAACCAATTGATATCAAAATTGGAGTCCCTCAAGAAACAGTATTGGGTCCAATACTCTTTCTTGTATACATCAATAGCATAACTTCTATAAAAAAATTCAAAGGGAGTATAATTTCCTATGCTGATGACACAGCACTATAATATAGAGGAGACTCATGGCAGCAACTAAAAGATCATTCAGAAATTGATCTTCGAAATCTACAAATATGGCAAAACCACAATCTTCTAAGTCTCAACGCAAGTAAAACCAAATTCATATCATTTTCGATATATAAATACGAACAGCCTCTCTACGACTATTTAACAATACACGATTGTAATTACGTAAACAAGTGCAATTGCCCCATTGTAGAAAAAACACCCAATATGAAATATCTCGGAATTATACTGGATCAACATCTACGGTGGGATGATCACGTAGCCCATGTAGTGAAAAGGATCAGACAACTGATCCATAAATTCTATAATATCAGAGAGATCTTAAACAAAAAAAATCTTTTAGTACTATACAACTCCCTGGTTGAATCAGTTATTAGATACTGCATAACAGTGTGGGGAGGTCTGTATGATAATGCATTGAGTAAACTACAATCAACTCAAAATTCCTTATTAAAAATAATAAAAAAAAAAACTTTATTCCACCGATCAGCTCTACAAGGATGTTGAAGTACTGGATACAAGAGGTTATATATATATATATATATATATATATATATATATATATATTATCAGTCACTTATCTGGATGTTCCATAATAAACAAAAATATACGACTCCTAAAACCGAGCAAACTAGATTCGCTGAAAATAAGTCTTTAATATTACCAATTTTTCGGAAAGCACATACACAACGGTATATATTTTTTACGGCACAAAAATGTACAATTTTCTGCCACATGACATAAAAACTAGAAACTCCTTGCCAAAGTATAAAAACACTATGAAAAAATTTATATATGAAAATAAAAACCTGCTAAACATTTTCTGAAAAAAAGCCACACACCTCATTCTCTCTTGCCGTCGCAATTCTTTCTATTTTTATTTTTTTTCTCTCCTTTTCTATTTTACCTTTTTGTTTTCATCTCTTTCTCTTCCCCGTGAAATTCTCAATACTATGGTACCTAATTCTGTTACCGCTAATCTTGACGAAACACTTAAACCACTTCAAATACATCTCAAGGCCACAACACAAGCAATTAAATTGCTTAGGTGTGTTGTCTGTTTTTGAAGTGGAATATAATAATATTAAGAAATTATAACATGTAAAATCTGTAAATTATGGTATGTGAATAAATGAAATGAAAAAAAAACTTTGATGAAAATTGCAAATTCTATTGAATATTACTTCAATAGACATATACCTATTCATAATAAATAATATGGATACTGACAGAGATGTCGAAAACTTTAAAGGCGTCTACACTTCGGTCACAATATTCAATGTTGCGAAGTACTATCAGTATAAAAAATAACATTGATATATCCACGTATCAAAAATTACGTTCATTTTTGAAAAGAAAGTCCGACAATTACGCCCCCAAAAAATCGAACATTTTGACAGCACACCAATTGCAGAGATTTTTAAACGAAGCTCCATTCAAGGAATATCTACTGATAAAGGTAAGTTTATTTAGAAGGAACTATTGTTAGAATTTTTTTCGCTTTTTTCCTCGAATTAACATAGCTTTTTGTAATTAGTGAGTTTTTTTGTCGATAAAACGAATTAGATAATTATTAAAATTTCTGTTTCAAATTCTGCTGAATAGATATATGTACTTTTGAACAAGACTTTCAAAATAAGGCTCAGCGGTGCAGTGGATAGTGTATCCGCTTGGCACACAGACGACCCGGGCTAGACTGTTTTTTTCTTTTAATAAATTTTTACATCCTGATATATTTATTTGTAGATTGCAGTGGCTATTGGCGTATCAGGGACATGTCGTAGAGAAGAGTTGTGGAAACCGATAATTTAGAGAATTTACTGGTGAAGTTAGATAACACCAAAACAAAAAAGCCAAGAACGTTTACTATAACAGGAGAATTCCATAATATATATAAAAAATATGCTGCTCTTTGACCGATTGATTTGCCAGAAAAACATTACCGGTAAGGAAAATGTACTAGACAGGTAGCCGGCATTAACAAATTTGGTAGTATGGTTAAGACAATTGCAATTTTTTTCTAATTGGAAAATCCCCATCTCTATACAGGTCACTGTTTCAGACGTTCTTCGGCTACATATTAACCTTGAAGCGCCATGGAGGATGGCAATCCAATAGCGTGGCAGAAGGATACATCGTGGAGTCTTTTGAAAATAAAATTAACGTTGCTAATAAAATCGTCAATTCTATTGAACAACCCCAGATATGAAATCCCTGCAAACCTTCATTTGAGGGCAAAAAGGGCAGACTGGGAAGTGGCTAAACGAACGGTAACTCATTCAAAAGTAGTGTGGGCAATAAACTCCTTCAATCCTTACAAGTCTCCGGGCCCAGATGGAGTATTTCCCATACTACTTCAGAGCGGTGTTGAATATCTAGCACCAGAACTGTGCAGTCTGTACAGGCTGAGCCTAGCATTGGAATGGCTACCTCAAACCTAGAAAACTGTAAACGTGGTTTTCATTCCAAAACCTGGACGGGAAGGCATACAGACCAATGAGCCTATCGTCATTCCTTCTGAAAGGCTTAGAAAAACTGATAGATAGAGACATGAGGGAAACCGCTCTTAGAACGGCCTCTACATCAAAACCAACATGCCTATCTAACAGGAAAATCATACGAGACAGGACTTCATCAGCTTGTCTCAAGGCTTGAAGAGTCTCTAGCAAACAAAGAAATTGCACTATGCACTTTTCTAGACATCGAAGGAACCTTCGACAACACCTCCTTTGAAAGTATGGTCTCTGCGGCCACTCGAAGAGGCATTGACGAAACCACCTGCAGGTGGATACACTCAATGCTTCACAATAGACTGATCCAAGCCAACATGTTCGAGGAAACAGAGCAGGTTGAAATTTCCAGAGGTACCCCACAGGGGGGCATACTCTCCCCCCTTCTGTGGGACATGGTTGTAGATGAACTGCTAATTTCTCTGAATAACCAAGGGTATTACTCTCAAGGGTATGCAGATGACTTGGTCATCCTCATCAAGGGTAAGAATACTCGAAGAACCTCAGAGCTAATGCAAAATGCACTGAGGACAGTAGAGGAATGGTGTAACAGAGAGAGCCTAAGGGCAAATCCGAACAAAACAACACGAATTCCCTTCACCCGGAGAAGAAACATGGTAGATATCATACCTCCCAGACTATTCGGTGGAACATTACAAGTAGTAGAGCAGGTGAAATATCTAGGGCTGATTCTTGACAAGAAACTAACCTGGAACCCGCATCTTCAACATGTAACCAATAAAAGCAAGATAACCTTCATGATGTGCAGGAGAGCTTTTGGAAAAACCTGGGGGCTCAAACCGGAAGCCATGCATTGGCTTTACACAGCGGTAATAAGACCACTCTTATGGTGGCCGAAAACAAATCAAAGACAGGCAAAAACCAACGTTGGCCAAATCCAGAGGCTTGCCTGTCTCTGTATCACGGGTGCAATGAATAGCACTCCAACAGCTGCAATGGAAATCATCCTTAACCTCGAACCCCTTGACTTACATGTCATTGGAGAGGCCAGGATGAGTGCAAACAGACTGAAACAAACAAAAAACTGGAGAATCCGAACAACTGGACATACCAGAATCACTCATGTAATCAACATCGAAGAACTAGAAATGATTTCAGACTACATGCAACCCCTATACTCATTCGAAAAACCATTCGAAACACGAATTGATGAATCTGGATGGGCCCCGAGTATAGAATCACAATCAACTGCGGACATAGTCTGGTACACAGACGGTTCAAAGACAGTTGAAGGAACGGGAGCAGGGGTAAGGCCAAGAAGGGATTACATAATACCACTTGGCAAATGCTCCACGATATTCCAAGCTGAAACACATGCTATTATGGTATGCATTCAGATGAATCTAGAAAGTGGTTGTAGGAAAAAACACATCTACATTCTATCTGACTGTCATAGTGCTATCAAAGCACTCAACTCTAGACAGATAAAGTCCAAACTGGTCTGGGACTGCCTCCAGAACCTCATCAAGCTGGCAAAACACAACAAGGTCACCTTGATGTGGGTGCCAGGTCATAGAGGCATTGAAGGCAACGTCAAAGCAGACCAGCTAGCTAGACAAGCATCTGAAACACTATTCACAGGGCCAGAACCTGTACATGGGATTAGCAAAAACCGATGCAGGACCCTGATCGATGAGTGGATAAAAAGAAGACACCAACAATATTGGGATCAAACTGTCGGGCAAATACACAGCAAAGTCATGGTAGGGCATCCAAACCGGACCCTGACGGCTGCCCTTCTGAACCTGAACAGAACGAAGGCTCGTATAATAATAGGTCTGTTGACTGGACACTGCGGCCCAAGAAAACACCCAAACACCATGGGAGTACGCAGGGAAACCGTGGAGTGTAGGCTATGTGATGAAGAGGAGGAAACAGCCTCTCATATTATCTTCGACTGTGACGCCCTAAGTAGTAGGCGACACAGAACCTTTGGAGAGATCAGCCCGGAAACAGGCATGAATACGAAGAACCTTATCAACAGGCTTCTGAACCTAATTAAAGACACAAACCTGTTCGAATGAGGAACCACTGACGACAGAGTGATACAATAGGTCGCAGTATCAAGGGAAGTGCCAACCCTGTCTCTGGCACGTCAGCCTTCAACCAACCAACCAACCCCTCGATCTCTCCACTGAAAAGGAGACAGAAAATGCACCGTATATGAATGATCAACCTTCAACTTCTACAATTAATATGACAGAAAATTTACTAAAAAGGAATGACATTCTGGGTTTGACCATGCAAAATTGTACAAATCTTACTATTAAGTATAATTCCAAATAAATTATTCAACTGTTAAGAAATAGGGTACTTTAATGTTATTTAAGTTTTGCTAACCATGAAAATAAATATTAAGGTACATTACTTGTATTCTTTAAATTTGTGCAGTTGTAGGAAAAGTATAGTGTGCAACATGTGGGGAAAGTACTTTTTCTCACTCGTGTGTTTGCGGCACTCGCCCTTCTGGCTCGTGCCACAAACTTCCACACTCGTGAGAAAAGTTGAACTTCCCCCACTCGTTGCACAATATACTAGATATTGTTGATTTTTATTCGTAACTAGCCGTGTAGCATTTCTCATCGGTAACATCATCGGTGGATCTATAAGCATGTAATTTCACAAATACAACTATGAAATAATACAACTAAAACTATTGAATAACTAAAAGTATGGAATTATACCATAGGAATATATGTGTGAGATATTTGGAGTCTCAAAAAAAAAGAGGAATTGAAATAAAATCTCGATTCATGGTCTTACCTCACTGGGTGACATCATTGATGTTCATTTATTACTTCGGAGCAACGATACTTAAATCGCGTTTATAAACAAAACATAATAAAGCATTATCACAGAAGGAAGTGTACTTTAGGTTATGGGTTCAAAAATCATTTCCAAATGGGAAAAATACGCTTGAATAATTTCTATCATTCGAAAATGTCAGAATCTTGTGGAAAACCTCAGTTTTGAAAAATCGTCTTGTGATGTGACTGGGAACAGAGAATAACCGGAAATTCAGATATCTTAATGATTCATTGAAACGAATTTTTCACGTCTCCCACGTAAAATAGCGTGTGTGATTTCACAAACGTGAACCTTGTTGAAATGTTGGCATTCGGTGACTTGATATTTCAAAACCAGTCTGTTATGTGTTGAACACAACACTGGTAGCTACTGTGTTTCTTATCTTGATCTAAATTAGTTGAAATTTCAAGCTGTAATTAAACGTTTCCATTGGCGTAGGGAAGTAGCGACAAAATGAAACATTTCTCCGTATTAAAATTATTATATAGGAAGAAAATTGTGTCATTACATATATATATATATATATATATATATATATATATATATATACTAGCTGATCCGACAGACGTTATCCTGTCCAAATTTTCTATATTCCCTAAAAACAAATCTTGAAAACTCTCGTCCAATTTTGTTGTTGTTTTGTCTAGGTTATGCCTTTGAATCTGCCCGCTCACCGTTATCCTGTTATCCCGGTTTTCCGTTTTCCCTTTATTCCGTTTTTCCGTTATCCTGTTATCGCGATATCCTGTGATGCCGTTTTCCCGTTATCCCGTTATCCCGTTTATTCCGTTATCCCGTTTATTCCGTTATCCCGTTGTCCCGTTTTACCATTTTCCCGTTATCTCGTTATCCCATTTTCCCATTATTTAGTTATTCCGTTATCGCAAATTTTCCCGTTATCCCGTTTTTCCGTTACCCCGTTATCCCGTTTTCCCATCATCCCGATTTCCCATAATCCCGTTTTCCCGTTATGGATTTCTCCGATTTATTCCGTTTTCTGGTTATTCCTGGAAACAAAATGGCCGACTTCCAGTTTCGCCAGTATAGCCACCAACTTCGATTTTTCAAATGGAACACCCTGTATGTTTGATGTTTTTAGGATTCTACGGCTCGAATTACATTCGATAGAGTTGCCAAATTTTTATTTTACAAATGAAAAAAAAAATATTCGGCCCAGGAGGCCTTGATCAGGTTAAAATCTGTACTAATTTATATCAGTAACTCATTTCATCTATAAGATCAATAACAAATCCTATAGCAAGAATTGAAATTTTCTAAAGGCATTTTTAACGAAAAAATCATTTTTTTCGAATGGTACCTACCGAGGGCCATCTCGCCATTCGATAGAGAAATTAATTACCAATTCAACTATATACATTATGTACCACTTTCTAAAAACGATCAATTATTGAATTTGTAAAATATTTTATACGATGCCTACAAATTCCAATGAGTTATCCATTTAGGTTTGATGAAATGAAAGGTAGCCGTGGAATCATGGAAAACAGTAGGTGTTTAATGTCATGTCAAAAGTGAAATACCAATTTTACTTGTCATCTCGTTTCGTTCGTAAAAAGTTTTTTGAAATGGAAAATAATAATCGTTATTCTCGAAACGAACAAATCGATATGATATTGATATACGGGGAATGCCAGAAGAACGCTGTCAATGCTAGTATGCTATACGCTGTTCGTTATCCGTTAAGACGTTACCCATCGAAGAACTATTTCAGGAAGATGGAAATTATGCTAAGGAAAGAACCAGCTGATCAAAACCACATCCACTTCATCGGCAGTGAAGAAGCGGAAACTAATGTTTTTCCTCCATGTGTCTCAGTGCGAGAATTGGAAATTGAATGTGGGATCAGCAGGGAAAGTGCCCGAAAAGTATTGAAAAAAAATAAATATCGTTCCTATAAATACAGTTTGCATCAGCATCTATATGAAAATGACCCAGAACGGAGACTTAACTCATTGTAATTAGCTGTTGCGTCATCATGATTTGAATAATGGTTTTGTCTCGGAGATACTGTTTACAGATGAGTCTAGGTTTACGAATAATGGTATGTTCAATAGGAATAATACAAGATATTGGGCTCAAGAAAATCCTAGGTTGCCGAGAGAAGGTAATTTTCAAGAATGACTTGAATTGAACGTCTGGGTAGGAATCATAGGGACAAGAATCATTGGACCCATTTTTTTCAACGGGCCTTTGACGGGCCAAAGTTATCTACAATTCTTAGAGAACGATATTTAAAATAATATCAACGATTTACATGGGAACATCAGGGAAAATATGTTTTTTCAGCAGGATGGTGCAGGACCACATAATGCTGATATTGTTAGGCATTATCATAGTGATATCTATGGACAGAGATGGATTGGAACAAATGGTCCAATTAGATGGCCAGCCAGATCGCCCGATTGAACCCCTATTGATTTTTTTTATGGGGTCACATAAAATCCAAAGTTTACTCCAGGAGATCAACTTCTTTAGAGTACTTGAGAGATAGTTAAGCGCTCATTTCAGGAAATTCCTGCTCACGAACTGATAAATGTGATGGGGTGTACAATAAGTAGAACTCGCCTATGTGTTAGGGAAAACGGGCAACACTCCGAACATATCATTGGTCATTAGTAAATGAAATGATTTTTCGATGGTTGTGAAACTCTTCTATTGAAAACAGGATAATGGTATTGTGATTAATAATTATTTGTACATTGAATGTTTCACTGTTTCAGTCGTTAGATTTATTCAAACAGTTTGATTATAGTGAAGTTATCTTTTCTGTAATGGGTTTATGATCATTACTTATTGTCAAGTCGATTATTTTTTGTAATTCATTGTTAACATTCTGAAGTAAAGTTGGAAAGAATGAATAGATATCATGTTACCTACCCATTTTTCAGATTGATTCTATTTTGTTAGATGGCTCTCTACGTTTTGAACAAAAAGGAAGTGGTACATAATGTATATCGTTGAATTGGCAATTAAATTATCTATCGAATGGCAGGTACCATTTGAAAAAAACGATTTTTTCGTTAACAATGCGTTCAGAAAATTTCAATTCCTGCTGTAGGATTTGTTATTGATCTTAGCGATGAAATTACCATTATTATGAGTTACTGATGTAAATTAGTAAAGATTTTAACCTGATCAAGGCCTCCTGAGATAAAAAAACATTAGGAAATGATTTTTTTTTAATTGTAAAATAAAAATTTGGTATGTAATTTGAGCCGTAGAATCCGAAAAACATCGAACTTACAAGGTGTTCTTTTTGAAAAATCGAAGTTGGTGGCTATTCTGGGGAAATCGGAAGTCGGCATTTTGTTTCCATATGTCTGTTAATCCGAAATTGTGTCTCATATATATGTAAAAAATTTCATTCAAATCGGTTGATAAGTGAAGGAGATATACGCATGACCCCAGTCTCATTGTCACCCGGTGAGGAGGGTAGATATTTTCTTCTCATTTTAAAAAGAGGAAAATTGAGAGTGGAAGAGGTACTTCCTCATCTGGTATAAGAAAGCACTAACTCTGCCGTTTGGTAGTATCATTACTGTATATATTCTACCAATAAAAGCATTTATTATATATATATATATATATATATATATATATATATATATATATATATATATATATATATAAAGAAGAAGGGTAGTCTCGTGACTGGACTAGTTGAAAATAACTATGAATTTGAAATAAACTTTGTAGAAAGGATATTCCTTGAGGTTGCAGTCAAAATTATGGCCTATGAGAAAAGAAAAACTCTTTCTTATTTAGTCAAGCTTTCGAAAATGTTTATTTTCATTATCAAGACAAGTAAGGTGAGGTTAAGTGAAGACAGCGAACTAATCACCATTTCGTGATTGAGGAAATTTTCAAAATCATATCACTATGACCCACTACTAGTAATATATATAAAAATTAAACAATGGCACTCGCACATATTGTTTTAGATACTTAATTTAAAGACTTTGAAATTTGACAAGCACAATAATTACCACATGGTTGAAGCATGACAGTCATGCTAATTTTTATCGTGTTTTTCATAAGTATTCAGAAAATGATTTGAGATATATTTAACTAATGGTAAACTTTCTTGATTGTTGTGGAAAAAAAAATGCGATGAAAAATTAATTTCATCAACTAATCAGAGAATCCAATCACAACATCCGAAATTGTACCGGTGGTTTTGTTATTGATCGTCAATGATTAATTTCCATTAAGCTTCCATCCAATCGCAACATAAGATAGTGTGTTTATTTAGATACTAATTCGTGCAATTTTTGCTTTCCAAATGAACCCAGAGGAAAAGCATTCAGCTACGTTCATGAAACTTTATCGAAATTCTAATCAATGTTATGATACAAGTATCAACCAAAATTTTTAGTACTATTCGACCTTTTCTTGTGACAAATTTATGAACCATCATTTTAATTAGAAATAAAAATTAATGTGGACAGTTGGTTATATTCCAGGAAATATAGCTGTAATATAAGAGGTATGGGAATAAATTAACAAAAGTCGGTTTTTATGAAAAATTCCTCGCATTCCTTCATTAGAAGAAATGTATCGAAATGAATTTCTTTTAAGGCGAATACCTACTTGTAGGTTTTAAACGGTACAGTTTAATTATTATAATAGTGGGTAGGTGTATAAGTTTTGGAATTCGAAGAATCGCTAGTTTTTAGTTCCTACTCATATAAATGAATTAGGTATATTTAGTCCAGTCATATTAGTCAAAATAGGGCAAATATCTCGGAATTGAAGAGTCGCTATAAACCAGTATAAACCTTTATTTTGACACTCTAAAACTTGTCTCAAAACCTATCTAAGGTCAAAGGTAAAACATCGATTTTTTGCACATTTTTTGCAAATATCTAGTTTCCTATGGGTTTTATGCTATTTGAATTTCTCATAAATATGGTAGAGGATTAAATTCTCTACAACTTCTGTTTGAATTTTTTTTTATATCTTGAACCATTTTCGAGATAGAGGACAGAGAGCGCGCAGTGTTTAACTATTTAGAGTATCATTCGAGGTCAACCGGTAGTCCCGATTAAAAACACGCCGTATAAAGTCTATCAATTATAGATAAATATCTAATTCCTAATCATTTGCATTTTTTATTAACTATTGCGTTATATTTAATAATTTTTTTCATTAATTGATTATCTTTTCATTTAATAACACTTACCTACTCGTGTAATTAAAAAGCTATCAAGGGAAATACTTTAACATTTTAATTGGGCGTACCCTATCTAATCAACAAGAAATTTTCTTTGAAAAAGTTGGCAAACTAAATGAAAAAATTGAAATATAGTCTCTCAAAAGTTTTGATAAATATCCACGTTCTAAAAAACACATTTTTTTTCTGCACGCAGTAAGTGGCTGTGACACGACTTCTGCGCTCTTTGAAAAGGAAAAAAAACTTTTTTAAGATCCCTCGAGAAACTTCCGAATTTGGATCAACTTGCTGCAGCATTTGAAGAAGAAAACTGCCCGGTTCAAACATTATTTGAGAATGGAGTGCAAACCTTGTTGGCAATCTATAATGCTCCAAAATCTGAGGACAGTATCGATAGTCTTCGCTATGCACAGTTCATCAAGTTAACAAAACTGAATAAACCTGTGCAGTTATCAAATCATCCACCAACGAGTGCAGCAGATATTGTTCTAAGAAAACCCATTCATAGACTAGCGAGGTCAGATAGAAATTCTTTGAATATTGGGGTATTCAACAAACTACCCAGAGAACTAGACATTTTAATGCACACGATTTCAAAACCATTATTAAACCCTCTCTTCTAAAGTATTGCTTTTATTCAGTGGAGGAATAACTCAATTTCAATATGCGACAAGCACTGCTTGACGATTTAGACGCTCTTCCTTTCCAATTTCAAATTTTGTGTTAGTACTTTAATATTTTATTCAATTTTAATACTTATTTTATTCATACATATAGGACTGTTCAAATTTTAAAATATTTGTCAGGTTTTTATTTTACACTTATTTCTATAGATACTTTGTATTTTTTCTAAGTTTGGATATAATCCAAATGCAACATGATATGCTACAAATGTACACCAGTATGTAAAGTAGTGAATAAACTATCTATCTATATATATATATATATATATAGAATGTTCCTGAAGAAGATGAGAGGCCTCTCATCAAAATCGAAACGTTGAACTAAATAAATTTATACTAGGCCACCACCTAGAGTCATTTTCGAACCCACACCCCAAGAATTGTTGTTTTTTTTTTGTTTTTTTTTTGTTTTTTTTGTTTTTGACCGCTTTCTTAGTTGTTTGACCAACCCTCAGAAGTTGATGAAAACTTGTACGAGTTAAGATCACGGGGACCTTACCTTTTATAGTGGGATCCGAAACCACCCCAATCTTCAATATATAACAAGGTTCGAGACCCCCAAACAAGTATATATATATATATATATATATATATATATATATATATATATATATAAATATAAACAGTGGGGAATAACGGGGATCTTCAGTCAGCACAAGTGTTGAACTATGAAAAACTCTTTAATACGTTGGACCGAGCTTTCGTTTCAATTTTGAAACTTCTTCAGGGTCCTAAAATATGTAAATTACATTATTCGGAAAAAAAAATACTTAAAATGAAGGAAGTACTTACAGTAATCTGAGTGTTTGATTAATGAACATTAACTTCAAAAAAAAACGTAAAATATGTAATATTTGTCGGAATGGTGTTATATCTTTGACGTTTCGAGTAACATTGAAGGAATTGAAATGACAACCTATGATTAATCGTCAGAAAAATATAAAATATGTAGTGGGTGTGTTAATTTTTCAATTATATCCTTTGAGAATCATCAGTTTTATCCATTTGTAAAAGATAACTGTAGATTTTGCTAAGATTTTCGATATCTGTTTTTTTGTTCATATTTTGATTGAATTCATTAATTTCAATCATTTCAAGAAATAATCTTTTAGAGAAAATTTTATCTGAATGTAAAACTTGTGCTTCTTCGAATGATATTTTATGGCCTGTTTCAATAGCATGTTGCTAATGCACAGGATTTCTTGTTGAGTCTTATATCACTTCTGTGAGAGATAATAGATTATTCAAAGTTCTTGAACTTGTACCAATATAGTTCAAATCACAGTTGTTACATGGTATGCTGTAGACAACATTTGATTTCTTCAAATCTGGTGTGGGATCTTTTAACCTCGTTTCTTTCATTCTTGAATAATTTAATTATATTTGATGATAGAATTCCTATATAGGAATTGAAAAATAAATTATCCTTTCATTGTTATTTTCTGAATTTTGATTATTTGTGTCATCATTATTAATTTGTCTATCAGAGTTGGTATTGAAAATAATTCTGTTAAGAAGTTTTTTGGGGTAAGAATTATCTAGTAAAATATTTCTGAGAATTTTAAAATTTTTGTTTTTTAATGAAGGATGAACCAACATCTCGATTCTTTTTTTCATACAAAGAATCAAATTTATTTTCATTCTTTTTGAGTGGAAGGAATGATAGTTTATGTATCTTTCAGAGTTTGTTGGTTTTATATACCAATCTGTGATTAGTGAATTGTTTTCTCTACGAATTATTCTAGTATCTAAAAACGGAATTTTTTTTTTGAATTTTTTTATATTTTATCTTATTTACCATTGTACTCTCTTTAAAATATTTTCTTTTACAAATTTTTTTTTTAAATGGAACTTCAAACGTCAATTGTGGTAATATTTCTTCGAAAAGGTCATCCATTACATACGAAGCAATGATTGGTGAGATGGTAGCTCCCATAGGTGTTCCAAGAATTTGTTTGTAAAAATTTCCTTCGAACGAAAAGAAACTAGATTTGAATATGAATTGAATGATTTCTAAAAATTTTGTTTGTGAAATATTACAGTATTCTTCTATTTTACTCCATCTTTTAGTTATACTTTTTAACACTAATTCTATCGGTATGTTACTGAATAAAGAAACAACATCTAGGCATATCAAGACATAGCTTTGTGGAAGTTGTTTTTCGTTGATGAATTTAGAAAACTCGAAAGAATCTTTAACATAAAACTTATTTTCGAAGTCATATGCATCTGTAAGGATGTCTGTGAATAATTTAGATATTTTGCCATTGGGTGCTATGTAACAACTGTGATTTGAACTATATTGGTACAAGTTCAAGAACTTTATATAATCGTATTATCTCTCACAGAAGAGATATAAGACTCAACAAGAAATCCTGTGCATCAGCTCAACATGCTATTGAAACAGGCCATAAAATATCATTCGAGGAAGCACAAGTTTTACATTCAGAAAAAAATTTCTTTAAAATATTATTTCTTGAAATGATTGAAATTAATAAATCCAATCAAAATATGAACGAAAATCTTAGCAAAATCTACAGTTATCTTTTACAAATGGATGAAACTGATGATTCTCAAAGAATATAATTGAAAAATTAACACACCCACTACATATTTTATATTCTTCTGACGATTAATAATAGGTTGTCATTTCAAATCCTTCAATGTCACTCGAAACGTCAAAGATATAACACCATTCCGACAAATATTACATATTTTACGTTTTTTTTTTAAGTTAATGTTCATTAATCAAACACTCAGATTACTGTAAGTACTTCCTTCATTTTAGGTATTTTTTCTCCCAATAATGTAATTAACATATTTTAAGACCCTGAAGAAGTTTCAAAATTGAAACGAAAGCTCGGTCCAACGTATTAAAGAGTTTTTCATAGTTCAACACTTGTACTGACTGAAGATCCCTGTTATTCCCCACTGTTCATACCAATTTCCAGTCGTTATTTCTAAATTTATATATATAACCCGAATGCTCTCAATAATAATTCTTTTCAATATCAACCAACATTAAACTCACTACAAATATAATAAGAACAAAATAAAATGTATTTTTCCATAATTCTTTACCATAAATAAAATCTCATCTTTAGTAGTAATTGCAAATGGTGTTCCAATATCACTTGAGCAGCTAAGACCAAATGTATTTTCTTCTTCTCAATAATTTTAACAAATTGAGTTTTACATTTTAGGCTATGTTGTTTCCAACTTCGATGTCTTGGTTTTCTCACACTTTCACATTCATAACCAAATAATGTTGCCACAATTGTTCTCGGCTTTGTAGTAAATTTACCAGTAATTTTTGTCACAAATACTGTTCCATATAACTCTATTCATTGCTACATATTTTTACATGTTTTTTTAATGTTGTCTTGTACATCGTTCT
Source organism: Gonioctena quinquepunctata (assembly GCA_018342105.1). Classification (NCBI taxonomy): domain Eukaryota; kingdom Metazoa; phylum Arthropoda; class Insecta; order Coleoptera; family Chrysomelidae; genus Gonioctena; species Gonioctena quinquepunctata. The sequence goes on along the minus strand of JAFIRS010001562.1, from coordinate 64,071 downwards.
GTATATCACCGAAAAACGACCATTCTCACTAACATTCTGAATAAGGTTACATTTGTATATTTATCAATTATATCATAGTATTTTCACCTTTGCAGCTCCCTGATGATGACAATATTCATTGTCGAAATATTGGCAATATAAGAATACAATTGCGTTTGCTGCTGTCCCAAATAATTTCTCAGACTTTTCCCTAACTAGTCAGCCTCTCCTCTTTCTCTCTCTCTCTCTCTCTCTCTATATATATATATATATATATATATATATATATATACAGTGCTAGTCAAAAGTCCCCTCCCCCCCTCGTATCTTTTGAACGGGTATACTTATAATAATGAAATTTGGAGGGTGGAAATAAACGGATGTAGGCTTCTCAACTGGTCATAACAGGTGACGCAATAGTCATAAATGACGTCACAAGGCCACTGTGACCAATAATTTTGTGCAAGTGACAGCTCGTTTGAAAGGTATTGAAAATACCTATTCAGTCATACCAATTTTGTTTGGGTTTCGGCTGATTTTGATTGATAAATTGAAGAAATACGAAAATTATAGTTTCGCATTTAATTAATAAAGATTTAAGAACCAGTTCTTATAATAAGTGTTCAAAATGTGCTCCATCTACTTCCTGGCAGTAATGCATCCTATCGCTAAACTCTTGTCGTACTCGTCCCAGTGTGTCAGCGGAAATTGCCCTACATTCTTCAACAATTCGTTGTTTCAGAATGGCAATACTGTCAGGTGCTGTAGCGTAAACCTTAGATTTCAAGTACCCCCATAGAAAAAAATCTAATGGTGTAAGGTCCGGTGACCGAGCTGGCCATTCGATCGAACCTCGTCGTCCAATCCATCTACCACGATATTCTTCATCTAGGTAACGTCTTACTGCACCGTAATAGTGTGCAGGAGCATCATCTTGTTGAAACGTTATTTCCAAGTTGCCGAATTCATCTGGATTATCTTCTAAAATTTCAAGAATTAACGCCTCAATATCATTTTGTAACATCTCCGGATAGAATTCACCGGTTAAGTTAGCATTGAGAAAAAGAGGCCCAACTATGTGGTTTCCCAAAATACCTGCCCAAACATTTACTTTTTCTGGAAATTGAGTATGTTTTTCGCGAAAGATGTGAGGATTTGTGTCACTCCAATACCTCACATTTTGAGTGTTAATATTTCCATTGAGAAAGAAAGTACTTTCGTCACTAAAACAAATTGTCTGTATGTAGCCTGGTTGTTGGTTCATTTTATTGGACATAGTTTCACAGAATTCTAGTCTTCGGTCGGGGTCATCATCTGAAAGTTGGTGCACCATTTTTAATTTGTATGGATGAAATTTGTTTTTAGCCAACACCCTATGTACTGTCCTTTGACTGACTTCACAGATAGACGCAACTTGGGCTGTGGAAGAAGTAGGGTTTACTACCATTTCTCCAATTATGTCAATTTTTTTGTCATCACTAATTGTTGGTCGACCAGATCGTTTGGCATCTTGAACACTACCTGATGCTTCAAACTTCCGAAGAAGCTCCCTCAAATAAACCCTCGATATAGGGCGATCGGGGTACCTCTCATTAAACAGTCGTTCCGCTGCATGGAAATTGTTTCTACATTCACCAATTATTAAGATAGCTGCTACTTTGTCGGCTACAGTACGTACCATTTTGCCTATGTAAACACTTAAACGTCTCGTTAAACAATAGCTTAGGTAAATTTTCAAGGTATAAACACTTTTGACAAGTAGAGAATTCAAAAACGTCAACCTTTTTGACAATTAACCAGAGGCGTACTTTAAAATCTTTATTAATTAAATGCGAAACTATAATTTTCGTATTTCTTCAATTTATCAATCAAAATCAGCCGAAACCCAAACAAAATTGGTATGACTGAATAGGTATTTTCAATACCTTTCAAACGAGCTGTCACTTGCCATAGGGTCCCATTTAAAATTATTGGTCACAGTGGCCTTGTGACGTCATTTATGACTATTGCGTCACCTGTTATGACCAGTTGAGAAGCCTACATCCGTTTATTTCCACCCTCCAAATTTCATTATGATAAGTATACCCGTTCAAAAGATACGAGGGAGGGAGGGGACTTTTGACTAGCACTGTATATATATTTAATATAAAATTTATCTTCGTCATTCTAATTAGAAGTCACACAGCTCTTTTCAGAGAGCAGGAATGCACTCAATACATACTTACCGAACCCTCTGAATATCAGGGAGCTAGAGAATATTCGTTTCTGAGTGGCCAAAATTTCGGAGGTTAATTAGGTAATAATTTGTTTCGCAACCATCTTTTCGTAATTTTCACACTTCATGTTGTGGTAATCGCCGCTCTTCGATACTGAACTCGGAAATTTGTGAGACAAATTAATACATAATTCACTTCCAAATTTTCGTCACAAAAAAATAAGTTCTAGTATTTTTGCTGAAAAAAATCTCGGCAAAATCCTATCACTTGAAACCAGATATGTATGAAATACATGCATTCTTCCATATTCACTCCTTTTTTCACGCTTTATATTAGCTTCACTTGTATGTTCGTTTGTTTGTTTGTTTGTAACCGACCCCTTTGGGCGCGATTTTGACCCACTTCCAGACGTCCGAATCATTTGAAATTTGGCAGATGTACATAATTCCGGTAACAATGCATTGAGTAATTTTTGTGAGGAGAAAAAACAAAAGGCGGGCTCCAATATGGGTTTTGCGATTTGGTCCGATTCGTTAAAATTGGTTCGAGGGTTTTTGTGGGGCTACGGTTTTGCATTATGGCCATTCGATGACGTCGGCAAAATGGTGTTTTGTGATTATGTCTGATTCTATTCAAAATTGGTGTGTGGGGGTTTTTGGGGTCGAATATTATGATTCTCTTGTGACAATTGGAAAATTCAAGATGGCGGCCAAGTTTTGTGATTATTGATTCTATTCAAAATTGGTATGTAGGGGTTTTTGGGGTCGAATATTATGATTCTTTTGTAAAAATTGGAAAATTCAAGATGGTGGCTTCAAAATGGCGGCCGAGTTTTGTGATTATGGTCTGATTCTATTCAAAATTGGTATGTGGGGGTTTTTGGGGTCGAATATTATGATTCTTTCGTAAAACTTGGAAAATTCAAGATGGTGGCTTCAAAATGGCGTCCCAGTTTTGTGGTTATGGTCTGATTCTATTCAAAATTGGTATGTGGGGGTTTTTGGGGTCGGAGATTAAGATCACCTAATTTGATGAGATTATTCCATTTTTCAATTTGCAAAAAAATAATAAAAATAATAGTTTTTATAAATAAACCACACTAAAAAGTAGGAAATTAATAATAGTTTGAAAAAACTAAAAAACACGCTTTTATAGAAAACCAGACTGAAAAAATAGAAAATAAGGATAAAATTTATTTTATTTAAAAAAAAGCGTGGGGTGCATGGTATCAATAATTATATAGTACATTACACACCGAGGCGATACCATGCACCCCACGCTTTTTTTAAAATAAAATACATTTTTTTTTTTTTTAAGTCTGGTTTTCTATAAAAGCGTGTTTTTTAGTTTTTTCAAACTATTATTTATATACAAGGCGTTCAATATTGTCATGTTGAAATATAAAAGTGAAAGACAGTGACAATAATATATTTGGTAAATGAATTAAATTTCACAATTTGTTATTCAAGTTCCTAAAATTATCAGATTATTATAGAGATTTGTTCCCGTATTGTACTGCTATCCACCTTTCCGAAATCGTTCCCGAAAGACAAGCGAATTCCGTAGCATCGAATATATTTGCTGCACTCAAGTGTCTTGCTATTCATTCCTTATTTAATTTATCTCCAGTTTTAATTGCATGCTGTAAATCACTGGCGTATCTGCTGAATCTGTTGTTGAAAAAAGGAAAGGAAACAGTTCATATAATTTAAAACATGCGGTTGATGATATTTCGGGAATAGCCAAATTAACAGCAATAAAAGTTAGTAGATTCTTGTCCCAGCCTAATTATGGGGAACATTTTTAGTCACGGGTACTTGACAACAGTAAATAATTTTTTATGATGATGGTATCAGGATGATGTGATTGCATAGTTTCAGTTTATGTGTGGGTTTCTTGTAATTTTGGACGAGAATTCTAGTATTTTTATTCTGATACAGAGAAATAGTTGTGAGGATCAGAAAAAAGTGAAATTTTGAGATATGGCCAAATAACCGAGGCAACTATTAGCATAATTCAGGTGTTATAAAAGTATATAGGTGAACAAAGCAGGTTTTTATGAAGTTCATCCATTATCGATTGCAGAAGCATAAAAAACAAGTTTTCTAGTCTTGAGGCGCAATTCTTTGAGAAGCAGATGCGAAGATGACTGATTTTATTTAGATATTTAAATATTTGAAAAATACTGAAAAATATGCCATAAACGAGAAATTATGTATTAAAAGGCAATCGGATCATCATCCCATGGTCGAAAAAAACCATATTTTCCAACAAAACACATCACAACTATGGAATATTTCAAAAACTATTTCGATCCCAGACCAGAGACGCTACTGGCTTTCATTTACTCAGTCCTCCTGAAACTGGTGATTTATTAGTCTCAACGTATAGACACACATACAAGCATTATCATTGGCTTGGGATCACTATCGGCTCTTTTGATCTTCCCTTCGCCGACGGAGAATGTTTACGAGTAGTACACATTATTTATCTTTCCAGCATTGGGCCTGGGGCAGAATATGCAGCCGGGCCCCTACCGTCTTTTTTTTTTCAAGATTTTATCGTCTGTCATTCTGTCATTCCTTCCGATTCAAAATTTGTAATCCATTTTTGGAGCACTTGCCGACATGCGATTAAGCTGAAATTTGGCAGGTGTTCATCATTCCGGTGACAATACATTATGAAATTTTTGTTAGAGAAAGAAACAGAATCGCGGCAAGTTATGTGATTATGGTACGATTCGATTCAAAATTGGTACATGGGGGTTTTCGGGGACGGTGATGATGATTTTTTTCATCAAAATTCAAAAATTCAAGATGGCGGCTTCGTGATGGCGGACAAGTTTTGTGATTATGGTCCGATTTGATTCAAAATTGGTATGTGGGGTTTTCGGGGTAGGAGATTATGATTTATTTTGTCAAAATTTATGAAATTGAAAAGGCGGCTCATGAAATTTTTGTTATAAAAAAAACACGATGGTGCTCCAGGGGGTTTCAGGGTCGAAGATTATGAGTTTCCCTTCAAAATTCATGAAATCAAAATGAAAGCTCCAAGATGGTCGATGATCTCTGTGTTTATGGTCCGATTCTATTCAAAATTGGTATGTGGGAGTTTTCTGGGTAGGAGATTATGATTTTTCTATCAAAATTAACAAATTTAAGATGGCGTACGAATTTCGTAATTATGGCCCGATTTGATTCAAAATTGGTGTGTCGGAGTTTATGGGGTCGGAGATTATGAATTTAGTCGCAGATTATTGATTTTCAATTAAAATTCATAAATTGAAGATGGTTACTCCAAGATAGCAAATGAGTTGATGTTTGGATGGTCTTCTCATTGAAGGACTAGATAGCTCAGAACTTACAGGAAAAAGGCATCATAATAACGATGTATTATTCAAAATGCCTAGTACTTAAGTACTAGATATCTCAAAATGAAATAATTAATCAAAAACATTTTTAAAGACAAGCTCTTAATCAAATGAACTGAAAAGTAAAAAATAATAGCTTTGGATGTGTGACGAATGTTATTCTGTGAGTTATAGATTCAAAAGCTTGCCGCTTTTGTAATCGAACTGAAAAGCTTTTGAATCCATAACTCATGGAATAACCTATGTCACACATCCAAAGCAATTATTTTTTACTTTTTAGTGCATTTGAATAAAAGTTCGTCTTATAAGAGGTTTTTCATTATTTTCTGAAGGCCTTGGCTGGGTACTGAAATGAATATTCATTAATAATATAAACTGATCTTTTTGCAATCTTGATGAAATTGGTAGAAAAAATATTTTTTGTAAAGTTTTCTATATTCAGTTGCCTAGCTAATTGTGACTCGATTGAGAGCATTGCCAAACTATTTAGTCGTGCCTGTCCCACAGTCGAACGCAGGTGATCTTTTATTCTGGCCAAAGCACTAAATGATCTCTCCGCTTCGGCTACGGTTACTGATATCGAACAAAATATCCTATTTGCCACACAAACATTCGGAAACAAGCTCTGTACTCTTAGTTTGAAAATTATATTGAGTAGTTCCAAGGGCTGCATGTTGTCTTCAAAGTTTGCGCACTGAAGAGTTTTGAAAGATCAAATTATCCACTGAGATCGATGGTTACGTCCTCCGAATATATAGAAGCAAAATTGTCGCGATTCGTGAAATGAACAGTGGCTGCCTGGCCTCACTCGGGTATTAGTTGTGGGCATTGAACAATAATTTTTTATTGTTTCATGAGGAATCCGGCCCCAGCCCGTCCCTGGACATTTGCTTCCGCCCCCCCTCTCTCCAGGCCTGCCAGAGACGCTACTGGCTTTTATTTATTCAGACCTCCTTAAACTGGTGATTTATTAGTCTCAACCTATAGACACACCTGCAAGCATTATCATTGGCTTGCGGTCACTCAAACAGCTGTCATTCAAACCCACGTTGACTATCGGCTCTTTTGATCTACCGTTCGCCGACGGAGAATGTTTACGAGTAGTACACATTATTTTCCGTTCCGTTTCTTCGCATATACGCTCGTGTTAGCGAATTGGGTTTTTTATCTGCTCCCCATAGCAACAGCTCCTGCAATTGAAAATGGTTAAACTATACCGGGTTGTTCACTATAAATTAGCCAACCATCATCATCGTTATTATTGTTTATAGAAAAAAAAGTTAAGTGTCAAAGATGTGTGGTTATGACTGAATTTTGATAAAATGCTATCAAAAATACAGTAGCGTGCAGATTTCAGGAGATATTCCTTTCTAAATGGGACACCTTGTATATTAATGATATTGTTTTCCTGATTTCAAGAAAATACCATACGTTACCCCTATCTTTCACCGTTTTAGAGTTATTAAACATCGAATAACTTAGACTAGTTGTTAGTGGAAATTCTATGAAAGTTAACATATTTGAAGTAAGCTACAAAAATGACAACTAGTTTATGTTTGTTAAGTAATATTTCCCAAATGGAATAATCAAAATGGTTTAGAGTGAGGAAGAAGAAATACTTGTTATATACAATACAACAAAAATGAACGTGCAGCAAAAAGTGCATATAGGGTGCTGTATCCAAATCGTCCAACACCACCAGAAAATACATTCCAAAATATTTACCAAAAGGTGAATCTACCTTCAGTTTCAGTAGAAAAAAGCGTTTAGTTCAAGAAAACCAGGAAAAACAGCTAGATATACTGCTTCATTTCAAAAGTAAGCCTATCCATATTAATTCGCGAATGGACTTTTTGAAAAATTGTATTATTTTTTAGAAAATTCTGAATGTAGTTTAGAACATGTAGCCGATCAATTAGGTGAATTTTTTCTGAAGTTCACCGTAAAAATAATTCTATAGTGGCAAAAATTATGTAATTTATTAACAGTTCGGCAAAAATTACCAAATTATATGTAAAACTGATTAAAAAATACACGTTTTAGTGGTTGTATTATGTTGACATTCAGTCAACGTTAATAAAGTCCGGGAATCCATCCATAATATTGCACGATATTTTGTAAAACAGTATGGTTGGTATTGTATGCCTCTCAGTGTACATGATTTTTTATTCACTTGCCAGACATAATGTCCTCTGCCTTGTTACCCAAGAGGGTCAAGAAGCACAAAACAAAGAATTTTAAAAGTTCCCTGAGCATTATTCCAGAAAATGTACAAAAAAAAACTTAAAATTCAAATGAGTAAGTAAGAAACTGAATTCACTCATTCATAAACAACGCCTCCTTCAACCTTCTGCTGAAAGAACATTTTGCAAATTTTAATTTTCATGATCGCATAAAAATATGTCCACTTTCTCTTTCGATGATGATGAGATAGCTCTTCTATCTCTAGGCTTGAAATTCTCAATGTATTTCGTCCATTTGGATAAAGACCTCACTTCCTTTGCCATTGAACTGGGTTTATTAATTGACAATCTTTCCAAAAGTAACAAAATCAATAAAAAATAAGGAATTTCTGCCAATTCACTATTTCTAAATACCAACTCAACTTTAAAAGAGATTCCCAGTTATTTGAAGAAGTCTAATCACTTGAACTTGAACACATCTTTACAAAAATTGAAGAAGGAAATTTGTAATAACAATTTCATATTAACAAAAGCCGACAAAGGCAATTGTCTTGTTATACTGGATCAAGTTGATTACATTAACAAAGTAGAAAACTTTCTGACTTCCAATAAATTCATCCCTCTCAACTCTGATCCAACCAACAAATTCATCAATAAAACAAAAATCTATATTAAAATTTGTGAGAACCTTTTTATTGGTTTGTTGAAAATATAAACAGGATGTTCATAAAATCAGATGTGGAATCATCTGCGACTGAAAGATAAACTTTAGTCACTATCTTCCATCGTCAAGATAAGCTCTTGTGGGGTATTCATGTTGGATTCAATAAAGCTTATAATCTGATCCCTAGCAACCCACTAACACCTAGGCTTTACGGGCTTCCCAAGATTCACAAGGATGGGATTCCAATCAGACCAGTGGTAAGCTTTTACAACACTCCGGTCTCCATTTAGTCATCCTTCGTTCTTCAAGTGGTAAAAAACATCACCAATTACAAACCAGCTAATTCTGTAGGCAACACACTGGAACTAATCAACAAAATCAAAAACCTTCAATTAAACTCAAACACCCTCATAATATCCTTCGATGTCAACAATCTTTTCACTTCAATCCCAAAAAGTGAAACTTTACCTTCAGTCTCCAATTTACTTTCTAAACATTCTGTCTCTGAATCAATTAAAACTGACATTTCAACCTTAATTAATTTCTGCACGTCTCAAGATTTGTTCATTTTTAACGACAAATTTTATAGTCAACCAGACGGATTATCAATGGGTAACCCCCTATCTCCTTTCTTAGCCGAAATATTCATGGAAAATTCAGAGAATTTATTCATTATCAATAAAATCAACAACATTTCGAAATGGTTCCGTTACGTAGACGATTGCCTAGTCTTTATCGAAGGCATTACTAATGATGTCTATAATATACTCAACTCATTGAATAACTTACATCCAAAAATAAAATTCACCCTAGAAATTGAATCCGATAATGAATTAAATTTTCTTGATTTAACCATAACTAAAATAAACGACAAATTAGACTTCTCAATCTATAAAAAAAACACCCAGATGGACCACATCATATCCTCCAACTCTAACCATTCCATTCAACACAAAATTGTTTCATTAACAGATTGTTATTGACCCCCTTAAGCCCAGTTAATTTTAACAATTAAGTCAACATAATTGAACAAATTGCGGTCAACAATGACTACAATCCGTCCATCATTGATGAAATAATTTTAAAATTCAAATCTCGCAAGGAAAGGAAGTTACCTTTCAACTCCATTCCTCCGGACAAATCAGCCCCAGTCAAATATTTTTCTTCACCTTCTTTTTCTTCCAATATATGTAATGACGTTTCCAAATTTATAAATAAAACTATTCCAGATATAAAAATTTCATTTAGTTCCTCCAACAAGTTGAGCAACTTTCTAGTTAATTCGAATGGCAAAATTGATAAGTTGAAGAAGAGCGGTGTTTATAAGCTCCGCTGTTCTGATTGTTCTGCCTCCTACATCGGTCGAACTGGCAGACCTCTTAACACTAGAATAAATGAACACTTGAAGAAGCCTGACAAATCTGCATTTGGACATCACCTGAAATTCAACAACCATAGTTTTAGCCCTAACAAAGATTCCAAAATTCTACACAACATAAACAATAATAACCACCTGAGACTCGACTTGTTCGGAGATCTGGAGATCTCTGAAGAATTAGCCAAAAATGACATTTGCCTTAACTCCCAAATTATTTGAAATAGAGATTTCCTTCCCCTTCATAAAATGATCATCACTTAATTATTACCTTACTCAATTCTGCTTCTCTTTTCTAACCTTTTAAACTCTTTCTGAAATCTGAATTCACTTGTTACTTCCTCAAGTTGGTAGGTAACATCACCTCCCAAATTGATGTTTGACACTTGACATTTGAAGTTGTCATTGAACATTCCCATATGGTCTAGGTATCTTCAACACGCTTTATTCTTTGAACCAAACATCTGCTATTGTACTAATTATTATTGTATATATTGTACTGATTATTGTAATTGAACTGATTATTATTAAACTGATTATTATTATTTATTATTTTTAAATTATAAACATGTCTCCTTTTATTGTAACATTTCCTGTTACCTGACTATGTAATACTCGCCTATCATTTTTCCACATTTTCCAACCTTTGTCATGTTTCATCTCATATCAATCAGAGTATTTAATTTTCAGGAAGCACTGATGGTGACGTTAGTCGAAAGCGCTTTGCTAATCAATTAAATATACACTTAATACAAAATTTCCTCTACTACTCATCTTTAATTTATTTGCTTTGACTTCGACCCAGCAAGAGGAAACTTGGATACTCGCCAAAAGGAGCTGTAGATTTGTGAAGATGAAGAAGATGAGGGTTATGATTTATAACATTCTGATTCTGATTATAGCTACTGATGTTAGATATAAGATGAAGTTTAGAAAAATATTTTGCATTGTTACTCAATGCATTTTTTGAATGCCTGACATTTGGTTTTTATCTTGTGAGAATCAAGATTTTTCTTCTTTTTACCTTTAATTCGTAGGCTGAATTTTATGTGGGTTTCAGACTTGTTAATTATTTACTTTCTTCAAATTTCCAGTCCCTGAAAACTACCACATCTCAGCAAAATTATTATTAAAAGTACGTATCTAATTGAAGCTCAATTTATACAAGAACCAAAAACTTTGATTCACCTCTTTCAAAAACCACCCCATTTCATCAAAAACAAAATTGTTAATTTGAAGGTGGAATTCGATTAATACGAATCCAAATTCCAGTATTTTAATCACTTATTTCGATTTCCACCTCTACCACAACTCATCAGTAGTATTTTCAATAATTTTAGCTGTGGTCACGAACTTATTTTGGACCATTTCCAGAATTTTGCCCCACTATGCGACGTTGAATATAATGACACTTTATCCAACAAAGCTATGAGTGAGTGTTGGACAAAATTTGAGTCACCTGAGATTGTTTGTGATGAAACTTTATTGTCGGTCTGTGTTATATTATGTTATTCAGCAAGAAGTAAATATAATATTCATAATTCATTCAAATGTCACTTGTAATATCACAAGATAGTGATTGCCGAGTGAATGTAAGAATCTACAGGTAGATATTTTTTCAGGGATCAAGCCCTTTTTCGCCCCTTAAACTTTTGTGTAGTGCGCCGCTGGTAGATTCTAACATATGCAATGAATTATTTGTTTTTTTATAAAGAAAATTGTCTTCTGTAATTTGTACGCATCTGCGAACGTTATTGAAAAAAAAGTTAAATCATTTTTTGTAATTCGCTACATTTAAATACAATTTTTAACGAAAGGGGAGAACCTATTATCACAATGAAAACAAAAAACGCTACTTATTTGATTTGTGATCTAAATTACAAGTTTCCTTGAACATTACCTGAAAAATAAGAAACCTAACGAACCTTGACTTTTTATGAAAGGTGCTGGAAATGCCTCCCTCCTTCAGCGATACAACCTACCACTCTTATTCTCATAGACTGCCGTACGCGTTCTGAAATTCCGGGAGTGTTTCTTACGGTGTGGAAGGCATCCATAATTCGTTCAGTAAGAACTTCGATGAAAGGCACTGGTTCTGCACGATAAACTAGGCCCTTAGGTCCCCATAAAAAGAAGTCCAGCGGGTTGCAATCTGGGGACCGTGGGAACCAAGCAATTGGACCTGCTCTGCCAATTCTGGAAACTTTGTAACTAAATAATCGTGGACGATGACTCGAAAATGAGGGAGGGGGGGCAACGTGCATAAACCACATTTGTTGACGAACTTGTGAAGGCACGTCCCCCACTAATTTTTTTTTTTTTTTTTTATGTTCTGGTTCCCACGAAAAGGGATATCCTGTAATGTTCAGAGAACATCGTGGGAACCAAGGGAAAGAAGGTAGGAGTTGGTGTTCTTCTTAAATTTCTGGAGGTTGTATGCCTCGGGGAACACCTCCCTAGGTAATGAGTTCCAAAGCCTCGCTGTTCGTTGGATGAACGAGTCTTTGGAAAGTGATGTTCTGCAGGTCTCCAAAGTGACCACGAAGGGGTGTGATGACTGAACTTGACGGGTTAGTCTCGAAGAGACTGCCAAAGCAGGAACGATTGTTGATATTTCAGAAGAGCATCGCCCATGAAAATATCTATAAAATAGAGACAAATGGCCAACTTTTCTACGGTGTTCCAGACAAGTGAGCGAGTTTGTAAGCGAGGCATCACCGACGAGACGAATTGCCCTTTTTTGGACAGAATCCAATAGCTTCAGGATATGTTTAGGTGCCGCACTCCAAATATGGGAACAGTATTCCAGGACAGGTCGGATCTGTGCCTTATAGATCATAAGCAGCTGACTGGAGGTGAAATAGCTCTTGGCACGAAACAAAAAACCAAGTTTTGGGATGCACTTTGGCAATGGACCTCACGTGATTTACCCAGGAAAGGTTATTGCTGATAGTAATACCAAGCATCGATATGGATGACTTCAGTGGTATGGTTACTCCTGACAAAGTTATGTTAGGCACAGTGAAATCGGCTTTTTTAGAGAAAAGACATGCTTGTGTTTTATTTGCATTGAATTCTACCAAGTTATTAGATCCCCATTCGAGAATTGTTGCTAAGTCCATATTTATATTATTAACATTTCTTCCTCGTTCATTTCTGGTTTCACGGGCTGATATAGGGTCCCTGGAAGAGAAAGCGGTATGTAGGGTACTATCATCGGCAAAGCTGTGTACGGACATGAAGTTGCTTTCAACAGGTCGTTGATGTGAAGTAAAAATAGTGTTGGTGCTAGAATGGATCCTTGCGGAACACCAGCATTTATGAGTAGAGTGTCAGATGAAACTCCATCGACCACTACATGGAGAGACCTGTTTGAGAGAAAACTAGCAAGCAGAGAACACAGCTGTGGGGGCAAGCCATAAGACGGAAGCTTGGCGAGGAGTCCCTGGTGCCAAACTCGATCGAACGCCTTGGAGATATCTAATGCCACAGCTAAAGTTTCTCCATACTTTTCAATAGATAGCTGCCATATATGTGAGACGTAAGCGAGCAGGTCACCAGTTGATCTCTGATGGCGGAAGCCATATTGCCTATCGTTGACAATTCCTGAGTCTTCCAGATATTTCATGAGCTCGATGTTGATGGCTTTTTCCATGACCTTGAAATAATAGATAGCAGTGCGATAGGTCTGTAGTTGCTAGGTAGGGCCTTTTGCCTTTTAGGACTGGCTGTACTCTTTGCAATTTTCCAATTGGACGGAAATACCCCAAATTGTAAGAGTGGTTGAACAACTTGCAAAGAACAGGTGTTAGTTCGGGGCACATTTCTTGAGAACAATCGGCGGGATTCCGTCAGATCCACAGGCTTTGTTGGTGTTGAGACCCAGCAAAATCTTTCTGATAGTACGTTGGCGAAAGGTGATCTCGGGCATGTGACTGTCAATAGGTGTAATGTTCGGGGGTTGTTTTCCCGATGAATCCAGAGTGGAATTTCCAGCAAATAGGTGCGCAAAGATATTGGCTTTTTCCTGGGCAGTCGTTGCTAGTGTTCCATCTTCTTTGGTTAGAGGCAATTCGTTCTGTAGCAAGTTTAAATATGTGGCACCATTTAAAATTCGCGGTAAAATGAAAGGACCAATCAAAATATCTCCTACTATTCCTGCCCAAATGTTTACGCTGATTTGTTCCTGGTGCCGAGATTGTCTGATCATGTGTGGATTTTCTAGTGCCCAAATATGAACGTGGTGATAATTCACTACTCCGCCGCGTGTGAAGTGAGCTTCGTCGGTGAAAAGGATACGATATAAAAATGCAGGAAACGCGGAAGCAAAGCTTGGACGCGCTGGATATGATATGGATATAGCATGTTCTCGTGTAAAACCCTGAAGACAGTTGGATGGAAAACATACAATTCCCGTGCTATTTGTCGAGTACATTTGAAATATCTTCCCTCTTACTGGGTCTTGGAGTCTGAAATCTGCCGTATTCCCGAAAGTGCTGATGAGAATTTATAAAAGTTCTATAGTTGGGAAGCCAGCGATTAGGAAATCTAAGCGCGTACAACCTCTGAGCTTCAAGTCCGTTACCATTAGCCAGACCATAAACAAAATCGATGTCGGCCAGATTTTCAAATGAATATGGTTCATTTTCCATTTTTATGTTGAACAAATACACGATGGGACATCCACTAACTTTCAAATAATGCCACATGCTTCAAAACAAACCTAAACGTCAGAATGAAAATAGCAGTCGAAGCCCACTGATTCTCTTTTTCATTGTTTCGTTGAAAAATTCAATTAACTCTAGCTAATTACAAAGAATGATTTAACTTTTTTCTCGGTCGCAGATGCGTATAACAAAAAAATTCATGAACAAAACAAAGATTAATTTCATATGTTAGAATCCACCAGAGGCGCATACCCCTGAAAAAATATCTCCCTGTAGATTCTTACCATCACTCGGCACAGTAGATGATGTAAACCGTAGGACGAAACCTATGTTTCAAATTTGATCTTAATATCGCAAAAACTGAAAGAGCTATGACTAAGAAAATTTAAAAAAATTGGAACTTAAATGCCCTGTAGATCGATAACGAAGCATTTGCGGACACTTGTTTATGGAAAAAAGTCTTATTTTGACCTGAAAAATACGCCCCTGAAATCTTGATACTGAATTTTCAAACACCCTGTATATGAATTGTTCTATTTTAAATGGTTGCCTGTGGAAAAGAAGATAGAAACAAAAATAAATACTCCAAAAGTGAAATACGAATAATTTACTACTAAAAATAAATCGCCTTTCAAGCCTAGATATTCAATCAGGACAATTCAACTCATGTCAGTTTGACAGTGGCAAAAATTAGCTGCAACTTTTACAACAAACCAATTGCAGATATTTTTAAACGAATATTTACTGATAAAGGTAAGTTTATTTGGAAGGAACTATTTTTAGAATTTCTTTCGCTTTTTTCCTCGAATTAACATAGCTTTTTGTAATTAGTGAGTTTTTTAGTCGATAAATTAACTCCTATATAAAATGTGTCATTTAAAGATTACTGTTTTGTCATTTTGACAGCGATAAAAAAGGTGCATCGTTTTTCATCACCGATAAAAACGCCTGTTCCTCTTAAGCGTCTACATCTAGTATGCTTACGTCACTTTAATGTCTGTCCTGTCAGTTATTTAAGTATTGTTGATAATTGATACTGAAACATTACAACATGAGTCGTTTTGGGGAAGTTTCGACTCAACAAATTACAAAAAATATAGAAAAAGCAATCCCGCAATCCACAAAAAATACTAAAGCGTCAATATGGAGACAATTTATGGAGTTTTGTCAAGTACGAAATTACGAACTGTCGAAAATAACTCCGTTACAAAAAGTAGAAGATATATTAAAGGATTGGGCCTATAATATGAAAAAGAGGAATGGAGAAGCAGAGCCGGCCTTAGTGAGCGCGAGGCCTGGGGCCAACTTGTTGTGCGAGGCCCTTATATATTTTATTTATTAATAAATTGATATTTTTATCCTTTGAAGAAATTCCTACTCAATGTTCTCATTTATTCACCTTGCCCTTACTATCTCTCGGATGGCGTGCCTACTAAATATATGTTCGAAATATAAAAAACATAATTCAAATAAATAATTTATTTGGCGAGAAAAACACTTTTGAATGGTTTGACAATGACAATATAATAATTAATACTAGATAAAATGATATGAGAAAGGTAGCAAAATCTAAACAAAACAATATATAATATATTACGTAATATACCTACCAATAACGAAAACGAAAATAAAACTCTGAATATTCAAACGAAACATCAAAACTCAAAATAAAATAATAATTTGAATTCTTTCACTGAGTGAAAATGAAACGTGAAACGTACATGTGATCTTATGAAAAAAATCACCCGCCTAGCTTTAATTTTCGAAAATTCATCTATATATTTTCTAAATTTATCGCGGTCTCGGCCCATAATAACGATAATAAATCGGTCTGCGACTACATAAACACGTTCACGTTAATGTCGTCAATATAGGTACACGAAATATTCAGTTATTATTCAACGACTGGATCAAATAAAACTCTTCACTCAACATGTGAACGGTTAAACATAAATACGAAACTATGATGTTGAACGCAACTAATGATTAATGACATGTCGTTCTAACACGTGATCATCCTAAGGCTACTTCCAGACTAGGCGGAACGCGGAAATGTCAAATTTTAATTTTGGGCCAATGGAAACGTTGGAATTCAATCTCAAGGTCATTCCGGCGTAAATTGTTAAATTTCAGTCAACTTTTTCTGGCGGAAGCATAAACAAGAGACAAGACGACGAAAATAATCAGCAAACCTAAAAGTAAACGGTGTATGGGTTTGGATTTTGTATTCTTTTTATTGATATTCGGCCCTACAATACATAATAGTTCCTCGAATATTTGAGGCGATATACGCATATAATTGAAAAATTTATCAGAGTCATGGAGCCTCATTTATTGCTTTCTCCTTGCTTCATTCTCATGTCATCAGTGAAAATCTCTCTAACCCAAAATCTTTTCTTATTCCTCAATGTTTTTTTAAGCAAATATAATTTGTAGATCATCAATTTTTTGTGTATTTCTCAGCTTTTGAGACCTGTTTTTCATTTTGACTAATTTGAGGCAATCCAATGACTAATTTCAATTTATTAGATTTTTATCATGGATGGATATCGGTATTTAATTAATTAGAGGTTAACTTTTCAAACGTTTGATGATAGTTAGCGCCAAACAGCTGATTTCGCGGTTCCGCATAGTGAGAAAGCATTTTATTTATAGCGGAAAAATGATAAGGAATTTGACATTTCCGCGATCGGCGTTCCGCCTAGTCTGAAAGTAGCCTGAATGTAGATAGGCGGGAGAGTGGTAGAGCCTAGAGTACAGTTCCGTACTTAGGAGCTTTCTGAAGAGTGCACAAAGATGCCATTTTTTATCAGAATTTCAGTAGTAGCAGAAAATTCATAAGGTGTAAAAGTTTTTTTTAAATTGTAGTCAGTGATTTTATTAACGAAACGAAACCTTCGGTAGCGCGAGGCCTCTAGAGCCGCGAGGCCTGGGGCCGGCGCCCCGCTTGGCCACCCTTAAGGCCGGCTCTGGGAGAAGATTATAAAGAATATGCAGTTAAATCAATTTGGAATTCAACTGCGAAGATGATTCAAGAAAAATATTTCAATGAATACAATATTAAATTTGATCCTTTTGCCGACATAACTTTTAAAGAAGCTCGTGATGCAAGAAATAGTAAACGGAAAGAGTTACAAGTTATTCCAGAGAAAAGAAAAGTAAGTTCTGTAGCATTGTACAAGAAAGATATAGTAAAAATGGCAAAATTGTGGAATATAGACAACCCAGAGGGATTACAAAAAAGATTCTTTCATATAGCTTCTTATGAATTAGCTTGGAGGGGGGGAGAAGCTGCAAACTGTAAAATTTACCATTTTAAAGGTGAAAAAAATCAAGATGGAACTTCAACAAGAAGATTTGAATACAATACAATATTTTCAAAGACGACACAGGGTGGGTCGGAAAAATTGGCAGACAGCAAATGGATAACAAAAAATGAAATGGATGAAGGTATTTTTCCCGTTGCATTGTTAAAATTACTGTTACAAAAAATAAATGAAAACATAACATCTGAACGACTTTTTTTCAACCCAAACCCTTTGGAGAAACAAAAATTCTAAAGGTTGTACAAAAATGTTCCACTGGTATTAATACGATTTCTACGTGGACCAAATATTCTGCAACTAAAATTGGACTCGACATTACAAATGATAAAATAACCAATCATTCGAACCGTGCTAGTACAGTTTCCCAGTTAGCCAAAGCAGGAGTAAGTGACCAACAACTTATAAAGATAACGGGACACTCATCATCATCTTCTATTAAACCCTACCTCCAAATTGATCCTGAACATCACGAAAATCTTATTAGTTCTTTACGAGCCTCGAGTGAGAAAAATCAAAATGAATATTCTACATGTGTGACTACCAGAGAAGAAAATTTTGAAATCAGTACACCAAACCAAACAATGTATAACAATTGTGTATTTAATAACTGTTCATTTGAATAATTTAATTGTATCAATAAGATAATTATTGTTGTTGTTCATTCATATATTCGGTCGTTAATTTATCTTGAAACACTCGAGCTTTTCTTTTAAGGATACATTTCTTTTTTAACTTTTTCCATCAGTATTTTCGAAAATGACATTTGACAAAATCACTCGACCCTCGGTCTTGCGATTTTGTCATGTCAGTTTTTCTCGTAAAATTACTGATTGGCAAAATTATTTCGTTACAAAAAGAAATTTATCCGATAAAAAAAAGCTCTTGTGTTTTTACTGTTGACAAATGCACTAGTGGTTTTTTCACTTATTCATTTGTTTATCAATTATCGCGGTGTTGGTTGCCAAAATAAATAAAGTTTGCATTGATATGTTTCTAAATTTCTTATTCATTAAATTGTCCTGCCGAATTACACTCGATGTTTGTATTGATATCGGGTACATTTGTGTTGTTCAAATTCTAAACTGTTTCCTTTAGCATTTTGATTCGAAAAACTGTCTACCTAAAAACGCGACACCGAAGGTGGAGCGTTTTTAATAGTTGACAGTTTTTGTCGTCTAATTCCTAGGCAACAGTTTCTCATTAAACAACCCAAATTTACAAATTTACCCGATGAAATACAAACCTCTCGAGCATTTATAAGTGAGAATATCTCTCAGGTATGTATGAGTGCTTCGAGATAACGAATATATGGAGAGAGTGAAAATCATTTAATTTTTTACTCGGGTGAAAATAACAAAATAAATTCCCTTATTTTCTCTATGAATCATTTTGAAAAAGGAATAGGTTTGAATCTAGTAGCTACTACAACATAATTTCCCCTATTAAATCGAAATCATCATGACGAGCAGTTTGCCTGTGCCTGTCATAGATGAATTCAATTCCACTACTCCGCCACTGTGATATGGGAATAGAGAGAGTGTGCCAAGTATCAAGTATCAGCATAAAGGGCATTTGTAACAAAGGCCACTTTCAGCCGTGAATTATCCTTGAACACCTTTCTATTGTGGAATAATGAAGTCAAGTTTGTCTCACAATGAACTTTTTGTGAAAAGAACAACTAGTCGAATTTCTGAATGAGATTTTGACTGGAGTACCTAGCGTGGGTTGAATGATTGTATGACAATGACAGACAGATGACAGTATAGAAAGCAAACTATTTCGTGATTTTGTGAGTAGATGAACTGTGAGAATTTTTGAACGCGTTTTTTTGTATTTGTTTTTAGTTATGAATCAGGAAGGAAAGAGATTTGATTCTATGGATGCTTTGCGTGGTTAATTATTTTTTGAATCTCTATGATCCACGTGACCGACCAATTCAGTTTCGTTGGAGAATCTGATTCTGAAAGATATGTGGAGAATACAGAAATAAGAGGAAATATTCTACCCAAATATTTGTGTTATCGAAACGAAATTCGGTGGATGCAATGAACGACAAATAGGCCAGTAGAGATATACATGATTTTCCCAAAATTTAAAAATAATATGATATGTAGACTGATTTTGCAAGCCTTTTTTCTGAACGAAAAATGATGAAAATCAGAATTTAATTTATTTTCACATTATTACACACTTTCGAAGTTTTAAAAAATAGCAATTTACATCCTAATTTTTCGATGAAAATTCCAAAAGTTCTGCAAACTCGAAAAAAGAACTAAAATATTGTTCTTGACAACAGTTCTAATTTGCAACCTCTTGCGTCAAAGGAACATATATTTTGTCATAATTTTTTTTTTTTTTATTGAAATAAGTATCGGAATTATTACAAAAGTTTCAAATAATGGTTGCAAGTGGAGATATCCCGACGTAGAATGTTTTCATCAATTTGCAACCTCGTCTGCAACATGGAAATGAGGGTAAAATTAAAAAAAAATCGTATTTGTACTCTACCAAAAAAGCAAAAGTTTTGCGAATCGGGCAGACAAATCATTTTACCAATTGGTGGCAGTATAATAATTTGCAAACTATGTTACATTGCGGGACATTGGAAATTAAAAAATATTTATTTTTGCAACTCTTGTGTTATCCGAATCATAAATATTTTTATATACCTAATAAATGACATTCATTGATTACCAAGTTAACTATCGACAAAGAAGATCGTAAACGGTAGGCGAAATCTTTCAATGAATTCAAAACATCATAATTATACTTAGGAATTTGCATAAAAAATACTCTTGAGTACGTTTGACGGAGGATCGAGAGTCTCTCGACATGTTTTCATAATTTTCTTGATTCATTAAAGAATTTAGGAAATATTGAGATTTAAAAAACACTTTCACAGTTGTACATTAGTACGATTAACCTACAACTGTGTTACGTCACAGTGTTCTGTTTACAGAGTAATGAATGCACAGCAGTTTAGTAACATGATTTATTACCAGATTAACAAGAAGACTGACAATTGTATTTTCATGACAGACAACTATTTAACTAACCAAAAACAATGCACATTCATCTAATAGTGCTGGAGCTAGAACTGAAATAGAATTGCCTACCACCACGTTTTTCCCTCTTTATTTTCAAAATTTGTATAAATCAAGAAAATGATTCTTACTTGTCGATTTCATTTCAGTCCTCCATTCGGATTCAATAGAATTTTTCATGCAAAACCACAATTGGAGTAAGAAAGTCGAGTGGAAAGGTAAATTATAATTTTATTCGATTCAAAAAATACATACCTGTAAAAATTAAATTTGAAATGTAATATCGAATTTATAAATTTTTATTTTTCAACGTTTCTGTTTGAAAATTATGTACTTGCGAGATATACAATCGATAACGTTTTGATATCCTTCCTTCCATAGAGCATCGATTATTTATTAATTTTAAAATCTCGTCGATTGCTATAAAGTCATGTTGTGACAAGTGAAAATTTCAAATGAAGAATGATTGCATGTCATTTCTAATGCGATGAAAAATTACTGTCTTCCAATAGTCTTTTAGCAGAATTTAGAAAAAAAAAATTATTTCGATTGTTGCATTCGAAAATATTAGATTGAATTTATTTTGCTGATTAAGCGAAAACATTGATTGCTTCTGAGATGGTTAACTACGTAACCGTATTATTTCTCGGATGCAATTTCAATCAACCAGTACAAAATATAACAGATATACGCGATGGATAATCAAGTATTTAACTGGACCTCTGTAGGTATGTCGGTCTAATTTGCACCTATTTGCACAATGTTTGCATTTAGGGCCAAATTTAAAAAAAACTGTTCCGTTGAACAATGACGGTTGTAAATCTCTTGCTTCACGTAAAATATTAGTCGTAATATTAATTGCAATTTCCATAACTTTTGCAATTATTTCAGAAGTTGTAAAAATGCAAAAAAATATATTGGAGGATAAATAGGTTCCTTTTTCCAATGAGGTTGCAAAGTTATATATCCACCAAGACCAATATTCTCTTTATCTGCAACCACAATAAAAAACTATAGTAATTATTTCAATGCTTGTGTGTATTGAAAATGGGAGCGTCGATAAAATAGTTTGATAGATAAATGATGCATTTTTCAGAAATGGTTGCAAATGTACGTGGATATTTTAAACTTTTTTTCCGTTCACTTATCCATTTTGCAGAACTTTTGTAATTTTTTTTAACAGATTAAAATGAAACACTTAAAAAAATTACAAAAAACAAGGTTCCGTAACTTTTACAAGGTTGCAAAATGCATGTTGTAAAATACCATTAATATAGGTATGCCTAGTTTGCAGAACTTTTGCAATTTTCAGTGCAATAATAGAGAATGTAAACGTTTTTTGCAATTAAAACAATGTTCCGTTCATCGTAGACTTCTGCAAAATTTTATAGTTTGTTTTCATCGATACATTAACATACCATTGAAGTTCGAAAACTTCTGGAATTAATGTTAATTGATTGTCCATATCTACTGGACTAAAAGTAGGTACTTTATGATTTCTGTCAAACCCGAATTGGCCCTATCTCACGAACAACCTGTTTCTAGCCGTGTTCGTTGTAGATCTGAATTTTCAACTATTTCATATCTTCGGTGAACCAATGAGGCGACATGGTATTAGTGTTTTCAAGTGAATCACAGGGCAATGTAGGAAGCATTATCTCAGGGATTAATGACAAGTGACGTCACCCTGCGAAAATATATTCATTCAAAGCAGTTTTGAAATTAAATATAAATGCTTAGAAATTACAAAATAGGTATAAGGTATTGATACCGTTTCCCATATAAAAATATTATGGCACTTTTCAGTCTTGTTTTTGTCCATACCAAACGTTCTTGGAATATATCCTTATACATCTAGGTCACTCTGTAAATCTTATATTACAATTGTTAGAGAAATTCTGATCGAGTGGAAGACTTCTATCGCCCTTGTGACAAACCCCAGGTTTTCGATCAAGAGCCCTTCAATGTCAATTTGTAGGTCAAAATCATATTCGTTGTTACCTACCTTTTCAGTTTTGTAACATGTTTCTCAAGTGTATATTATAAGTGAAAATTTAACATCTCTGATTTGTAGCCAATCAGATGCAGTAAACGATATTACAAAAGAAAAATTCAACAGCTAAGAATCGTTAGTTAATGACATAAGCTCACAAATCTCAGAAATTTGTGCAGAAGCCTTGGGTGACCTAATGTTTTGGCAAAATTGCCCTTATCGTTTTGTTGACAAATTCTTCATATTTAAAAAATACTATCGATTCTTCATATTTAGAAAATACTATCGAGTTCAAAAGGTTCACAACTGATAATCTGAACTCAAATAATTGTTTGATTAACATGACAAATGAGCCTCCATTGCAATTTTGATTCTAGTTGTTATCTTTCAAAAAGTCAGGTTTGTTCTTCAATATTAGTTATGATTAGTGGTCATGAATACTTTAAAAACATTATCCTCTGTTTTCAACTTGGGGCACATATTATAAATGATAATGTATCTGGATTCTACTGAAATAGGAAATGACCAATAAATTATAATGCTAATGAATTCTTCACTGTACTTCAATCGCTTTTTGGAATTACTCTTTACTAATATTGCGATTCAATAATGAGGCCAGTGGCTCAGTGGTATGAGCGTTAGTCTTATACCCACTGTTTCCACCCGACGTGGGCTCGACTCCCACAGCCGGCGCAACATTTTTCCAGGCCTCAAGAATGGTTTTGGATCCCACTATAAAAAGTAAGGTGCCCGTGATCTTAATTCGTACAAGTCTTCATTATGTTCTGAGGGTTGGTAGAACAACTAAGAAAATGGTTAAGAATTTGCAAATTTTTTAGGAAAAAATCAAAGGGAAAGAGTTCACATTCAGTAACGTTTAGAAAAGCTGTTTGGTGTTAAGACAGTCGATTTTGAATTGAAGATTAAACTTGTTATTACTTGTGTTATATTTATTTCATCAGCAGAAAAGGGGGTAATTAGGAATAAAATAATCGAATGTAATTCATATTTCCATGTATTTTTCTTGAACTCCATACAATAATACTTATTACTAAGATATCTAGTTCTCTAATATTGTTCTACTTCCATACATTTTTACAATAATATATTAAAATAATTTACACATATACAATATATATTTACAAATTTTTACATCATTATGTACAAAGTTGTTTCTTGGAAATGAACAAATGCCAGTAAATTGTTGCATATTTCTCATAATCATAATTCTGAGTAGTTAGTGGCCTCAATAATAAGTGTCTGATAACCCATTATAATTTATTGGGATGAGATAAAGAAAATTAATTTGGTTTCGGATATGAAAGAAAACAAACACATTTATTGCTAATTAAATTAATTTGGAAGAGTCTTGATGACCTTTTACACCCAACAACTATCATCAAAGAATATCGTCTACACACGTAGTAGACGCGATTGTGAGTCGAAAATAAAAACATTTTTCATATTTAAAAAAAGATTTTTTCCACTTCGTTTTACAATGAATGAAATGATTGGTATTGTTGGTATGTGAGTGTATTGCATCCAATATTATTTCAATTAACTGAAAAAATATGTTTTTTTCGCCAATATAGGCCAGTATATAACTCTGAACATGAGTCCACCAAAAATGTTTTTTTTTTCGAGCAGAAAACATGATAACATCGCATTGCTTTTTGATAACGCTCATAAAACATACATGTGGTAGTTTGAAAATGTGTCTGCATTAGCATTATAAAAAAAATATACCAAGAAAAGAGACAATCTCCAAATAAGTCCAAATCATCTTATTTTTGACAAAAAAGTCCTCACAACTCCAAAGTCATACTACATGTTATAAAAACCATGGCTAAGACCATCAAGCCTTCTCCAAAATCAATCGAATCTATGGCAGAATACATAGTGGAAAATCACTTCATATGATGGTCGAATTTGTTCACGTGATCTGCTAGAGCACATCTTTCTGGATGGTGCCTTCAATCACTTTTATGGATATTAATCTCTGTTTTAATAATCTTGCAGTTTTATTATTATATTATATTATATTATAATATATTATTATTATATTATATCAAAACAGAGATTAATATCCCATAAAAGTGACTGCAGGCACCATCCAGGAAGATGTGCTCTAGCAGATCACGTGAACAAATTCGACCATCATATGAACTATGATGAAGTTAAAATATTATCTAATGAACGGCACACTGCTAAGAGAACTTTTCTGGAAATGGCTTTCATATCACAGGAAAAAAATCATATGAACAAAAAAACGGATGTCAACCACCTAAGTGAAATTTATTCCTTCTTAATAGCCATGGAAAATACATAATTTTCCTCAAATCAATCTGAGCTCATTACTAGTTATTAATATATCTTCAAGTTGGCCCAACCTTCAGTTGGTACCGACAAGAAAATTACTAAAATACTTTGGCCAATAAAGGCAAACCATTTCATATCAGTTGGTACTACCCTCAGTTGGTACCAGTGACTGTCAAAGCATATGACAAGTGAATAAATAATTTTCCCACAATTTATAACTTTTTGTACTTTTTCAAGACACACATGCTTCAGACTTCATATTTTTAATATTTTAATTAGTAAGGTTTCAATGACTTTTAATGTATAATTAGTTGACGATTCAAAGCATGTGTTGCCAACTTCAAATTCAGAACTTATATTTCACCGTACTTTACATGAAGAACATTCATAAACAACATAGAAACTAATCTCAACAAAGATGTAAGTTATTAGTACCTTAAGGTCCGAATGACACACTAATTTGTTCAATTCTTCATTGTAGTATCCCTGAAGATGGGAATAAAACATTCCGAAAGCTTGGACAAACTTTAAAGAGTACACTTTTTCTTTTGCTGCATACCCCAATAATAAATTTGTTACACCTAACTAGTCAGCAACGACTATCTTTCACTATATATATATATATATATATATATATATATAAAAAAAAAAAAAATAAAAATCAAAAAATAATAAAAAACAATTTCCAATCTCCATACTAAATTGAAAACACCAGTTCCAAAGGAATTCCAATCAAATATTATTTATAAGATACCATGTATTGATTGTCATGAAGTTTACATTGGTCAAACAAAACAATTATTAAAAGATAGAATTACAGGCCACAAAAGTGATTGTAGAAGGTTTAAAAGATCTTGTGCACTATCCAGTCATTCTTTCGACGAAGATCATCGTATCGATTATAATAATTCAGAAATTTTAGATTTTGAAAGTATCTTATCTAAAAGACTTTTTTTAGAAATGGTTCATATCAACAAAAATAAAGATAATATCATTAATAAACGAACAGATATTGATGATCTGAGCTCTATTTATACTTATATTTTTCACAAACAAAATGAACTGAATTCAAATAATAATCTTCTTTAATATTTTTTTTTCCATCTGTATATATATTTTGACAATTTGTAAAAAGTCAATTGACACTGTCTAAAAATTCTTCCTTCATGAAAGAAACTTCTAATGTCACTCTTTACGACTAATTTTTAATATTTTCATGTTAGTAAGTATAGTTGTTAATAATATTATTCTGTTATTAATCACTCATATTGTAGAGAAGTCTTGATAAAGATAATAAACATTATCGAAAGCTTGACTGAAAAAACAAGAACATTCATTGAATCGAACATACCTGACTGCTTCCCAAATAAAATTCATCCCCCTATATATATATATATATATATATATATATATATATATATATATATATATATATATTTATTTTGTAATGAATATGTTTCATCTCTTGTTCGAGAAAACGAATCTTTGCTACTTTTATCCAACTTTATTTATTATGTGGAGGTCTACTATGTGAAATGAAAAATTCGAATGGTCTGTAAATCAGAAATTCATGTGATATTCATTCAATACATCATGGAAATCGTCCTGGGGAGAATTGTCAAAAGAAGTTAAAATGACCAATTACAAAAAAAACACCCATCGCTATAAACGCATTTTGAGACAATGTGTACACTTCATCCATTTATTTTCTGAAATCATTTCCTTGCATTCAGAAGGGAAATTGTATAATTGTAATACTAAAATACGAAGAATCAAATTTTGTTTACCGATTATTTGGAAACATTTGGCACCTCGATATGTCGACGATTTAATGTATTTTGTGGAAAATTGAAGACAATTACAAAAGTTTTTTTACTTCATTTGAATTCATGAAGGAAAAGGAAACATATAGTTTTTAGACCCGACTATAATCAAATTTAATAAATTAAAATGCAATTAACAGTGGATATAATTCAAGCCTGATTGATAATATTCTTGGAAAAAACTTTATAAGAAAGCGGTACAAGTCTCAAAGATATAATGAGAAATATAATTTACTTATTTTTCACTTATTTCGGTCAAATGATGGAAAAAAGTCCACTTCCTTACGCCAGAACAAAATTAGTATTGTATTCAGATCAGATAATAATTCAGACGAATCACGTTCGAACAATGAACCGAGATATTGAGAAATAAAAAAAAATGTGCCAGATTTTTCTAACAGGCACAGAAGTGACAAAAATATGTTTTCTAATGAAAAAATGTTTAAACTTCAATTTGGTTGTAGTTTGAATCTGTTACTGAAGTAATGAACACAAAAAAAAATTACAAAGTTTGTGCCAAAGGGAACTTAGAAAATGGTTAAGAATTTGCAAATTTTTTCGGAAAAAATCAAAGGGAAAGAGTTTACATTCAGTAACGTTTAGTAAAGCTGTTTGGTGTTGAGACAACCGATTTGGAATTGAAGATTAAACTTGTTATTACTTGTGTTATATTTATTTCATTAGCAGGGAAGAGGGTTATTGGGAATGAAATAATCGAATATAATTCATATTTCCATGTATTTTTCTTGAACTCCATACAATAATACTTATTACTAAGATATCTAGTTCTCTGATATTGTTCTACTTCCATACATTTTTACAATAATATATTAAAATAATTTACACATATACAATATATATTTACAAATTTTTACATCATTATGTACAAAGTTGTTTCTTGGAAATGAACAAATGCCAGTAAATTGTTGCATATTTCTCATAATCATAATTCTGAGTAGTTAGTGGCCTCAATAATAAGTGTCTGATAACCCATTATAATTTATTGGGATGAGATAAAGAAAATTAATTTGGTTTCGGTTATGGAAGGAAACAAACACATTTATTGCTAATTAAATTAATTTGGAAGAGTCTTGATGACCTTTTACACCCAACAACTATCATCAAAGAATATCGTCTACACACGTAGTAGACGCGATTGCGAGTCGAAAATAAAAACATTTTTCATATTCAAAAAAGGATTTTTTCCACTTCGTTTTACAATAAATGAAATGATTGGTATTGTTGGTATATATTGCATCCAATATTATTTCAATTAACTGAAAAAACATGTTATTTACGCCAATATAGGCCAGTATATAACTCTAAACACGAGTCCACCAAAAATGTTTTTTTTTCGAGCAGAAAACATGATAACATCGCATTGCTTTTTGATAAGGCGCATAAAACATACATGTGGCAGTTTGGAAATGTGTCTGCATTACCATTATAGAAAAAAATTACCAAGAAGAGAGACAATCTCCAAATAAGTCCAAATCGTCTTATTTTTGACAAAAAAATCCTTACAACTCCAAAGTCATACTACAGGTTATAAATGGCTAAGACCATCAAGTCTTCTCCAAAATCAATCGAATCTATGGCAGAATACATAGTGGAAAATCACTTACTATTATTTTCAAATATACCTTCACATGACGAAAGTGACTATAGTTATTTTTTGGGTAATTTTTTTATAAATTTCACCACAGAATATTTTCAAGTTCCACGAACTTTCAAGGCGAATTTTAAAGTGAACATTCACCTCAATATAATCTCAATATCCGTTCTGAAAAGGTCAAGAAATAAAATAGTAGATACATTTGTACTTCTTTCACCTATTTTCCTAGCAATGAGTCAGAAGGAACTCTCATGTTCATCGTCAAACGAATCCCACAAAAACATAAGAATTCTTCTTCAATTTTTCGGTTCAATTCAGGTCATAAACAGGTGGGTCATTTATACCTTCCACCTATTGAGCAAAATGTCTTAGATGTCCCAATTTTTTACTTCTGATTTAATTCTATATTTTCCCCAAGTTTGCAAATCTGAAATTGATTATTTCTTGATACGAATTTGAAAGAGACCACAAGCCATCCTGATGATTGGGGAACCATGAAACTGCTGTTGGCGGATGGTGGTGCTCTCTTGGATTCGTAACAAATTTCTCTTTATCTAGTTATTTGTTTTGCGTTACTCTTAACGCACTGGGAGCACGACTATTGGTGTCGTGGGTTGGCCTATGCTGACATCTGTAGGTGACCTGTTAATGTG
This sequence comes from Gonioctena quinquepunctata, assembly GCA_018342105.1. NCBI lineage: Eukaryota > Metazoa > Arthropoda > Insecta > Coleoptera > Chrysomelidae > Gonioctena > Gonioctena quinquepunctata. The sequence continues at coordinate 34,844 of JAFIRS010001562.1, read as the reverse complement.
CACGAAATTTCGTGCCATTAAAATTCCAAAATATTAGGTCTAAGCTTCACCGCACAGATTATAGGTGTCACTATCTATGATTTGATGCTTTTCACGATATTTCTTAAATTTACCTTCGCCAAATTGGGCGCCAACTTATTTAGAGGTCGAAATGAGGTAAATTTTACCTGTAATGTTTTGGGTTATTGTTCCCAGATGATCCTCTTTTATTTCTGGAAAAACGTGTTTTATTTATTATGAGGCTAGCCTTATTTTGCCCCTTTGTACCTGAATATAAGAAAATTCTGAGATTAGTCCGAAGAAATGTTTACGGCCGCATTCTTTCTGTGGAAAACATTGATCTTTTATTTTTTATTTAATAATTAATCAATCATTTTGGTTATTGAGAAATTTCTTATTGAAGAAATCTATGATTTCTGCAAAGCCCATTAAAATCTCTTCAGAAATACAAGAAGATGAACATAGACTCTACATTTCGCAACATGTTGGAGACAAAATGTATGGACTAATGTCAAAGGTTTTTGATTTGTTTTTGAAACGACGACAAATTCTCTATTTTTCATTTTTATGATATTAATACTCAAAATCAGTGGAGAGTGTGAAGCGGATCGATTTCCTTGCACTGCAGAGGTATGAAGTCAACTCCCTCACTTTCATGTTATAATATACAACCCATTTGGTATGAGCAATGCTCTCTATGTCGAAAAAGATCACGTTAAAAAAATTATGCAAGAAATACAGCGAGAACTGAGAAATTTTTTTCAGGTTTATTCACAACATTTTTAAAACGGAAACGTATACGGCTTCCGGAACGTCGTCAGGATTGAGTATTCCTCTAAAAAAATAATGAGCTTTTTATATATATATATATATATATATATATATATATATATATTAATATATATATATATATATTATATATATATATATATATATATATATATATATATATATATATATATATATATACTAGCTGACCCGACAGACGTTGTCCTGTCCAAATTTCTATGTTCCCCAAAATGTTTTTCCCGAAAACTCTCGTCCGCGTAGAATTTCTTTTTTTCTATGTTTTCCTTCATGTTGTTCCATCTAGACTATGCTTTTGACTCCTTCCGCTTCCTGTTGTCCCGTTATCCCGTTTTCCTGTTATCCCGTTTTTTCTTTATCCCGTCATCCCGTTTTCCTGTTATCCCCTTATCCGTCATCCCTTATCCGTTTTTTTTGTTATCCCGTTATTCCCGTTATCCCGTTTTCCCATTTTCCTGCTATCCCGTTTTTTCTTTATCCCGTTATCCTGTTATCCCCTTATCCTGTCATCGCGTTATCCCATTTTTTCATTATCCCGTTATCCCGTTTTCCCCTTATCTTCTTTTCCTGTTCTCCCGTTTTCCTGTTTTTTCATTATCCCTTCCTTTCCGTTTCCCTTTCCTTTATCCCGTTTTTTTTTATCCCGTTTCCCGTTTTCCCATTTCCTGTATCCTCCTTTTTCTTATCCCGTTATCCCGTTTTCCTTATCCTTTCTTATCCCTTTTTTTTTCCTTTCCGTTATCCCGTTCTCAATTTATCGTACTACAATTATTATATTCGATTGCCATCTTGCAACCCTATTGCGGATCTGTGGATAAAATAAAATAAAATAAAAATCGCGATGGAAAAATAGGGGTTGATCGTAGAAGGGTGAAAATTCAGGGTGGTATGTATTTTTGAATGCTGTATCATAAAAAAATGAAAACAACAAATTTTATCCAAAAAATAAAAAATAAAATTCAGGGGTGGACCACCCTTATTATTAAGGAGGTAGAAAAATAGATGTCCGATTCGCAGATCTAACCGATAGGCACACAAAATTTCATGAGAATCGGTCGAGCCATTTCGGAGGAGTTTAATTACAAACACCGTTTCACAAGAATTTTATATATATATATATATATACATATATATATATTTTGTTGTATTGAATATGTTTCATCTTTTGTTCGAGAAAACGAATCTTTGCTGCTTTTATTCAACTTTATTCAATGTGTGGATGTCTACTATGTGAAATGAAAAATTCGAATGGTCTGTAAATCAGAAATTCATGTGATATTCATTCAATACATCATGGAAATCGTCCTGGGGAGAATTGTCAAAAGAAGTTAAAATGACCAATTACAAAAAAAACACCCATCGCTATAAACGCATTTAGAGACAATGTGTACACTTCATCCATTTATTTTCTGAAATCATTTCCTTGCATCCAGAAGGGAAATTTTATAATTGTAATACTAAAATACGAAGAATCAAATTTTGTTTACCGATTATTTGGAAACATTTGGCACCTCAATATGTCGACGATATTTTAATGTGTTCTGTGGAAAATGGAAGACAATTACAAAAGTTTTTTGACTTCATTTGAATTCATGAAGGAAAAATATAGTTTTTAGACCCGACTATAACAAAAGGAGTAACAAACATATATACTAACACAAAGTATCCAGGTATACAGTGTAATCCATAGGTTAGTCAATATTAGTCTTTCAGAAACAAATTTAATAAAATAAAATGCAATGAACAGTGGATATAATTCAAGCCTGATTGATAATATTCTTGGAAAAAACTCCATAGAAAGCGGTACAAGTCTCAAAAATATAATGAGAAATATAATTTACTTATTTTTCACTTATTTCGGTCAAATTATGGAAAAAAGTCGACTTCCTTGCGCCAGAACAAAATTAGTATTGTATTCAGATCAGATAATAATTCAGACGAATTACGTTTGAACAATGAACCGAGATATTGAGAAATAAAAAAAAATGGCCAGATTTTTCTAACAGGCACAGACTTGGCGAAAATATTTTTTCTAATAAAAAAATTTTTAAACTTCAATTTGGTTGTAGTTTGAATCTGTTACTGAAGTAATGAACAAATAAAAATTAACAAAGTTTGTGCCAAAGGGATTAGAACAAGATTTAGCGAGGCACTAAAATATATTCTTCAATACTCTGTAACAACTGAATTTTAAGGGTAATTCCAAGCTCTATTGGGAAGTGAACATACGAAACTTGTGCACAAATTCTTCCCAGACACTAAATGATTTTTCTTATGGTAGCTGTGAGTACTATCGTTTTAAAAACATTTTATTTTGTTACTCGATCGGCCAGGTTTTCTGTAGCCAGCTCTGATACTATTATCGACATGTATTTTTATATTTGAAAATTATGTGGCCATCTTATAGTCCATCTATGGAGTACACCGAAGAAGAGCTCCAGTCCGATTGGAGTGTTTCTAGCACATGGAAATTATCCTTATAGACCTGTCAATTCCCAAAAACAGTCGGTCCAAATCGAAAGAGAGCAAAGCAAAGTTATGTATATTCTAAAACGATTTTCCCAAATATTCTACATCAGTATTTCGGAACAAAATAATTGACTACTTAATTCAATGTTAACTGATGTAAAAATTATCAACAATCACGAAATGGGAACGTGTCGGTATATCGGGTGTAGGTAGTGATAATTTATATTGGGAGCAGTGTCAAGGTCCCTTAAAAAATTCGAATAATTATTCTTGTCAGGCTATCAAGATATATTCCCTTTGTTTTCCTCATCTATTCTCACAATATGTCATTTGTAGCAATTCGCCTAATGAACGGCTTTCTAAATAGAACAATATTTATAAATAAATGTGCGACGTGCGTATTATTTTATTTTGACTTGGCACAGTGAATAAGCGGTTGTCACTTGTTTATGCCAAATTGACCGAAAGAACAAAAAATGCTAGTAATTACAAGACACAAGTGTCACACATAATTTCCTCATCTCTTTTCATCCGCACAGAATAAAATCTGAATTACGTGAATCGGTAAACTCGTATTCTATTCTCGCAACGGAATCAAATGAAGCAAATATTATAATCCAATCAATGGGGAATAAAAAAGACCTCTGCCCTTCAAAAAGTGAGGTTGAAAATTCAAGTTTCTGGCCCTGGGGGTCGACGAGGTCCTCCATCCTGGATTGAAATGTTTTTTGAAAAATTCCTCAAGAGTTGATTCTACGACAGGAACGACATGAAGAAGACTAAATTCCCTACAATTTTTGCATGAACAAATACGCAAACGTGAACATTCTCCCCAGAAGTTATCCAACTTAATCTTGTCACAGAAATTTTGTGTAAATAACCATTTCAATTATATTATCCCTAGGACATTGATAATAGACGAGATAATTTTATGACAATCGTGAGCTCGTTCCTTCGGCTTCGGGCTGTTACCAAGCAACGAGCTTGAGAAGTTTGTCATAAAATTATGAGGCATTTGTCAATGTCCGAGGGATATTCGGCGAAAAATTTTTTGACAAAAGAATTCATAACTCAACACAATGGAACATTCATTTATTCATCAAAAGTACAGTTAGTGAAAGTACAATTATTAAAATTTAACTTAACATTAGATTCGTTGCTGTTCTCTACTATGGAAGATCTATTACCACGCATAATATTTATGATCTTGTTATGGTGTTCTTGACCGAGATTTAAGTATAGTTCAATATAATTTTGATTGCTATGAGCAGTAATTTTCAGCAACTGTTGTTCTTCTACACCACTTTCTGCCAATTCGCCAACAGCAGTTGATCTATTCGGGTGATTTGTTATCTCTTTGTCCTTTACATTCAAGCCAATTGCCTCAGCAGCAGATTTAGTCCATCCATTTATTGTATTTCTTCCAACAGGTACATTATCGTACCATTTGTCAGTTTCCTTTTTCCAGTGTAGATTCGGTTTTAAGAACAGTCGTGGTGAGGTAATATTGTCGCCTCGTTTTGATATCAGTTTATGGAAAAGACGTACAGGGCAGTTTTGTCTTTCACTATTGGAAACCAACCATTTACTACTTGTACAGCTTTAATAACCACCTTGGCACGTTTAACTGAACACCGGATTGTATTCAATGCGATTTGTTGGAGAGTCATCGTTATTTTTCTCGATTTGCATAAAATCCACCAGACAAGCAACTGCCTCTCCTCCACAATACGCTAATTCTACAGCAGCAATATGGTAAAATTTACGCATTAGACCTTCAGGAGTATTTTCATCCCATAGCAATATTATTTTGTTAACTTCAGACAAATATAACGAAACTGAACTGGACTTACGTTCACATGGATCTGCTTGTAGTTTCTTCCTGATTGCATCGCGGGCATTTCGAGCTGGTTTAAATACTATATTGTTAAACGGGTCAATCGTAATATTATAGTCATTATAGTACTTTTCTTTCAAAAGTTTGCACGAAACGTTCCATATTGTCTCCACCGTTGCTTCTTCAAATTTGGTCCCGTCTTTCTTTCTCATATTGACCGCCCAATCTTTCAGTATCAACGCCAATTCTTCTAAGCTATGTTCATTTAATTCATATTCTCGTTCGCAGCAAAATTCCATGAATATTCCCCAAATATAATTGTGACTGTAGGTTGTTTTTCTGGGAATTTTTTCTTTGATTAGCGCATTTATACTTTGAACATTCGCATTGCCAAAACGTGACATTTCGAAATTTATTTGGAATGAAGTTGTCAAACTTATCAGTGTAATGTTGACATGATTGGGTGAAGTTGTTCCATATGACACAAAAATGTGAATGGTTGTTAGAACTGTCAAAACAATTTCATCACAATGACTGCAGATGTCCTGATTGTCAACACAGCGGTTTTCTTCTGCCCATCATTTGACGATGTTTTATCGTCAGCGAAGAGGTCTATCTTTTAGTTCTGCTGACAGCACTAGAACCATCCAAAATCAAATCTTCTTTCGCAAACCGGGGAGAGGAAAAACTGCTGGGAGAGTATATTCCGCGAATAATTTTAAAGAAAAGGAGCAGTCAAAAACATCCAGTTTTTACATGCGATTAGCGGCTGTGACACAACATCATCCCTCTTCAACCAAGGAAAAACTTTTTTTTTTCGATTGTACAAAAAAACAAACGACTTAATGCCGTCATTAGCATCTTCAAAGATCAGAATGTCAAACCAGAAGACATTGCAGACGATGGAGCCTGCTTTCTCGTTGCTTTGTATGATAGCAACCTTGGAAGAAGTCCGCTACCAACGTTTCGCAAAATCGACAATAGGAAGCGAATTCCATCTAGCTTCTTCACCACCAACGAAGAACGATGTACGGTACCATGTATTTGTCCATAAATGGTGTGGAATCCAAAAAAAACATCCGACTGGGGCTGGCTGGAAACTTGGGCTTACCGCAGTAACAATGTCAGAAAAACCCACCCCAGATGACTTATTGAATATCAGTTCATGCAGTTTCAAAAAGGGATTCGGTGGGGCATGCGGCTGCCGAAAATCTGGGTTGAAGTTGTATGCAGATTCTGCATGGTGAATCATGTTGAAATGCACCAAAGATCATCATCGAGAGCGGCGACGAAGATGAGGCAATGACATAGATGGAAGCCCAGGCTTTCTGTGCGAAAAACGGGTTAGAGGATAACACTGACAACGATAAGGATTATGAAATCATCAACATTAACAGACAGGGACCATTGAAAAGAAAGAAATATACTCGGGGACATAAATTATGGAATAATAGGGCTCACCTTTTCCGGATAAGTCATTCTAAGATAGCTGGAAGCAGCCTAGACTGTCGCCGATTTCTCAACTTCATCAACATATTTTATGATTTTGTTCAGGTCAGAAGGTTGTTAGAGAGGTAATAGTCCTTCAGAGATGGGCAGTAAATGGCTTGGTAATAGTTTGCATGGGAAAGTTCAATGAACCAATGTCATCGGAGACATCTTCCAATGCCCTCAATGTTCAAGTCAATTCATCATCTAGAGACATCAGTGTACTTTCCTACCTTTTCTTTTTCCTTCGTGGAAGTTTCCATTATATCAAATAGGCCGTTTAAGATAAAATCACTTTGGAAAAATCAACACGTAGAGGTCAAGGAAAATCTAGCAGTCATGTGATTTTTGACAGACAGATGTAAACATTGTAGTAAATTTCAAGGACTTCATCTCATTTTCGCGCCAACTGTTCTGTAAGGGATCTTGTTCGTGGAACTGTAATCTTTGACATTGGTCTAGTTTTTTGTTGGCAGCACTGGACTGCTAGTCAAACGTCACTTCTAGGAATAAAGGTTTTTTTTATCTCTTCAGGAATATTCCATAATGACTTCAGAATACAAGTATAAAGCAAAACTTTCATTTGAAAAATGTGAAAATGAACAAATGGCTAGAGGGAGTTACTTTGATGCCATTATAATTTTTTGAATGTAGGAATAGTGAAAGATGAGGCCCCCAAAATTACATCCTTCAGTGAATATGGAAATGAACAAAATGCAATTGGAAATGAGTTTGGTGGTCATATTTTAAAGACAGAAATAGTGGAGGAAGATCCAACGGAATCCAAACCGTTTAGTGAAAATGGAATGTCTATTGATTGTCTAGAAAAGAATGAGAAGGAAACATGTTTTGATCCAGATTCAAGTGACTTCGAGGTTACGCGGGGAAACAAAGACCCCAAAGAATCAAAGTTCTGTCCAACTGGTGAGTTTCCATTAAGAATTTTTGGAGCTTTGGAGATATATAATCCCTGCACATGAACTTAAAATGAAAATTATATGATCTCGATCTTGATTTATTATCAGTGTTGCTGAAATACTGGAAATTGAACAGGGGGACATTCTCAAATGAAAATTGAACAGAAAGATTTTTCTGAAAATTCAAAAATCTACGACAATAATGAAGTTATTTTATGTAATATCAATATAAAACAACTACTTCCCCGGTTGAAGCCATGCTGGACATTTAACTACATCTGATAGATATTGTGAAAGGACCCTTGCGCAAAAAAAATCTGAAAGTAAAAATTTATATAGTTATTTGATTTTCTCTTCCAGTCTTGATTAAGGACTCACATAGATGAATGAGGCAAAGAAGAATGTTTTCCCCGATCATCAGGAAGACCGAAAGAATTGGGAAACACATTTTCTAAAAGCAATTTCGCTATGCATTGATGGTAAAATGTTCATATCATCAAACAAATCTACTGAAAATTGGTTCCATAATTCCCATCTTTATGAGTATCAATCAGAAAAATATTTCAGGCGAACAATACGCCGACATTGAAGAACAAATTAAGGAAACTTCTACATTTATTCGATATGAAGAAATATGGGGCCTAACGCAGTAACCAAAAAATATCATTCTAAGAGACTTCCAATATTGAGAATATACTAGAAAATTTACTCGAAAATACGAATTCATATGAAGGAATGTCTTCAACTTGAAGAAAGTTCGAATATACCTCCCTTCGAGGGATGTTTATACTTGCGATTTGCAAAGAAATTCCTCCAAGACCTTCTGAAAGATTGAAACGATCATTTATATTTATTAAAAAATTATTATTCGTGTCATCAATGAGAAACATCAAATCTACGATTGGGATTTGATGGGGGATTTTCAATCAATTATTTTCAACAATAAAAGTCTATCTTATCAACGACATATCTTTATTGGAAACCCACAGTTAGTTAGATTTTAGAAACCATGAAGTGGTTGGAACTTTATGAGAGAGACTTCGAAAATGGAAATATTTTATGAACACCCTATTCATATTTTCAAACAGATCAAGCATCTTGAATGAATCTGTTTTTTCAAGATATATATATATATATATATATTCCATAGGGATTTTTTTCAATAATTCATATAAAAACTAATTATAATAGTGAGAAGAAAATTGACTGTTTCCATCATAATGCACACGAGCCTCGGTTGTATCAAATAATAAAAAATCGGGGAATGAAAGTAAATGAAAGTGGGTTTGAAGTTTCGAGATTGTCGCCATATCATCTGGATCTCAATGTGTTGGGACTCCCTATATCAGTTAAATATTAACTGACTTGTGGATATACTGAAACAACGAAATTATATATCCACTGAAAAAGTATGGTTATATTCACTTCTGATTGAAATTATATTCCCCTATTTTACATTTTTCTGATATTCGGTAATCCATATTCCAGATAGATATAATTGTAAACCCAGTGAAAATAAGCTTTATTAATGATCATGATGCTATTTGATCTATTTCTGAATGATTACTAGAAAATAGCATCTTTATGAATTGAAGTGGGTATCTAGAAAAGGAATCTAATACTTTCTACATCGGGATTCACCTCTTCCGCCAATTTACACTCACCTAGCTATACATTTTTGCAAACTTGAAGTGAAAGAATAACACGACAAAAATAAAAAACATAAGCACATTAATTGGTTTCAAAAGATTGATCATTTCTGTAACATGTAAACATAATCGGTAAGAAATATCCTCGTAAATAAATTCTCAAGAACCGTTTCGTTTCGTTTGGTATTTTGGATGAATGCATTGAGAATCTACATTCTCTGTAATTTTGTAGTCTCTCTTACATGGATGACGAGCACTCACTTATTTTCCGCATGTATTGTATATATAATATAATTTCAATCAAACTTGAGCAAAAAGGAAATCAATGCGTTGTTGATAAAATCACGAACATTAGATATTGAACTAAGATCCATTTTATGGGTGAACAGAAGAGATTAGGAGAATAATTTTTCCACTGGTTATTGTTACATATTAATTATTATGGGTGTAAAGATCAAGTTGATTTGTTCATAAATGACGATAATTTATTGAGGTTACTGTCGTTAGTGCTATGATGTTTTGAGGATACTTCAATTTTAATTCCACAACTTCGAAGAAGTGCCAGATTTTTTATCTGGGAGGAATTAATATTATAGTGGGTAGGGGAGACCGGTATCAATTGTAACAGGTGTCAATTGTAACTTTGATATATATCCCGCCATCTGTCGAGAAAAAGAAAAATGTATGTCCTGGTAAAATAGCTTACTACAAGCTACTCAGGATGAAGTACTATCAATTTGTAAACAATAGTGTGTTAGCCTGTGGAACGTGCGAATGTGATCTTTGACCTAAAATGTAAGTATTGCATTCCATAATTGAGTGGTGATAGCAAGTTCATTCTTGAGGCTACCCCAAAAACAATTATTACAATGAAATCAGGCTGTTTCGGCGATAATATTCACAGTGATTTGATTACCAAATTTGAAGGTTATGTTGAGTGGAATGATTGTCTAACGGTTAGGGAGCTGTTGGTGTCGATTGTAACAGATTCGAGGGTGTCGATCGTAACATGTTACAATTGACACCAGTTGCGGTAATATTAGTATTTATTTAGATCTTTTATTGTTACAGTGTGAAAAGATGGTGAAACCCAGAGTCAAGAAGACCACTAGAGGTGAAATTCCTCAAGAGTTGTACGAGCAGGCTGCTTATGATGTGATTAATGGAAATGCAAAAGTCAGGACAACAGCAAACAAATATGGAATGTGCCATATTTCTCTCAGGCGATTTGTTATTGCTAAGAAGAATAATAAAAACCCACAAGTTGGTTATCATCCGCATAATAGAGTTTTTACTTACGAACAGGAACAGCAATTGGGCAAGTACTGCACAATTTGTTCCAAACTGTATTTTGGACTTACACCAAAGGATTTACGCAAATTAGCTTACCAGTTTGCCAAAAAAAATGTGTGTAAAATTCCACAGGGGTGGGAAAGGACTGAAATTGCGAGTGAGGATTGGCTTACAGCATTTTTAAAGCGTAATCCGGATCTGTCCATACGCACTCCTGAATCAACCAGTTTAGCAAGAGCTATGAATTTCAATCAAGAAAATGTCAATAAATTTTTTGACAACCTGGCTGATGTCTTACAAAGATACAATTTTGGGCCGAACAATATATACAACGTAGATGAAACCGGGTGCACTACGGTTCAAAAACCTAATGAAATCATAGCAACAAAAGGTGTGAAACAGGTGGGTGCAATAACTTCGCAAGAAAGAGGAACGTTAGTTACGATATGTGTAGCCGTAAATGCACTAGGGAACAGTATACCACCCATGTTCATTTTTCCCTTGAAGAGATATCATGAACATTTCATAAGAGATGGACCACCTGGATGCATCGGATCTGGGAACAAGAGCGGTTGGATGCAAGAAAGAGAATTCCTGATTTTCATGAAACATTTCGCACATTACGTGAAACCAAATACAACAAATAGAGTCCTGCTTATTTTTGATAACCATGGCTGGCATCTGTCTATTCCCGTTATAGATTTTTGCAAAGAAAACTACATAACATTACTTACATTTCCACCGCATACGTCCCATAAATTGCAACCGCTGGACCGCGGAGTTTATGGGCCTTTTAAAAAAAATTTCAATAATGAATGTGATCAGTGGATGAAGATAAACCCGGGTAAACGAATGACTATTTACAATATACCATCAATAGTGCGAGACGCTTTACCACTAGCTGTAACTCCCAGAAATTTCACTGCAGGTTTCAAATGCTCAGGAATATGGCCTTTGAATAGGAATATCTTCACTTAAGATGAATTTGCACCTTGTAGTGTCACTGATAGACCCGTTGGAGCAAGTTTGGTGGAAAAAGACACGTCTAGATCAAATGTCGAAGAAACCGTTGACAACCCCCAACCCAGCACATCGGCAGTTCCTTCAACACCAATTCGGCCGCCAAATAGTAAAGATATTCTGCATATACTTCCAGCGCCTCCTATGAAAGCCTATACTCCGGAGCAAGTTCGTCCTTTGCCAAAAGCTGATTTCAGCAAACCAAAAGGCACTACATCCAGACGAAAAGGGAAAACTGCAATTATAACGGACACACCTGAGAAGCAACTATTGGAAGAACTATACAACAACAGAAAAGTGTCTTCCGCTAAAAAAAACGTTATGGCATCTAAAAAAACTGGGAAAATAAAAAACGTCGCAAAGAAGCGAAAGATTGTCGAAAAATCATCGGAAGAGTCATCTGAAGATGACACTATATGTTTAATATGCTGTGGTCCTTACTGCAGCAGTAAAGAGGACTGGCTGCAGTGCAGGAAGTGTCAAGGCTGGGCTCATTCTTCTTGTGCTAAGAACGATCCTTTATTTGTTTGCAATAATTGCGAGTCCTCAGATTCAAATTAATTTTGTGTCACATATTTTTCCCGAACTTTTACTTTCAGTTTTCGTTGTTTGCATTCAATATACATATAGTTTTCATTTTGTGTTTGAAATGACATTTTTTGTATTGTGTTTTAATAAATTATAATATAAGAATATCATTTAACCTCATTTAAAATAAAATATGAGTTGCGTCACAATGATATATCAAGGGCTTAACATCAAATTTCATTCTTACATAATTTCATATGACCTTCACGTGTTTTTATACCCCTGTTACAATTGACACTTCAAGTGTGTTGACACCAAGATGGTGTCAATAGTAACATTTGGTTTTTGACAAAAAATATATTTCTGAAGCTAAAGTTAATTGAATTACACCAAATCTGACTATGTCACGTTATTCCAAAAGCTTGAAGTAACCCTTGGATGTTTTTATTTTCACAAGTTGGTGGTTACTGTATTGAGGAAAAAATCAAAACCAATTTTTGTTACAATTGATACCGTTCTCCCCTATCGGTTATTTATATCTGTTATGATACACAAACGGAATAATTTCACGGATTGATAATTTGTAACACTCAAAGTAGAAGAATTTGTAAATTCTGTGTTATTTAACAATAATAAACGTTTTTATTGATAAGATAGGATGTGGAAGAAATAATCTGAAGGGCAAGTTTTCTTTGCCATGATATGCACAAGAATAGAAAGGTATATGGAAAACTCTCATGTTCGTCAGTAATGTATCGTTTGGATAATCAAGTACCTGATCTATCCAAATTGAAAATCGTAAAATTTCAATTACTTTGATTCGGATGCAAAGAAATATATTGATGCCTACCTCCAGCGATACTGAGAAATAATTTTCAACAGAACTGGTAAAATTAATTGAGTTTACCAAAATTGACCGTTATAAGTTGCAAAATAACAGATATATCATGAATTGTTCTTTGTAATTCTTCCCCCGCGTTGCGAAACATTTGATCTTTTTGGTCCACTGTTCTCAATTGTGTATTTTAAATATAGTTTGACTAGCGTTTGGATAATCTTCCTATTTTTGAAAAATATTCAAGTACCGACCAGACGCTGACCATTGTAGTGAAATTGAGTTTCTTCTTTGGCACTCAGTTTTTCTTACTGTACATGAGAGGCCGATTTTGTGATCGGGAAATAAATATAATTAGTTTTGAAAACTATACGAGTTTTCTGATAGTATGAAGGGATTCAGTCGATGATTTGTCCGAAATGTTCATTACGGGAATTATTTTCATTTGATTCAGAATCATTTGATTCCTATGTTTTTAGTCGCTATTTCAGTTAGTTGGGAACATTAAAAATTCAGGTGTAGTCAGGGCAGATATTTCCAGTCAGGGCAGATATTGTTGAATCAAATATTAAGTTATATGTTTTGAGAACTGTTGGAGTCCAGTCGATTCAGAATTGATGAAAAAGACTACACAGAACACATATCTGTTATGAAAGTGTACCGAGTGGGCCAAATTGGACATTTTTAAAGGCAAAGTTCTGTTTTCAAACAAGATAGATGAAAACTGATGGCTGTGTCTGGGGTCAATTTTTATGAAAAACTCAAAAGTGAAATTCGCATATCGATATCTATCATCGTTTCTGAGTTACAGCATGTTTTTCGAAAATGTGCATTCTCGAAAAGTAGCTGTAACTATTTCCCTGTCAAAAATTCTTTGTTTTATGAAACTATTTCTGAAGCATTTCTTCACGTAGAATTCAAAGGTGTGAGTTATTTATTTTTTCAAATCATACATCAATACTTATTAATGGAAAAATCATTTTGTTAAATGAAACAACCTGTATATTCTTGCATATTTCAATAGAGCTTGGAATTACCATTCCAAAAATAGAGTCACCTTTGAAATGCAGAGCTTTTAAAATTTTTCATGTAGACTTTGAAAAGCACAATTAGGCTTTGGACGTCGCGGCGATAAAACAGAAAGCAAGTGTTCACTAGTAGCTATCAAATGTTAAGAAAGCTGTAATAAAGAACAAAATATTTCTTTAGAGGAGGTGTTCGAAATGTCTACCAGCTTCTCCTACACACAGGCGGCACCTTTTTTGAACATTTCTTGCCGAATTAATTAGTTCAATGGGAGTGAGAGAAGCAAAACTTTGCATCACTGCCGCTTCCAATTCGTGTCTAGAGTTGGTCGGCAATTTGAAAATAAGATCTTTTAACCTTTTCCAGAGGTAAAAGTCCATAGGCGTTAGATCCGTTGACATGGCCGGCCAACGGATGGGTCCTTGGTTGGCTATCCAATTAATGCCAAAATGTGTAGCCAAAAAATTGTTGACAATTGCAGCGTTGTGAGGCTGCTGAAAATATATTTTCCTGAGCTCCATTAGCGGCAATTCATCAGCAAGGGGTTCAATTTGTTGCCTTAAAATTTCTAAATACCTCTGACATGTGAGACTGCCATTATAAATGAACGGCCCAATAATTCTACCCTTAAAAACATCTTCCTGGTCTGAGTTTATGAACTCTTCTGATCCTGTATGGCTTGAATTTGTGCTTTTTCAAAATTCTTGGTAGCCCTGTCAATATTTTTAAATTTCGCGTTGACGTTTTGGGATTATTAGCAACAGCTCCTAAAACGACTATTTCTTCCAACTCCCTATCTCTATTTGATGCATATAATTCTGGCCTTCTCTTTTCAAATTGACCACTATCAATTAGGTTGTGTCGCAATCTTGCGAAAATGTCTCTAAAAGGTTGTCTTCTCTCTAGATACCTCTCGTGGTACAAATTGCTTGCTGCCTCTGCATTTCCCCGATTTGTATAAAACAGATTATCATATCCCTTTTCATAATTCTCATACTTCATTGCAAATGTGTCTGAAAAATGAACAAAAACCACGAATTTGACAGCTACCAGTAAACATTTGCATTCTGTTTTATCGCCGCGTCGTCCAAAGCCTACTTGTTCAAAGTGTGCGTTTCAAAGTCTACATGAAAAAACCAAAAGCTCTGCATTTCAAAGGTGACTTCAGCAAAACATCAATTGTGCTACATGTTTGGGATGGTAATTTCAAGTTCTATTGAAATATGAGGGAATATACAGGTTGTCACATTAAAAAAAAATATTTTTCCATTAATAATAATTGATATATGATATGAAAAAATAAATTAATTAAACGATTGAATTATACGTAAAATAGTGCTCTGGAAATGTTTTCATAGAAACTAAGAATTTTTGACAGGAAAAAAGTTACAGGAACTTTTTGAAAATGGACATTTTCGAAAAACATGCTGTAACTCAGAAACGATGATAGATATCGATATGCGGTTTTCACCATTGAGTTTGTCATAAAAATTGACCTTCAGACACAGCCCTCAGTTTTCATCTATCTAGTTTGAAAACAGGACTTTTCCTTTAAAAGTGTCCAATTTGGACCACTCGGTACAATCAATGAAATATATATCGTGGAAATGGGCAATCGAAAATATTCTGGGTGCAGCATTGCTAAGGGCAAGACCTCGCCGAAAAGGAAGCAAGCACCATCAAACGGTAAAAAAAACAAAATTTCGTTTGATTTCAGACAAGTATTTAGTTAAATGATTTTGCTTTCTTAATAAAATATGAAGTTCATGATTCAAATTTTGGTTGTTTATAATATAAAGCATTAAAACTAATAATTGATATTTACTGACCAGTTTCTATATAAATGCACTGAAAATGAAATAATAATTTGTGAGTAGCAGATTCGAAAGCTATGCGCGCCAAGATTTTGAATTTGCTACTCAAAGAATAACCCAGGTCAAACAATTGAAGAAATACATTTTCGTTTTTAGTGCATTTGTATAAAAGCTTGTCTTAAAATGTATGTTGCATCATTTTTATTCAATTATTTTTAGTCATTCATGAAATCCGTCATCCTAATTAATTCTGACAAAAATTGATAATCTTCGGCCCCAACAAAAAAACACATACCAATTTTGAATGGAATCGAGCCATAATAACAAAACTCTTCGCCATCTCGAATTCATGAATTCTGACAAAAAACATTATGATGTCCGACCCCAAAACCCCTCACACACCAATTTTGAATGGAATCAAGCTATAATCACAAAACTCGTCGCCATCTTGGAGCCGCCATCTTGGATTCGTGGATTTTGACAGAAAAATCATGATCTCTGATCTCAAAAAACTTCACACACCAATTTTCATGGGAATCGGGCTGTAATCATGAAACCCGTCGCCATAAAGGAGCCGCCATCTTGATTTCATGAATTTTGAAAATAGAATCGTGATCTCTGTCTCTGAAAACCTCCACCTACCAATATTGATAGAATAGAATCGAACCATAATCACAAAACTTGTCCGCCATTTTGTTTTATTGGAATTATGAACACCTGCCAAATTTCAAGGTAATCGAGCAACCGGAAGTGGGTCAAAATTCACTTGCAAGATTTGAACTCAACATACATGCATACAAATGTGAAGTTAAATAAAAGCTTATGAAAAGGTACGGCATTGTTCAATTCAAAACTTCTTTGTTGATGTCTATTTCTTAAATTGTGCACACTTTCTGAAATATCTGGCCAAATATTTATAGCTTGATTACTCGGACGTCCATCGTCTCAATGGATTTGAAAGGTTTTCACTACGTTTCAAATGCCTGTATCTGCAATCGTCTTCAGATGATTGTTTCTGCAATCGTCTTTAGTATTCACCTGAAGACGATTGCAGATACAAGCATTCGAAACGTCGTGAAAACCTTTCAAACCCATCAAGACGATGGACGTCCGAAACGAGAGTAATCAAGTAACCACATCGTCTACAACCTTCAAACAAAGATTTATAGATTTTGAATTCGAGACAATTTGATGAGACCATATGAACATTAATAATCTGATTAACGCCCACGAGCTTTAGCTCGAGGGAGTTATTCTTTGATTATTGATATTCATATGGTCGAATTGAATTGTCTCGAAATACAGGTTGCTTGAGATGAATTAAAGAAAATAATAGTCTCTTTTTGTCATAGTCGAGTGATATTCGGGAACATTATTTCGTGAACACCACAAAATCATTCGGTGACGTAATCTGACAGTTGTCAAACAGCTGATGAGGAGGCAAGCAAAGCTTTTTTCCATTAGAGTACGTTTGTCTTTCTTCTGAATTTTTCCCGAAAAACGGTATCCTAAAAAAATATTCTTGACATTGTTGTGATCCTTAGTTCATAGTGAATATTGTGAAATCAGTGCAAAAGTCTATAGAAGTGTTATGAACATGGAGTTTTCAGTTTGAATATACGTTGTCATCAGGATAAGACACCAAAAAAATTATTAGATTTGATGTTATGGATTGAAGAAACCGATCCAATCAGGACGAGCACGTGAGACTCATCCGATTTCCTTCCAGAGGCATAATTAGGAAATAATTAGCAAAATTATTGGATTTTTCAATAGAAAAAGGAATCTTACACTATATTAACAGATAATATGTTCACTAAATGTCTACAAAGTTTATAAAAATCACAAACAATCTTTAACAAACACAAAAAACTATGATCTCCACACACACTCAAATGCTTTGTTGCTCCCGATCAGCTGATGACCTCAGTTGACAGTGCTCTATTCAACTTACTTTTAACAACCACCAATTACTCATAAACAAGAACCATGTCTCCAGGCAGACTTTACTTTTTTTGTTATTTTTTGGTATGGATTTGCCTATGTGTTCACTAATTTCCTTAGTGGAACATAAACCAAAACGACATTTTCAATTTTGAGTGAATGTTACGTCAAATTTTGACATTCACCATAGCACTCTTATACCATCGAAAAAAATAGTCGCTCATATTTCTTTATTTACCTGAATTGTCGATGATATTGCATATCATGTGACTAAATTCATGACTTTTTATAGGTGGAGCCATGTGAGAATGAAATAATCGTTGATATTGGCTCCAAAAAACAACTGTTTTAAAATTGATTTCCCAAGTTGCGATCAATTATTTTTGTGTGATTTCATCCCGATTTTTTAAATGCATACCACTCTTCTCCTAAGATAAAGACTCTTTCAATAATGTATTTATCAAAAGCAGTGGCCATTGGTTCCAATTAGATCATTGGGCCAACATGTTCTTCGCTCTTCCATTTATTAATACCAACAAATGGGTCATCAAAACTCTCATTTCCAATACTGGCATAATGATAATAAAAATAATACAACAAGCATAATACTTTATTATTGGTTGAATATCATCCCACCCATGTTTACCATATTAGCAAAGCATTCATACTGTGATTCCAAGAGATTAATGATAAATAAAATTCAATGATGTTGTTTTAATATGCTACTGTTTTCTGTTTTCCTAAAAAATTTACTGGTTCACTATTGTTGAATGATATTCCACCGTTGTATCCCAGTACTTATTGCTTTTTTCCAATCTTATAAGAAAGTAAACGCATTTTGTTTCTATTTGAATTTCAGCACTAATAATTCTGATTTGAAATCGGAAATATAGTAATTAATATTAAGTCTGTTAAACCCAACAACTTCCCCGTGAGTTTCCTTTCTTACATCGATTATGGAAATTGGCCCAATCTCAGAATATAATGCGTTTTCACATTCATTCAAATACCTAATCCTCGTATAAAATCAATTTACACCCTCATATACAATCCCTCTTCAGGACATATGAGGGCTGGGAGATCGAATACTGCCCTGTGGCGAAGACAGAGGGGGTGGGGGTGGCGGCTGTGGAATGAGTCCGAGATGGCCCATAGGAGGTCGTGCTCCCAATAGGGATGCTAGGGGGTGCGCTCCTGGAGAAAAGTAACCCTGTAGGGCTGGATGAGGGTAGAGACCGTGCGGGTGGTGGCGAGAGAAAGATGCCATTTTCAGTTTCTCTAGTTCCGCTTCCTGGAGACGTTTTGCTTTGGCACGGCGGTTTTGAAACCATATTTTCACCTGCAATAAAAATCATGTGTTAATTTTATCGATTACCTCGAAAAGGTTTGAAATTTTATAATATAAATTTCCTTTTTATTTGTGTTGATTTGCTTGCGTTTCAGGATACTCGAAAAAAAAAGAATTTGGTAATTTAACCAAATTTATTTGGTCACTTTTATTGGCTTGACCCGACTACACACAGGTGTATTCGATAATTGGAATCATTATATTTCGGTGACAAAATGAATTTCTCAATGCAACTCATATTGAATGACAATTTATTTAACGATATTGGGTGGCTGAATATGGAAAATTGACTAATTCTTCACTCTTGCAGTTTATATTACAAATTAATCAAAACTGAGAAACCGGCATATCTTTTCAATAAAATTTCCTTTAGAACAGATGTTCATCATCTGCACATTCGTTTCAAATCACGTTTAACCTCTCCTCGCCACTCCACAGACTCATTTCAGTCATCCTTCAGTTATACAGGGTGATTCAAAAGTACTTTGACAAACTTCAGGAGGTGATTTCTCACAATATTCTAATATGAATTGTGCAAATGAATATATGTCCGGAAACGCTTCGTTTCCAAGATACAGGATGTTGAAGTTTTATTTTTATTTTCGTTTTTTTATGAATAACTTTCGAAATACTGACCTTAATTGAACGAAAATTGGTGTTGAGAAGTTTTTTGAGGTGTCGAATTCGAATCTGATTGCTCTTACTCGTAGGGGGCGCCACCTACACGTCTTTTTATTTTTTGAAGATTCCTAACTTTTTTTAGCGTACTTCTAGCATATTTTTCAATAAAAAAATCCATTCCCTTATCATATCTACGTAAAAAGCTACTTATGTTACAAGTCGCTATAAGCAACCGTTTTCTAGATATTTGGACTTGAAAATTTCAAGTCGATTATTTGATAATCGATGCGTGTTGAAGTTATTACCATTATTTTGCATTTTTTACAAGAAAGCTTATGAAATGAATTTGACGTTTAAGTAAGTAGTTTTGGTTTTTTGTAGGGGGCGCCACCTATTCTATTTATTTCTACTGTTTGAAATAGTTATTTTTGTAGCAAGGGTGCAAAATCTGTATTTGTTTTAATTAAATTTGCAAGAAATATCAACATTTTATTTCAAGAAATTTTGAATATGTAGAATAAAATAAAATAAAGGAAACTAAATTGTATTCAAATAAATTGTTCAAAGTGTCCATCTTCAGCGAAGATACGGGCATTCAGTCTTCTAGTCATTGAATCTCGTACCCGCTCAAAAATTATTGGTGTTTCTTATTGTTTCACAGGCGTCTACTATTCGGTTTCTTAGATCTTCCTCGTTCGCTACTGGAGTTTTATAAACAAGTGACTTAAAATGTCCCCAAAAATCTACCGGGTTTAGATCTGGGGACCTTGTGTTATTAGACTGGGCTATACAGGGTGTTGGGAAAACCACACACCTGACCACCAATGTTAACGACTGGGCTACGGGGTGTTGTGAACTAACCCACCACACCTGTAATACCAGACATTATTTGTTAGATTGGAAAAACAGTATTAAAAGCATCGACTATATGAAAATAGTCGAACCGGATATGATATATGGAGCGGTCTACAAATATCAATATCCTTTCTTTCAATACCGGAACATGGGTTGTTTATTAGGAAGTACTACCGTTCAGAAAGATCCGAACCAAACAATGTTTTAATAAAATAATAATGCACTCATAAAAGTTAAGAATGTATATATATATATTTAATAAAACTTCACACAGTTCTCTCAATCGTCTATGGACGAATGATAGGCAACAATATTCATACAATGAAAACTAATGTAGCGAATTGGCAGATAATTCTGCAGTTGGCTACACAATAGAACTAATTTTACTAGAAGAACAATCTTGAAATCAATTTCTACAAACAGCTAACAATAATTCTCTTTTTGAAAACTTGGTGATCTTGAAAACTATGGACATACTTTATAGACACATACACATTTTAATGGGTTGGGTTTTGCCATAAACATAAATACAGAAAAACAAACATGAGACTCACCCTGTTTAACACTTATTCACTGGAGTAGTTTTAAACGGCAATTAGCTCAGAAGTTATTATTATCAGTTCGTTTTATCCCGCGTCAATCGGTTATTCTAATTAATTCATCCGGTATATTCGTATACAGATAAGGTTTTTCTAAGTGATCGTGAACCATTGAAATTGCGGAATCCCGTTATTATCTCTGTTTTGGAACCTTTGACAATTTGTGGAAACTATACTGTTCATTCGTGTTTTTACTAGGAGCTTCAATACTTGATTTGAATCGGCTGAGTTTCTATGTTTGCTGGAGTTAACTATACTGATTGGCAAACTCTCATTATTATTGTAAGATACTGTAATTCGACTGACTTTTATACCGCACTTTTGAGAATGACATGTTAGTATTGCTTTACTCGAGATGGTTTTTACACGTGGAAAGATTTTATTTCTCGTGGCATTTTTCACTGGTACTAATATGAAGGCATACTTTATTTCTTCTCGTATGATATACGTGATTTTTCCACGGACTACCGTTCTGAACTAACTTAACTCTTTCGGCTCCCGTTGCCTTTTATAATATCTTCGATCGGAAGCTGGGGCGGGACTTAGTGTGTTTTATGAGTAGTTGACGAGGTGACATCGTAAAACTGATAAGGGTCTTGTTTTTCTAACCCGTTCTCGCTTATCTTATGTTATAATTGGATAATATTTTACTGCATGACAGGTATTTACGGTAGCTGTCGGGTAATCTTTGAAATAATGACCAACAAGTGTGTTTATGAACTTCTCGGTGGCGATTTATGAGTTAGCTACGGCCATTAATGATGTGGGCTGGTGTGACTGTCGTTTATCGGGATTTTTTAATGGCCCTGTTTGTGTTATCGACTTTGGACGGGTGCTAGAATTATGGTAGTAAATAAAACTGATTTTCTTATCTCGCTGTGACTGTAACGGGTAGCAATAAAAACTTTGTTTTGCTCTCCTAGATGAGTCATGTAAGCATTCGGTATACAATGGTTACGTCTTGGTAATTATCTTTAAATGCATTTCTGTAATTACAGGGCATAACATTTCGACCCAACCCTCAAACAAAAAACTTTGACAAACTCAAATTTTTTTCGAATAACAACTCTTTCACCTACAATAAGCAAAATGTTTTAACTTTCTGAAGTGTAATCCTATTCTAGCGACAAATTTTATAAGTCTTGCTTTGACAATTACAATAGATTACTGTTTACATCTTCTAGAGGATAATTATAATCTATCCCCAAATTTATTAACCTCACTGCTCAGTACTTAATTCTGATTTTCTTAAAAATAACATGCAAATAATCATGCAAACACACAATAAAGTCTTTTTCTTCCATGGGGTAATTTCCATACTGTAAGGGTATGTACTCGCCTTCTTCAACGAGGGGATTTTCTCACTTCTATTCCGGTGGGCATCAATTTACTCTATCCGTTGGATCCTCTGGGAATTTTTCCTGCTACGCCGCTGGTTGGCTAAGGGTACGTATCAGCGGTACGGGACGATTTGTTCCTTGTTTATCTTCTCTAAACATCTGGCTTTTTGGGATTGTAAAGCCTTCCATACGTTTTCGGGTCAGTGATCCGTGATAATTAGTCGGTATCGGGGCTAGACGGATAACACAGACTGTGTTTTCTGGTTCGGTGACAAGTGCATTCCTTGGCATAATGTCGTACATGGTATTCGGTTTTCGGTGGCCAAACGGTGGTAATTCATTCGTTTAAAAATCTTCGTTCCTGGGACTCCTATTTGTGCGGTACCATTAACACAGGTGATTTGTTTTGTGAATGGTGTTTACTGAATTCTGTGCGGAGTGCTTGAACTTCAGCCATGCTGTGAATTCGTAATGCTCTCGATTCTGCTGGTCTCATAATTTCGCTTCGCCATGCTGGATTGTCCACTGCTATCTTTTCAGAGATATTTTCTTGGGTTTCAACAATAATAGTCCACGATATTCCTATCAAAACCTTCCATATATGCGCGGTTAGTAAATTTTATCAATATTTTTACTTAGGTACTGTACAATTGTAAACGTCGCGATGTTCTAGTGTGAATATTCTACAAATCCGTAAACACATTTTCCGAAAATCGTGATTATATTATTTCTCTGTATTATGTAACTCGGCGATTCGATATTCTATAACTGTTTCTATTTGCATTAATTTTCATAACATATCGCGTTTGTGGTTTTTATAGCCTGTAATCCGTACAGTGTTTCATTCTAGTTCTGTCGACCATTCTTCGTTTTTTCTATGACCTGTAATGAACTATATCCGTCTCAAAATAGCTTTGCTTGAAAATTCCGGGGAATTTACTGTCATTATTTTACATCAGAACACTTGATAAAATTGTCTCTGTTTGCGTTTCCCGTTTTGCGTTGATTCCATTATATATATTTTTTTAGTTTGTTCCCGTACTATGATACAATCAATTTAGTTCCGTTTTTTCATTAAAGTATCGGGGCATTTCGTATTATTATTCATTCCAATTTTCACAAGTCCATTGTAACTATAAATATGCTTTGGCAAATTTACCTTCAGGGATTTTTTTCAATTTTTCTGCGTCTTTTGCAGTCTGCTAAAACTATAATAATTACCATACTATATATACGTTCCTACATTCTGGTGCATACTGAAAATTTTCTTGTTTACTGATATATAACTGATTGAACCAAATTTTTCATGGGTGTCATTTGAACAGTGCCGCGTGTCATGGGTTGTGTAAGGGGGAATTTATTTTCAGAAATGCTTTCTTCATTTCCTTTGGACATTTCCTTTGGCTGACATTTTCCTATATTTTCGGCATTAACTATTGGTAAATCATCTGGCATATTTTCTTGAGTTTGAACTAAAACTTGATCTAATTTTACCTCATTTTCTTGTGTCGCTTTTCGAACGCTTCCATTCATATACTTGTTGAATCGATCAGCGTTTATTATTTGACTCTTTGTTTCTTTCACTGGTTGGAGTTCAAAATTAACGTGCGATGTCTTTTTTAAATTAGATTTTCCTTTCTGTCTGGCTAAAGTTCTAATCTTTTTCACTTCGGGGTTTATTTCTTTCTTTACTTTCGTATCTATATTAAAATCTTCTCCTATGCTTCGTTTTCTCGGCGTTAAAAATCCATTTTCTGCACTACTTCGTAATTTCGTATCTTCGGAGTTCACTATACTTTTTGCTTGAACTTTACATACATTCAAAAATCTGGGCGGTAGAATTTTGTCCTTAGGCAAGAAATTTCCATCCTTCTGATTTACGACTGTAGAAAAAATCTTATCTTTGGCGACTGTCATTCCTAGGTGCTTGGCAGATTCCAACTTCCTGGTGGATAGAGCATCCCCCTTGGGTGATTTGTATCTATCTCTCAAACTATCTTCCAATGATTTCCTATTTTTTACATCGATCACCTTCCCTTGATTCCTTGATGCATTAACTGTTGCAATTTCCGTTCTTCCTGAATATGTCTGGCTACTTTCGGGAATATTTTCACTTTCAAAAGCTTTCATACCAACTTTTTCCATTTTCTGACTATAATTTTCTTCATCCTCGCTGTAGTGCTGTATGGGCAATGTTCCGTTACATCTCTCCGTTTCTTTAGGCAGGAAATGCTCGTACCTATACGTATGCATTCCCACTTGTCGACTGTCACGTGTGACTATCGGTCCTAATGTACAGGGTGCGTCGGTTTTCCATTTTCCATATGTGGCACTTTTCTAATCATCTCTCTCTTTTTCCTGGAGATGAAGTCACCATTAAATCCTCATCTCGTTGTCGCTTGTTTCGTTTTTCGCTTTTTCCAGACGATTTTCCATATTCTTCAATTTCAACTATTTCTTTGCAGACTAGCGTCTCCTTTAAATCACCAGTCGCTGACATCTTTGAAACTGTTTTTTCGAAACCTGGTGTCACAATTAAATCACCGGTCCCTGATATCTCTATTTGATTCGAGACTGCAGATCTGTTTCATGACATGAAAATCTGTTGATAAATACTTCGCGGATTGCTTTGGGCGCGCTTTCCTTCTTCAATCCTAATTTTTCTCCAGAATTCATCCAATCGTTCATCCTGATCGTGACATCTCTCAATCGTTTTTCTACTTCTTCAAATCTATATTGCAACTTCCTCTGTTCGTCATCCCGATTCGTTTGGCATATGTGTTGGATTTTCTTCTTCAACTCGATAATTTCCCCTGATAAATACATTTGATTTTCTCTCCAATCAATTTGCACGTTATACCTTCGTAAAAAAATCTAATCCCAGTGTTATTTCAGTATTACCATGATCATTTTCAACTATTAAGAATTCATGTTCAATAACTTTTCCTTCCTTTACTTTGATTGGCAATATAACCGAGCCAATATACTGAGTGAAATTTCCTTGTCCATTTCTGAGGTGATACGGCAAATCATAATTTAATTTCATACCTCTAACAATATTAATATGAGCCACTGATACTTGAGATCTCATATCTATGGATATATGCCTCAAAATTCCTGCTACTTCCAAATTAATTAATTTTTCTGTTCATCGTCGATTAGTATATTTTCCTCTTGCCTCTCACTATTTAAATTCCTGTTATATTTTGACCTTTTTCCATACTTTTTCCATTTATTGTCATTTCCATAACTATTTCCTGTTTGCTTTCTACAATTTATTCTCCTAACATTTCGATAACCATTTCCTGTGTGTCCTCGTTCATTCCTGTTTCTATGAGATTGAAATCTATTTTCTTTCGAATTGTTAGAAAATTCTTTTCTATATTTATTCATTTTTCCATATTTTTTCAAATCGTTTTTCCTTAGCGTAGTTGGAAAACCATTTTCCTGAATCATTCAATCTCTTATTTTGAAAACTATTCCTATTTGAGCAACGATATGACATATGTCCGACTACTTGACATGTTAGGCATACGCAATTTTTCATATAACAATCTCCTGCTGTGTGACCTTTTCTGTTACAATGTGTGCACAATATTATATTCGCATTGAAAGTTCTGAAATTCATATTCGGTGTATTCGTAATTTGCTCAATTAATTCTTCTTTCCCTTTTAAACTGCTTCAATAATTCCTTTTTAATTAATTGCCAGTTGTCGGTATTTTGTAATTTATCTTCTGCTTCAATAAATAATCTAGCTATTCCTTTCAATTTTAATCTGATTATAGAACTTATTTGACTGTCTGTCCATTCTGCTACAGCTGCCAAATCCTCAATTTCACGAATAAAATCTTTGATTTCTGTGGTACCATTATAAAAAGGAATATTATCCAAAGTGATACTAATTTGCGGTTCATACCTAACCCTCGGCACTGTTGTCTGAGTTTCCATGATTTAATTATTTCAATAAAAATCTCCATTGATTGCAAGAAAAAATTTCAATTGCCTTTTCGAATACTTCCTGAGTTTTTGATCGGTATAAACGCTATATATATTTATTTTCCGAATATCGTGTTTGCAAAATAACAACGATATTATACTAACTATTTTCACAATCTTTCTACTCATTTACTTCTGTTCAAATTAGTCTTTTTTCCACTGACACTTATTTGTAAAAATAAAAAATTAAAATATTTATTAAAAAAATTTCAAATTAAATTTTTGTTTGACACTTTTTTTTCTGTGGAAAATATCATATATGCGTTAATGTACTTCCTTAATTATTACCCCACACCTGACACCAATGTTAAAACTACTGGGCTATACAGGGTGTTGGGAATACCCCACACCTGACACCAATGTTATTAGACTGGGCTATACAGGGTGTTGGGAAAACCACACACCTGACCACCAATGTTAACGACTGGGCTACGGGGTGTTGTGAACTAACCCACCACACCTGTAATACCAGACATTATTCGTTAGATTGGAAAAACAGTATTAAAAGCATCGACTATATGAAAATATTCGAACCGGATATGATATATGGAGCGGTCTACAAATATCAATATCCTTTCTTTCAATACCGGAACATGGGTTGTTTATTAGGAAGTACTACCGTTCAGGAAGATTCGAACCAAACAATGTTTTAATAAAATAATAATGCACTCATAAAAGTTAAGAATGTATATATATATTTAATAAAACTTCACACAGTTCTCTCAATCGTCTATGGACGAATGATAGGCAACAATATTCATACAATGAAAACTAATGTAGCGAATTGGCAGATAATTCTGCAGTTGGCTACACAATAGAACTAATTTTACTAGAAGAACAATCTTGAAATCAATTTCTACAAACAGCTAACAATAATTCTCTTTTTGAAAACTTGGTGATCTTGAAAACTATGGACATACTTTATAGACACATACACATTTTAATGGGTTGGGTTTTGCCATAAACATAAATACAGAAAAACAAACATGAGACTCACCCTGTTTAACACTTATTCACTGGAGTAGTTTTAAACGGCAATTAGCTTAGAAGTTATTATTATCAGTTCGTTTTATCCCGCGTCAATCGGTTATTCTAATTAATTCGTCCGGTATATTCGTATACAGATAAGGTTTTTCTAAGTGATCGTGAACCATTGAAATTGCGGAATCCCGTTATTATCTCTGTTTTGGAAGCTTTGACAATTTGTGGAAACTATACTGTTCATTCGTGTTTTTACTAGGAGCTTCAATACTTGATTTGAATCGGCTGAGTTTCTATGTTTGCTGAAGTTAACTATACTGATTGGGAAACTCTCATTATTATTGTAAGATACTGTAATTCGACTGACTTTTATACCGCACTTTTGAGAATGACATGTTAGTATTGCTTTACTCGAGATGGTTTTTACACGTGGAAAGATTTTATTTCTCGTGGCATTTTTCACTGGTACTAATATGAAGGCATACTATATTTCTTCTCGTATGATATACGTGATTTTTCCACGGACTACCGTTCTGAACTAACTTAACTCTTTCGGCTCCCGTTGCCTTTTATAATATCTTCGATCGGAATCTGGGGCGGGACTTATTTTGGACTCGTAAAACTTAAGGGTCTTGTTTTTCTAACCCGTTCTCGCTTATCTTATGTTATAATTGGATAATATTTTACTGCATGACAGGTATTTACGGTAGCTGTCGGGTAATCTTTGAAATAATGACCAACAAGTGTGTTTATGAACTTCTCGGTGGCGATTTATGAGTTAGCTACGGCCATTAATGATGTGGGCTGGTGTGACTGTCGTTTATCGGGATTTTTTAATGGCCCTGTTTGTGTTATCGACTTTGGACGGGTGCTAGAATTATGGTAGTAAATAAAACTGATTTTCTTATCTCGCTGTGACTGTAACGGGTAGCAATAAAAACTTTGTTTTGCTCTCCTAGATGAGTCATGTAAGCATTCGGTATACAATGGTTACGTCTTGGTAATTATCTTTAAATGCATTTCTGTAATTACAGGGCATAACACTTGGTGATCACTCCTAGTTAGGTTCTTCTACACCCCTACCGATCCATCGATTTGGATAGACAGTGTTAAGGAATTTCCTGGCTACAACGCTAAAATGGGCCGGAGCCCCATCATGCATAAACCACATGCGGATACGAATTTCTAATGGTACATTCTGAAGTAGTCTCGGTAATTCATTCTCTAAAAAGTCTCTGCAAGTTGCGCCATTCAGTCGGAACGGAAGGAAGAAAGGACCTATCAAGTAATTATCAATTATTGTTGCCCATACATTTACAAAAAATGGATACTAATAATGTCTTCCACTAACTGTGTGCGGATTTTACAGAGCCCAAACATGGTTGTTATGAAAGTTTGTGATAGCATTTCGGGAGAAGTTTGCCCCGTCCGTGGAGAGTACATATCTTAAAAATTGAGGATTTCCAGCCAATTTTCTCAAAAACCACTGACACATAGTGATGCGTTGGAGAAAGTCTCGTGGCAAAAGAGCTTGCACCTTTGAATATGGTATGTATCAAATTGTTGATCATGGATAATTCTCCAAACTGTGGACTGAGCAGAATTGAGAGCTTCAGGAATTATTCTTGTACTTGTTTCTGGATTCTCCTCGAGAGGTTCGAAACAGCTTCTTCCAATTCTGGGATTCGGACTGCTCGTGGTCTTCCAATAATATCAGCTGCCCTCTTAAAGCTACCTGTTTCTGCCAAACAACGGTGGAGACTGGTAAATGTTGGATCTGAAGGCAGTACTCGATTAGGAAATCGCTTCTGGTAAATACGTCTTGCTTCGCGCGCATTGCCATCCGCAAGGCCATAACCGAAATGCATATCGGCTAAATGAGCATTATTGTTTAAATAATCCATTTTTTCAAAATTAGTGTTTCAAAACTTACAGGAACTTCAGCAAAACAACAAAACGTTTAACTGTCACATAATATGTAATTACCAAAACTACTTACTTGAACGTCAAATTCATTTCCTGAGCATTCTCGTGAAAAATGCAAAATAATGGTAATAACTTCAACATCCATCGATTGTCAAATAATCGACTTTGAATTTTCAAGTTCAAATATCTAGAAAACGTGTAACAGGGGTAGCTTTTTTACGTAGATATGATAGAGGAATTGATTTTTTTACTGAAAAATGTGCTAGAAGTAAGGTAAATGTCCCAATTATCGACACAATAGCGTGTTCGTGAGAATGAAGAATACTTTTCGAATTCGAAGGAAATTTGTATGTGGTTGCAATTTCAGTTTCTGAATCTTAATAGCTTCAATTTCAATAAACAGCCAAAGAAACTAATCATAAAATAGTTAAATAATTTTTAATTAAATAAATGGAGACACAAAGCAGATGTACCAATTTTCGACACCTGAAAAATATGAATAACCAATCGCCGACATGTATGAGGACCAATTTTCGACACTATATGAAATCGAAAACGAGCAACATTGCTATGTTTATATTTATATCTATTGTGAAATGAAACATTATAAAAAAGTTATATTCTTATCTATAATAATATACAGTATGAAAATATTCACAAAGAATAAAAACAAAACAACTAAAATAAAAATCCTTGAATAAAGTTAAAAAAACTAAATAAAAAAAATATTTGGTACAAAATCAATTTGGAGGAACTATTTCCTCCATTTTTGGTACTGGAACAGCCCTCTGGAAATTTTTTAAATGTGGAGGTGAATGAAAATTAAATGTAACCAACTAATGTTCCGACATTCGTGGGAAAATGGATAATAAAATCATCAAACTGAATTATAATCGAATGTCGATTGATGTTGAGGGAAAATTTCAATATTTTTTGAGCTGATTATCATAACTGAACCAAAATAATGATAATTAGTTTTCCATAAAATTGGTTATCAAAATTTATGTATTGAGTCTTAGTCACCGACAGAAGGTTACACCATTTATCGACATGAGTTGTACGTAGTATCGACAAGAAGATTTTTGTACTCCCATTTGATAATTTGACGAGGAACAGTATGTCGATAATTGGTACACAGAACATTGTGGGTCTATTGAATATAACAACAAAAATTATTTGGAGAAACATCAAATTTGAGTTTCTGATAGCTAGTCAAAAATCATCTTGCGTGCCCCTTTTATCGACACGATATCTAGAACAAAACCTGTTTCAGATGTACCAATTATCGACACCCTAATTTCTCATAAAATATGATATGAATAATAATTTTTCCCATACAACTGAAGACAATGAACCATATAGAAGTATGTTCGTATTCAACATATACTTTACTGAAATTTTGTGGGTTTGAGGAAACATAGGTAAAGGGTGGGCACTTACCAGATCAGCAAGGAAATCAATGTTCATTCGATGACGACTGACACTCCATTGATTAACAGCTGTTATTGTGGTGGGGATGCTCGAGAGAAATTGGTGGTGACTTTAGATATTTTCAGGAAACTATAAACTAGAAACTTGTTGAATGAAATTTTTTATGAGAGTCCTCTTCATCTTGTTAAATAGAAAATAATTCGAAACTGTCGATAATTGGGACACTGTCGATAATTGGGACATTTACCTTACGCTCAAAAAAGTTATGAATCCTCAAAAAAGAAAAAGACGTGTTTGGCGCCCCCTACGAGTAAGAGCAATAATAACATCAGGTTCAAATTTGACACCTCAAAAAACTTCCCATTGCCAATTTTCGTTTAATGAAGGTCAGTATTTCGAAAATTATTTAAAAAAAAAGAAAATAAAAAAAAAACTTCAACACCCTGTATCTTGGAAACGAAGTGTTCCCGGATATATATTTATTTGGGCAAGTCATATTAGAATATTGTGAGGAATCTCCTCCTGAAGTTTGTCAAAGTACTTTTGAATCACCCTGTATGATAACCAGGCTTTACAATAGGATTCTCGACGAAATAAAACAAATTAAACCACCAGAGTTGGAAAAAACTGAAACAAAAACTATTTGGGGGCTTCATACATTTTTAATTGCCTTCCCACTCGATTTGTTCATTTGTTCATTATGATTATTATAATTATTTCAACACAAATATTATATTTATTTGAATGAAACAACGGAAATAGATTAATTCAAATAGAAGAATATTATATTGGTTGAATTATATGCGTTAGATGGCGAAGCGTTCGCACAACTGACCCTGACTTAGATAATGTTACCGAATAGTAAAGCCAACTTATCGTCGTTGCGACGTTTGGATTGAAATGTCTTGTGTAGACTCTCATGCTCGGTTGCCATTTTTGTTGATTCAGTGTATTAACCAAATGATTACTCATTGGCATAAAGTTATTCGTTTTTCTAGGCAGAAAAGCGCCGGTTTCCTACGCCTCGTCTATGAAACACCAGCCGCGGCATTATTCAATCTGCTTTTCTGCCGTGTAAAACATATAATTTTTTCTCCAAATTCGTCACGCAAAATCGTCTTTTTTACACGGTTCATATTAGCTTCACTTGTATGTTTGTTTGTTTATTTGTTTTTACACGCTTTATATTAGCTTCACTTGTATGTTTGTTTGTAACCGACTCCTTTGGACTTGATTTTCACCCACTTCCAGACGTCCGAATGATTTGAAATTTGGCAGGTGTACATTATATCGGTGACAGTGCATTAAGGAATTTTCGTGTGGAAAAACACAAAATGGCGGCTCCAATATGGCGAACGAGTTTTGTGATTATGGTCCGATTCACTTCAAAATTGGTATCTTTTTGTGGTCGGAGATTATGATTCTCTTGTCAAAATTGAGAAATTCAAGATGGCGGCTTCTGAATGGTGGACGAGTTTTGTGATTATGGTCCGATTCTATTCAAAATTGGTATGTGGGAGTTTTTGAAGTCCAATATCATGATTCTTACGTGGAAAATCGAAAAATTCAAGATGGCGGCTCCAAAATGGTGGACGAGTTTTGTGATTATGATCCGATTCTATTCAAAATTGGTATGTGGAGGTTTTGGAGTCGAATATTATGATTCTTTCGTGAAAATTGAAAAATTCAAGATGGCGGCTTCTGAATGGTGGACGAGTTTTGTGATTATGGTCCGATTCTATTCAAAATTGGTATGTGGGAGTTTTTGAAGTCCAATATCATGATTCTTACGTGGAAAATCGAAAAATTCAAGATGGCGGCTCCAAAATGGTGGACGAGTTTTGTGATTATGATCCGATTCTATTCAAAATTGGTATGGGGGGTTTTGGAGACGAATATATGATTCTTTCGTGAAAATTGAAAAATTCAAGATGGCGGCTCCTGAATGGTGGACGAGTTTTGTGATTATGGTCCGATTCTATTCAAAATTGGTATGTGGGAGTTTTTGAAGTCCAATATCATGATTCTTACGTGGAAAATCGAAAAATTCAAGATGGCGGCTCCAAAATGGTGGACGAGTTTTGTGATTATGATCCGATTCTATTCAAAATTGGTATGGGGGGGTTTTTGGAGACGAATATTATGATTCTTTCGTGAAAATTGAAGAATTCAAGATGGAAAAATCAAATTCAAGATGGCCAAATGGTGAGAGTTGGATTGTCGATTTACAATGGTATGGGGGTTTTGACGAATATTATTCTTCGAAAATTGAAATCAAGATGGCCTGAATGGAGGTTGATTATGGTCGATTCTCAAAATTGTATGTGGAGTTTGAAGTCAATATCGATTCTTACGTGGAAAATCGAAATTAGATGGCGGCTCCAAAATGACGATGATTATGGCGATTCTACAAAATGGTATGAGTTTTGGAGTCGAATATGATTCTTTGTGAAAATTGAAAATTAGATGTGGAGTTTGGATAGCGTTTTAATTTGATTGTCATATCAGATTATGGAATCAAAATGGAAATTAGTTGTGATTGTCGATTCTATTCAAAATTGGATGGGTTTGAGCGAATATTATTCTTCGTGAAAATTGAAAATTCAAGATGGCGGCTCTGAATGGTGACGAGTTTTGTGATTATGGTCGATTCTATTCAAAATTGGTATGTGAGTTTGAAGTCCAATATCATGATTCTTACGGGAAAATCGAAAATCAAGATGGGCTCCAAAAGGTGACGAGTTTTGATTATGTCGATTCTATTCAAATTGGTATGGGTTTTGGAGCGAATATTATGATTCTTCGTGAAAATTGAAAATTCAAGATGGCGGCTGAATGGTGGACGAGTTGTGTTATGGTCATTCTATTAAATTGGTACGTAATTTAGTCAATATCATATTCTATGAAATCGAAAATTCAAGATTGTGAAAATGTTGACGAGTTTATGGATTGGAGATCGATCATAAAATTGTATAGGAAAGTTTTGGAGTAGAAATTAAGATCTTCGAAATTGAAAATTGTATGGCTTCTAAATGTTGAAGAATTTTGAAAATATGTCATTCTAATTCAAAATTAAGATGGGGTTTTAAGTCAATATCATGATTCATCGTGAAAATCAAAAATTGCAAGATGGGTTCAAAATGTGAAATTTATGATATGGAAATTCATAAATTGGAATGGGGGTTTTGTCGAATTAATTCTTTCTAAAATTGTTTAATAAAATTTTTTATGTATTTGATATTGATTATATTAAAATGTACAATTCTTTCAAATTATAATTTTTTCTATTAGTGTTTTTTAAGCGTGTTATTTTAACATTTTATTATTATATCGTCTATCAATTGGTATGGTTCGTTATATGGTTTTATATAGAATTTGTACTTCAAGTGAGTGACAAATTACAGTTTATAATGTTTATTTTTGTTTTGTCAATGATATAACCAATTGGTTGGTGATAAAATTAGACCGAAATTGAAATTCTATTATTCGATTTATTGGAAATTCTGGTTATGGCCGATCTTTATTATTGTAATTTGTAAAGCCCTATAAATTTTGCTGAAATGTTTTAATTTTGCATTAAAATATATATTTTTCAAAATTGGAACATGGTTCTCATTGTCAATTTTTTGATTTTATGGAATTACATTGTATTTAAATATGCAAAATTATAAAATTTGAATATGAACATATTTTCTTTATGGCATTCTTTCCATGGTTCATTAGCAGTCGATAACCAGACAGAGCTAGCTCTTAAACCAAAATTTACATGGTTGGTAAAACTTACAATGTTACCCATCTTAGTCAACTTAGTATGTAAAGTATGGTAAAAATTTCGGATAAACAACATTCTTACCAGTGGAAGTTTAACTCATATCTAATATTGTGATAATATTAGTCAGTCCAGCACGGTATCGTGGCTTGTTTACTTTAAATTTTCAATAAGGTGGATAATAACGGAATTTCTATTATGAAAATTATTGAAGATGGTCAGAGCCATTTTAAAATTATTGATTTTTCAAAAAATAGGTTTTATCTTGTAGGCCTTCCACATTTCGTTGGGTATACCGGTGTTCAAAATTAGTAGGAGGGAAGGATTAGAGAGCATATGATTACATTAA